>JAJEJO010001941.1:117448-446320 GCA_020662805.1 Glaucomys volans
GTAGTTCCGAATGTGTGCCAACCATTGTTCTAGACACTGGTGATCTTCCGAATGTGTGCCAACCATTGTTCTAGACACTGGTGATCTTATAACTCTTCAGGTTATTTGGGAAGAGATTGGATAATGACAGGTTATACATTATCATCATGATTGTTGTTTTTATCATGAATTTAGTTCTTTTTATATTGGAAAAGTAAAGAGGTATTAACATGGAGCCTGTTCAAATATATTCTCTTTATTTGAAAACTGTTGCAAAGGATACCTCCATGTTGCCCATGCTAATTATAGAAGTGATCTTTATTTTTCTGTAAAGTAGAACACATGCTTTATGTAGAATGCTCATCTTTGCTATCCTTCATTAGATATGTGTGGATTGAAAGGAAAGGGGAAGGGAGAAACAATGATGGAGACTTATGGAGGGTCAAAACTCTTGTAGGTGCTTTTACACCTAGAATCTTACCTATTCCCCTCACGTCTTCCCTTGCAATGTGCTGGGCCTTGCAATGATTTCCTCTGCCATGAGGTCTATGGAGGATCAATGACAGTGTATAGTTCTTTCTTGTACTGTAACTCAAAAAAACCACCTTGACATGAATTTCCCATTGAATTTAGTGAAGGGAAGTTTTCGTCATGTAAAGCTGACACCAGGAATACATTCCCCAGTGGGCTCCAGGGTTGTATTTTCCCAGACAGGCTAAGGCACGAGAAAAGGACAAGAACTGGCATTTTACCTCTTTCACTGCTGAGATGTTTTTGTGGGCTCCGGCCCTGTTCCCTCTGACCTGTTTCACCTCTGGTTCAGCAGACATCTTAACTCCATTCCACCAGAGCTTCTTTCTGTCGTTGTTAATTCTAGAATAGAAATGATTCCACATTTTTACTCTAATTAATCATACTCAAGAGTATTTCATTTCTGAAATACCTAAATGAATTAATTGGGGGCTATTTTCATTTCTAATCCAGACTCAAGGCATGGGATCTAGCGATGTCACTCTGGGAGGTCTGTGAATAAAATGTTTTCTTGATGAGAATTTCCATTATACAAGAGTGTATACATCATTGTTTTGATATACAGGAATTCCTACCCTAAAGGGAACCACGAAATGGATCTCGGTCTATCTCTATCCCTTTGTTTTCTAAGAATGATGCCTATGGCTACAGTCTGGTTCTTCACTGACCAGGGTCTACAGAGAATCAGGAGTGAGTTCTTCATTCTTCCATCAGTCAAAATGTGCTGAATCAGAATTTACTGTATGCTAGACACTGTTCTAGCCACTGTGCATAATGCTCTTAATAATTAAGCAGTAAAGTCTTGGCTTTGTCAAATATGCCTAAAATAAATGAAGACATACACGAGAAAACAACAACGATAACTTCAGATACTCATAATTGTTGTAAAGAATACACATATGTGTGTATGCATGTTATATGTATGTTCATATATATATATATATGCGTATATACACATATATATGTAAAACAGAAAAAAAGAAAAGGAGTAACTGACAACGGCTAATTTGTTGAGACGGGTTTGTGGCACTAATTATCTAAGAAGAACCAGTAGGACAAAGAACATGGGAAAGAAAACTTTTTCAAGGCAGAAAGAACTATAAGTGCTACAACCCTGATTTAAGAACAGCCCTGAGACAAGAACAAGCTTGCTTGAGGCACAAAGAGAAAAAATGAACAAATAACATCTGAGAGGCAGAAAGGAAAGAGATCAAAAGGACCTTGTACACCTTGATTTATGAATTTTATTCCAAGCAGTAAGCAACAGAAAAGTTTTTAAACAAAGATATCTAATAATGTAACTTGCACTTGGAAAGGTCTCTGTAACCGCTGTAATTAAAATGGTCTGCAGGGACTAGTGTGGGTGCAACTAGAAAAGTTGGTGGTGGTTCAGAAAAGATATAGTAGCAGCTTGGCCTAGGATGGGAACAGTAGAGAAGGAGGTAATAGACTGAGTTGGGATGCATTTAAGGGGGTGAAATTGTGAGATTTGCCAATAGTTTAGATGCTGGGAGTGAGAGAAAGGAAGGAATTGAGGAGTACTGATTAATAGCTTCTTGTCCTATCCTTACAGAGGCTATAGAAAGTCTTTTTCAACTTTGTCTAATAATGGAATGAAAAAATTAATAAGTAGAAATGAATGAATGAAGAAAAGTGTTTCTTTCTCCCAGATAAGTGCATCTTTCTTTTCTTCAGGCTATTACTCAGGCAATTAGAATAGCCAAGTTCTCTTTCATCCTGTGTTTCTCTGGGTGGTGTTCACATCTTGATTATCTGGGAAGTCTCACATATGAATTTTTCCTATAGATGGAGAGTAAGAAGCTGGGCCGCAGAAAGTTGTGTCATTCTCACAACTTCACTAGCAAGAATTTCAGCTCTGTGTTTTCAGTTGTATGTGTGCTTTTGTTTGGGAATGAAGGCCACCCAACGCAGTCCTTAAAGATTGTACACTAAAATAGTGTACGCTGAGCACTCAGGACAAGCCTGGCACATAGTAGTTGTATAATAAATAGATATTATTCTTTAAAAAGTGATCCTCACTACATTCAAAGGATATACATTATTGTTTTCTGATTTCAACATTTTGAAGTACTTGGTATTTTTCCCCTAGAATATTCTATTGAAAAAAAAACCTTTATTGCTCAAGTTCAATATGATTTAAAAAGTAGAAGAGATGGTGTGGCCTGGGAATATAGCATCACAGGGCTGGTCACAAAACCAGGCCTTGATTCATTGTGCTACTCTTCACTGACTACTCACCACCTGTCACTCATTCTGCTCTCACCAAAGATGGAAGATTGGTGAAATACACTTCATGCTCTCCAGAATCTCCCCATTGAGGAGGAGAAATAAGGTGTAATTAAATAACTGTAGTACAAACTGACACTAACTGCATGTGCCAGAATGCAGTTCAGAAAAGAGTGTGATTTATTGTGCCTTTTGTTGAGGAGAAGGAGGAAAAAAGATGAGGAGAGGCTGCAGAGTAAGGTGAAACTTAAGAAGGACTTTGAAATATGACCAAGAGGACAAGTACGGTAGGGCAGTTTGGCCAGAGGGAACAGCATGTGTCATCAGTTTATTTGAGTCACTTAGGCCAACATTTTCATGGACTAATAATAGTGTTAAATACTTTATTAATAAAATAATTTAATCCAATGTTTTCAACAGAACACTTGTACTGGATTTTAAGAGATATTATAGGAAAGAAAATTATCTTATTAGAAACATTTGGTAAATACTAGATTTAATAAAACTAAATAGCCCTCTGAAATGCAGTATCACCTAGCCTTCTTAATATGCAATCATCTGCGTGAATCACTAAGAGAGAAGATGTAGTATTTCCAAACATATTGGATCATGGAATTATTTTTTCCATAACTCTTCCAGAAAGAATGTTCTGGAGAACAGACTTTTAAAGGACAATGGGACTAAACCAATTGTTTGTTTATGATTTCATTTTATGTCTAGCCTCTTTGAGGACCATGTGATCTGTGAAAAACAGGTCCAGTATCCCTAGATCCCCACAGTCATCCTTTGTTCTGTGACTGAGCAGAGATGTCAAAGAAAGAGGGCAGGTGGCACTTCCCCCCAGATGCTCAGCCTAGCTCTGTATACTAGCTTGCCACAACTGCCATTAAAAAGTACCACAAACTTAGTGGCTTAAACAACCGAATTTGGTTTCTTACAGTCTGGAGGAATTCTAAGACCAAGAAATCTTAGGCCAGAATTCTGAGACCAAGATGTCAGCAGGGTTGGGTTCTTCAGAAGCCTCTCCCTCCTTGGTGTGCCTTCTCCTTGTATTTTCACATTGACTTCTCCTTGCATGTCTGTGTCCTCATCTTTACTAATAAAAACAATAGTCAGATTAGGAGCCACCTCAAAGACCTCACTAAATCAATTACCTCTTTAACAACTTATCTCCAAATTTAGTTATATTGTGATACACTGGGAATTAGAACTTCAATATGTGGATGGGGAGTGGTAGTAAGGCACAATTCAGCCCATAACTCTGGTTTCCAAGTTTGCAGAACTCCAAACCCAAGATCTCCTGTTACTGAAAGGAGAGGATGGGTGGTCCACCTACCTGATGTTCTAGTAGAGACAACAAAACAACCCTCCAGCATTTGCCAGCTAACAACTCAGCTATGAATTCACATAGCTATTTAGTTTCTGATGAACATTTCCATGGGTAATCAACAGCCACCACACTAGATGGCACTTTGTGAGGTCAAGAACTGAGTCTGCATTGTTCACTTTTGTATCTGTTTTTAGCATAGGATGTGGTACACAAATGGAGCTGAATGAATATTGATTTGAATGAATTGGCTAAAGTTTTGTTTTTCTTTTACTGTCCTTCTCTTCTGTGTTTGGTTAGCACTGGTCAACTTTGAGTCACCACATATGGGTAATTATGAAACTAGTAAGTGGAAAAATGTGCAAATTATAAAATGAAAACAAAAACCAGATTTATTTTGCATTTGTCTGAGCCAAAAACTAGAGACTGACTGTTTTTTTCATTTTTCACTTATGATTGGCAACACTAAAATTCACTTCCTCACATGCCTGATATGAACATTCAAGTTTATCTGGCTTTAGGTTCTGAACACTCACTAATGCTTTGATGCACTAAGACACAGGTCTCACTGGAAAGACTTTTATTAAGTGGACAGCTAGGGTGTCACGGGCAGGATATTTGCACAGTACATTAATTTAGAGAGGAAAAGGTTTCTGTGTAACTTAACCAGACTGAACAGCTATTTCCACTTTACCTGAATAAAGTATTTTCATGTTTTATCACACTAGTTTGCAACTGCAAAAGCTTCACCCAGTTTTTAAGAGTAGCAATGAACTGTCAGGATACATTATTTGAAATGAAGCCTGACAGCTCCAGGCTTGAAAGTAAAATACATTTTATTGTTTAAAAGCATTTCTCCACCACCTCACTTTTATCCCCCCTCCCAAACCCCACCCACCCACCCACAGCCCGCACAAGTACCCCTCACTGGCTTGGAAAGAGACTCATCACGAACATTCTGAAATGGTTTTATCCTCATCAAATGACACTACAAGGACAATCCTAAAGACTGGGTTTTCTTTTCTTATTCCAAAAATGAATACTAAGAATGAGGACAGAAGGCTGGTGTTGTAGCTCAGAGATAGAGTTCTTTGCCTAGCATGCACAGGGCCCTGGGTTCAATCTCCAATAGAGCGAAGAAGAAGAAGAAAAGGAAAAAGAAGAAGAAGAAGAAGAAGAAGAAGAAGAAGAAGAAGAAGAAGGAGGAGGAGGAGGAGGAGGAGGAGGAGGAGGAGGAGGAGGAGGAGGAGGAGGAGGAAAGGAGTAGTGCAGGAGGAGGAAGAAGAAGAAAGAATGAGAACAAAGTCCTGTGCATATGAGAGAAACAGGTGCAAAGGGGACCATATTCATGCTATAGAACTGGAAGGGAAATCCTATCCAGTTAATAAGCCTGAAGATTATTATCTCCAAGCTGCTGTACCCTGCATTACATGTATTTCTGCCTTCATGTCTGGAGTTGCCTCAAAGCCTCTAGCCTGATGGCCCATCCAAAGGAGCACAGTACATTAAAGCCATTCCCTGTACCACACATGCTCAAGGGACTCGAGTCTTTGAAGCAATCTCTACCTGGTCCCACCTTCTGGTGTTTCCGTCTCTTGACAGAATACTGTTTGCCAGAAAAGAATTTTTCTAGGATCTCTAAAATTACCTTGAAGTTTACATGTACCCCCTCAGTTATCCATTATATGTTCTAAAGACTGATATTCTAGGGAACACCAGAGCATGGGAGTTCTTTTTATTTTGACCTGTGAACATACCTTTCCTCTAGAAATTCATGGCCACTTTCTTCTTACCACAGTGAAGAAAGACAGGATTCTGTTCTGAGCATACATTACAGAAAAGAAAGGGCTGGGAAGAAATGAACTCACAAATGAGCATCTTTTGTTGTTAATGATTTTCTATAATGGAAGCCTGATCTCTTACGTATATTATCATCTGGCAAACTAGTTACACATTTAATAAGGTTTTTCTGTATAAATTATAAATGAAATAAACAATTCTGTCACCATGGTGTGCAATGAATACACCACATGTTATATGTAAATATATTAGTCATTTGCCTTTTGTTTATATGTTGCTGAAATCCATTTTCTTTATGGTGTATGTTCTATTCCCTATGGGTTCCAACCAAAGTCATTTCAACCATACACATATCGGCCTTTAAAGTGGAATTATGTTGTTATTGTCCTTTTCCTGCCCAGTTTTAATAACACCTGCTTTTGTGCCAGTTTCATTTACTGCTGAAAATTGTAATTCAACAGAGAACAACAACAAAAACCACAAAAATCCCAACCACTCTAACAGCAAATGTGACTCCAGAAAGGAGCTGTGTGATATATTGACACAATACAGAAAACATATTGAAACAATTTTTATTCTCATTATTTTCCCCCCAAATTAAATATCCCCCATAAACCACTTTTACATATTCTGCATGTCTCCCTCCGTTCTCAACTAAACACAAACCCTTGGCTTTTAATGAGATAATTTTTTAAAAACCAGAATCAACAACTCAGCCTTTCAAGTGGTGGCATTTTTATTTTAAGCAGAGAAGCATAAATGCATGAAGGATGCAAATGTGGACTCTCTCAATGGCTCACCACAGTGTGACAGCTGTGGATGGATCAAGACAAAAGCGGGTGACTGCTCCAAGAAAATGATGGCTTCGGCATCTCCAGCCCAATCAATAATCTGGCATGTTGAGGTCAATCACTGCATGGCCATATTCACTTCGAGCCAGTCAAAGATTATTAGTTTGACACCCAGAGGCTATTTCTTTCTGCCGTGGATGGTGGAAAGAGCCTGTGTGTGTCTCTTCCGAACCAAATGGAGAGAGCCTAACTATTTATAACAATGAAAACACTGACAGAGAATTTCAGAGAGATTCCATATTTGTTGGGATAGATATCACACAATTGTCTATGGGTTGAGTAATTATTCTGAATTTGGTGCTAAGCTAATTTTGCACTTTGTCTATTCAAAATGTAAAAATGTTTTGAAGTCCCTACTATGAGTAGTGTTCTCAGGGTCTGCGGATACAGAGAGAATGTATTTCTTACTTTCAAGGAGGCTGAATCTGGAATATTCCCCCAAAGTGTTAATGCTCTCAATTTTCCCCAACCATTGCATTCCATTCTCCTAAATCCCCCTCCCTGTGAACCCCTGACAAATTTCCTGCATAAACCTGAAAAGATTGTTCCTAGGACAAAGAGAAGAGAGACAGCAGAAAATCATTATTTTAGATTATTTATGGTTAATAGTATCCTGATCTGGCTAAAGAGATGGTGATAAGTAAGTTCCAGAAAGCATCTAAAAGCTTTATGAACTGCTAAAAGGGCAATAGAATTAACCGGGAGAGCTATTTCTGACAGACATGCTGGTTTCATGTCTGTGGCCCACAGCCTGTGTGAGACATTCAGCTGCCCGATCTGGACACTCACATTTGCTCATGGGAAACCGTGGTAAGGACAGATCCACAGGAGTACCTGGAATGGGGCTCTTGCTGTCTGATATTTCACCAGTCATGTTTTACTGTTTCTCCTGGATGGCATGCCAGAGAGTATAATAAATCTCAGTTTGTTTATATTCTGAGTCTGTATTTGCACTTTGGTGATTATATTTGAATTCATGCAAGATCCTTTTTTTTAAGAACTCAAGCATAATCTTCTCATTAATCCTGTCCTGTTTGTCTGTTATTAATAGGCCACTGTACAATGTATTCTGCTGCAAAACTCCACCAGGCATGACTAATTCAGATAATTAATTTGCTAGAACATTAACACCATCAAATGAGCCTGCTAAACCGGTAAATTTAAAGTAAATTAAACTTAATTTGCAGGTTATTGCAATTAAGTCTGCCTTGTCTTTCTGAGGGATTTCAACATCCTCAGTATTTAAGAGGCAATCATAATGCATGCAAGTGGGCGGGCTTTTTGGCTAATTAACACAAGAGTCTAATCTGCTTTTCAATTAGGGTGGATGTTTATAATGTGCTGGTGACAGTGTTGCGATTCAGTGCAGCCTAACAGGAGTGCATGGCATAATTATAGCTGAAAAGAAAAGCTCATGCCGGGCCTTTTTAGGGGTTAATGAGACATTGGCAGCTTCCAGCTGAGGAGATCGAGCCAGTTTAGTGTAGCTTCAAGAGGAAACCACCCATAGGGGTTTCCTTTGAAGTGTCAAAAGGTCCCCTTGTTCTGGGTGGCTTATGTTTCATTTGTCTGAGTGGCATATCAAAAATTGATGAGCTGCCAGCAGCAGTCCCTATGACATTAATTCACCAATTGTGTTTCTAATAGTTTCATCCTTAAATAAATTTGGATGATGAGAACAACGGTAAGGAGAGTCAAGGTTCTGAAAACAATGAGGAGGGCCAGGCGTCTGCGTGGCTTTTATAGAGCACAGACAAATGCAGCAGCAGTGAATGATGAAGGCACGCCCACCTACTACACTCAGGGCTATTAGCTGGAAGCTGGGGAAGACAAAGATGCATTGTACCTGTGCCCTCTGCTGAACCACAGTGGCTCAGAACGCGTTCAACGTGGCCTTCACTGGTGTTCTGTTTTAAACCTGTAACTATATGGGAGAGGAGTCTCTAGCTGAAGCCTCAGAAGATGAAGTGTCTATGGAGCTGGTATGGAAAGCGTCTTTGAAACACTCTCAATTAAGCCACCTGTACACCAGGCCTGAGGCTGAGAAGAGATAGCCAGTCACATCATAAGCTAGGACCTATATTCAGAGTAAGGAAAGAAATACTATCTCCTTCATGCCTGCAAGGAAACACTAAGACAGGGTGGTGTGAATCTGAGTTTGGAGCTGCACAGTGTACTTGTGTAGAAGCTTCTTCTAGTACCTATACGGTCTAGTTCACAGGATTGCCTTAATTGTGCTTTCTGGTTTTAGATGCTCTGTGGTTATATAATGAGGAAAAGAGAATTTACAAACAGGTAGCTGCTACAGGGATGAAGACCATACCTGATGTGCCCAGAAATTATCTGGACACCTGTATCTGGGTTGGAACAACTAATGTTATACTCTCAAAATGTTTAGGAGAGCAAATGAAAAGGAAAGACATTAAAAACCTGTACAAAAATAAAGACTCTCACCACTGTAGTGCTACATGTTTTTTTAAGAATACAAAATTTCATATGATGATTATAAATAGCATTACAAAGATGCTCTGACCTTTGTGTAACATGCATCAAGTAAGTAACTGCCATGTGAAAACAATATGTCACAGATGTGAATGAGGCAGTCAAATAAATTATTCCAGTTACTTTTGGAAAGATGGATCTAATTATCCAAATGAATTATAAAATCTCCAAAACTTATAGTGTTTTATAGCCAGACATAGCCAAAGACAGTCATGATATATTAAAACGGATGCTTCTGAATAAGTTCATTGATTCATGCATTTAACTTGTTACTCTTTAAGTAGGTAGTATAGGCCAAACACAGCACAATGAACTTAAGGCAATGAACAAAAGAGATAGTATCCCCATACTTATGGAGCTTGCAAATAAACAGAAAAGTATCACTTGTTGGTAAATGTAATGTGACAATAAAATGGGATAATATAATAGAGTGACTCAAGGGCTACTTTAAGTATTAAGGAAGCCTTTGCAAGGAGGTGACATTTTAAGTTGAGACCAAAATGGCATGGAAACAGTTTAAAGAAGACATGACCTATTTTGTAGTTTCAAAAGGTCACTTTGGCTGCTGTCTAGACAGTCGCAGTGGCAGGGCACGACTGTATAAGGAGGGAAGAAATGAAGACGTACTTCCCCCTTTGGTTTCCAATGTCCTCCTGTAGTTACCTGCAACCAGGCTTCTGGATTCAAAATATGAGTTAGAGGTAGGTTTGATAAATCTTGTTGTGCAGGACCTTGAAATTTTGAGTTAATTATTAAACATTTAAGTGGCAATGCCAAGTTGGAAGGTGGATGCCTAGCCTGGACATTAAGGGAGACGCTAGAACTAAAGATGTAAAATAGGGGGGTGTCACGCAGCTGGTATTCAAAAATATGGATTGGCTGATTAGCCCTGGTGGAGTGTACCTTAGAGCAGAGAGGGAGTCCCAGATCAACTTACATCTTACAGGAAAAGCTGAATGGTCACTGAGGTAGGAAAAAAAGCAACATGAATATGAAGGAGGGTAACACTGGAAGCAGAAGAAAATGTTTTGACAAAAAGGAAGCAGCCAGCTGTGTTGAATGCTAATGAGAGATTGAATGAGATGAAAAGAGACAAATGTCCATTGGATTTAGCATCATGAAGGTCAATTGTGACCTTGACAAAAGCCATTCCCATCATGTGTGGAACCAGAAGGAAGCCTGGCTGGGGAGAGAATGGGAAATGGGGAGTGAAGGTGGTGTTTACAGTCAATCACTAGGAAGTTCAGCTGTGATGAACAAAAGAGATGCAATGGTGACTGGAGCGCAGATGTAAGATCCAAGAAGATTTTCTTAAACATGGAAGAGTTTGGGTGCATCTTGATAAAAACAATCCAGGAAAGAGAAAACCACTAATCACAGAAGGGATGTGAAAAAAGCTGCTGGGACCCTGAACACAGGGAAGACTGAGCCTTTGGTGGGAGCTGAAACCCTTGAAAACCGAAGGAGAAACAGTTGTGGGGAGAGATTCAGGAAAGGGACCAGAAAGAGGGGAAGCTGGTTTGAAATAGTTACTCCAGTAACAATAACAAATTATAAATTAGATCTAATTCATTGTTTACTTGACAACGTGTTTGTTATAAGGTATTATATACTAACTAAACAAAAAACTGACACCAAAAAACAATTGCCCACAATCCACAGAATAATACAGTACTCCAACAGTGAAGGAAACAGGGAAGTTTATTTCTCTATGGAAACCCCACGGTGAGACTTTACAAGAAGGAATATATTGGCCGCTAGGGACTTAGATCCATTGTGCATTTAGAGAAAGTTTGTTTGTACTGGTTCTGATCAAGTTACCTGGGGCCTCTGATTGGCACCAGTAACACCATTCTACTCTCTACTATAACCTCAACTTTTCAGATTCCACATGTAAGTGAGATCATGTAGTACCTGTTTCTGTATACCTGACTTATTTCACTTAGCATAATATCCTTGAGGTCCATCTCTGTTGTCCCAAATGACAGGATTTTCTACTTTTTAAAGTCTGATAGTATTCCATCGTGTGCATATACAATGAAATCCATTCATTCACTGATGAATACTTAGGTTGTGTCTTTTCCTTGAACATAAAGTATAAACATCTCTTTGACATACTGATTTCAATTCCTTTGGATATATATGTAAGAGTGTAATTGCTTGATAATATGATCATTATACTTTTACTCTTTAAAGGAACTTCCATACTGTGTTCCAAAATGGCTGTGCTAATGTACAATACCACCAACAATGTTCAAGGGTTCCCTTTTTCCACATCCTCACCAACACTTAACTTTCATCTTTTTTATAATAGCCATTCTAACAGGTGTGAGTTGATATCTTATTGGGCTTTTAATTTGCATATTTCTGATGACTAGAGATGTTAGCATTTTTCCTGTATCTGTTGACTATATGTTCTGTTTTGAGAAATGTTTATTCAGATCCTTTGTCAATTGTTTATTAAATGTACAGTTTGCAAATATTATCTCCCAATCTGCAGGTTGTCTCTTGACTCTGTTAATTGTTTAATGTGCAGAAACTTTTCAGCTTGATGCAATTCAATTTGTCTACTTCTGCTTTCATTGTTTGAATAATAGATTAAAATTACATTCTGCTGTCATATACAGCAGATTATTGGCTCTTCACAACCACATAAATTACTTAATATTACTAATCAAGTTGATAAATCAGTAAATTGAATTCAGACCAGTTAAATGACATGCCCTGTGACAGAGCTACAGAGACACAGAATAAAGATTGTAACTCAGGACTTCTAACTTCAGTTCCCGGATTGTTCTACTCTGTGCTATCAAGAGTTAGATGAAAAGTCTTTCACACTTCTCACTCTGGATGTATAAGAAATCAGCAAGTTTCCCTGCTGCCATTATTCACAATAATGTAGAGAAGAGAGAAAGAAATGAGAACAGAACAGAATGTAAAATCAAAAGCCTGAATTACCTTCTCGTCACCAACTGCCTGAGAGAGTTCTCAGTATCTATGAGTTAGAGTGGTCTAGAATAGCGATTATACTCTAGTAACTAACATCCTATAGACTCAGTGGTTTAAAACATCCAAGTCTGATTCTGAATCATGTGATTGCTTATGAGCAATTGCTCATTTGGGGTCCAAGTTCCATCTCGACACAGGTATCCATAATCATAAAAGCAGGGAAAGAGCCAAGCACAGTGGCACATGCCTGTAATCCCAGCAGCTCGGGAGGCTGAGGCAGGAGAATTCTAAGTTCAAAGCCAGCCTCAGCAATGATGAGGCACTAAGCAACTCAGTGAGACCGGTCTCTAAATAAAATACAAAATAGGGCTAGGGATGTGGCTCAGTGATGGAGTGCTCCTGAGTTCAATCCCTGGTATCGCCCACACACACCAAAAAAAAAGTAGGGAAAGAAGAGCCCAATGAGTCAAGGAACTCTCTACATCCCTAAGCTTTTCATGTCCCCACACTGTCCCTTTAACCAATAGCACCATTGCCCCTCCAGGTGCCTAAACTCAAAATCTGTACTCCTTTCTAAATCTCTCTCTCTAGAATCCTTCCCAGTCCCTTACTAACAAATTACTTAGTCCTGTAGACTTTCCTTTGTCATGACTCTGACTTCAGTGTCTTCATTTGAGGAAGAGTATCTTCAGGTCAGTATAGATAGTATATGAGGTGTCTATCACAAACACTGAGAAAAAAGTTTTTGGCTTCATACGGGACATGTTTTACTTCAGAAACACAGAAGAAAGGAAAAAGACTTTGGAATCAGAAGCTCTAGGTTTCTGTTCTTTAGTGTTCCCTGTTATACACTGCAGTCCACTTAATTTCTATAAACATGAATTTCTGTATCTGTAAAATGGGGATGATAGAATCCTTACCCACGGGATTATAATGAGAATTAAATGTCATAATTGTTGAAATGCTTTGTAAGTTATAAAATCCTATACACGTGGTAGGAATTATCATTATTAATATTAATGAAAGCCAGGCAGTAATAACCTTGGAGCAATTAGCAGCTGTTAATATACTAAACTGGATTTACTTGTCCTAATGAACTATAGAACGACTTTATTTAAAGGGTGAAGGCAATCGTTAATTTATTCAAGCATCCATTAAGCACGTATTATATGGCAGTTGCTATGCTAGGTGCAATAGATTCTGCAAGCCAAAAAAAGATGGTTTCTGTCCTTGCAGGTACTGATAGTAGTAATGCAAAAACAAAGTTTAGTTATAAAAATAATCAGAAAAAAAATCAAAGTACTATGAGATATTTAAATAGGAAAAGATTACCTAGTACAGGAAGCCTCAAGAACGATTTAGCTGAGGTGGTAGAATTTGAGCTAGACAATTAAGAAGGAGTAAGGTTTGAATGAGTGAAGAGTGTAATTGTTTAGTATAAGCATGACCAGTACAGAAAAGCAGCTCTACTCCCTAATAGCTTTGTGACCCTGCACAATGACTTAGCTGCTGAATTGTAGGAGTGTGGTGAGAAATCAGAAGGGAAATGTAGACAGAATGCTTCTCAAACTACAGAGTGCATGCACAACATGGAGCATTTGCTGCGATGCAGATTCTGATTCTGCAGAGCTGGAGTGAAGCCAGAGATTGGGATTTCTCACAAACTCCCAGTTGACTCACGGACTACACTTGAGAAGCAGGATGGAAGTCACTTTTTACAGTGCCCAGAATACACTAGTGCCTGCTCAACAACTGTTCCCATTTGTCTAGTTATTCCCCAATCACTGGATGGTATAAGGCAAAATCCAAGAGATCCAAGTCTAGGACCTACTTACCAAATTTTGTCTGGATTTCTCATATCTGAATATATTTCCTAAACATAACAAATCATAATTATTAATAACTAATGAAGATAAATTCAACTTTTAACATGAAAGCAAATATTTTTATATAACAATCAACACTGTCTGTTAATTAAGCAAATGTTTGGCTCTTTAATTAATAGCCATAATAATCATTTGAGACTCTGGTTCAACATCAGAGTTTTTTTTTTTTTTTTTTTTTAAATTCAGAACTAAAGTGTCAACAATAGCAAATTTCATTTCTTTGTCAGGTTTTTGTTAGTAGCAACTATAATTAGGCCCCAAATATTTTTATTCTCATATAACATTTTTCATTATAACAATTATCATCTAACACATAAATATGCTTCAAACATAGACTTTCTACTTTCTCAGTGCTGTTTCTGAACTTTGTATATGTGTTTTTATATAATCCTATATTGATATATACTTTCCAACTAAATTCTTGGCATCTTACATAGCTGGCATATAGAAAGAGTCAACGGACTGATTAAGAGATCACTGTTTTCCTCACTAGATGACATTCCACATAGACTTGGACAATTTGTCCAATTTCATTTGCATACCTAAAGCTGAGATTTAATCACTTTCGTAAAAATACTGAGATTTATATATTAAAAAAGAAAAAGCAATTTAGTAAAATAATAGCTATATGAAAGATGAAATTCTATGTCCATGACTGGAACAGCAAAATGACTCCAAGAATCCTTGAGACAGTAGTGTTGGTCAGATCAGTCAGCAAGATGACTGAGTACACATGAGTACACTTGAGTACAAGGCTGGTGCCATCCACCAACATCCAGAATTAACAGTCCTGGCCATCACAGTGTCTGCACATAGACTTTGCTAATCAGTTTATTCCAATGAGACAGCAGCAGTAAGACCTCAAAGCCATCCTTCCCATGCAGACACTGGCCAAGACCATGCATAGTTTGCTCGGGTATACAACCAGTTACCTTCCTCAAGTTTCACTTTCCAAACACACATAACATCTTTCCTGATTTAATTTTTTAAACCTAATAATGACTTTCAAGGAACCTACTGTGTGCAGATGATGAGGAGGACAATAATAATAGCGTGCCATGTACCTGGGAGACAGGAATTTATTTCTTGGAATTTATAAACTAGATAACCTAGAAAATAAATACATAAAATATGCATGGGAGAGGACAAATGATTAAGATGTTCTTGGTGGTGATAATAACAAACACCCTTGGATTTGAGAATATTTATTTTAGTGTTTATTTTAGTGTTTATATCTCCCTTTGTTTTTATGAAATGACGCTTTTAAAACTAAAAGAGCAATTTAAAAAAAGAAATCTGCAATCTTTGGTGCATGCTTTAGTATTTTTCTTTATTTTTCTTTCTGAAAAGCACCAAGGATTCTTCTGGAATACAAATGATCATAAATTCCGGTCTACAAGTGCATGACTAATCTAATTGCAGGCAGAAGAGGATCATTTGCTAATGCTCTCACTGGAGTTCTGTACCAAACGATTTGCTCAGAGAGCAATTGATGCCCCTAGAAAACTTTGAAAAATGTTCTAGTTAGAAACAACTTTGTCCATGTCATATATTTTCTGTTTTTATCTCCATCATTTTTATTCTTCAGGACATTCAGATGAAAATTTCATCTCTTTGCTTGAGGGTTCATGTGCTCCTGCTTATTCCTTACCTGAAATCATGAGCTCATTGTGACAGTATAAGAAGCCAAATTGGGTGTCACAGAAATCACAGTGCAGAATCCCTACTGCCAGCCAGGATTTAATACAAAAAAAAAAAAAAAGAAAGAGAGAAAAAAAATGAAAGAAAAGAAAGGCCAGTCAGTAATTTGTCTTTAGAACATGAAACTCATTACTTATAAATTATTGTTAATTATATATTGAGATAAATATAGAATCATCATTTCTACAACCCCTGGAAATAGACAAGCTCTTAAAAATTTATTGATGTCCTTAAGATTGGATGATATAAAACAGTAAATCACTGTGCATATGTGCAGCCTTTTGAGGTTCTTGAAAGAAGTACTATGGAATTGCAAATACTGAACTTCTGGCCATGGGAAAGGCAGCAGTTCCATTCAACTTCTCTTGTCTATTTGAGTGGAGGAAATTCCTGTATATAATATAGAAAAACTGCTGACCTGTCACAATGAACTTTCCCATTGCTGCCTTCCACTCTGCCTCACCCACCACTCTCCAGGCACTTCAACCTGCTCAGAAACTTCAAACTGTGTCCTCTAATTGTCAATATTAATTAACTGTCAATATTAATACTAGTATTAATACTAGTATTAATATTAGTATTGAAGGACAATACTAATATTGTCCTTCACAATATCCTTACCCAACTCCAGTCTAGAAGAGTCGAAAAAAGGAAGTAGAATTGAGGTGAAGAAATTTGCATATTGGGTAAAATAGCAGGAATCTACAGATTATAAATTGAGTTGATTTCAAAAGTACATTTGGAATACATAAACATGGAGACCATGAAGATTATCATTGACCAATATGCAGGCATCATAAGATACTTTAAAAGGATGT
Organism: Glaucomys volans; assembly: GCA_020662805.1. Taxonomy (NCBI): domain Eukaryota; kingdom Metazoa; phylum Chordata; class Mammalia; order Rodentia; family Sciuridae; genus Glaucomys; species Glaucomys volans. The sequence goes on from JAJEJO010001941.1 coordinate 134,040, forward strand.
AAGACCTTTCTTTCCTTCACTATAGTTTTATTTCCTATTGATTAGATTTTCTTAGGATCTGTTTTCCAAGAAATGTAGATCTATTTTAATTATCCTGCAACATCACTTTCTAGACATTTTATTTTAAACAGAGAATGGCAAAATACAAGTAAGTTGGGTAAATATAATTGAAGTTAACATGACATTTGAAGGCCAAGGAGAATCTCTGTTACAACTGGGTTTTAAAGACCACCATAGGTCAAAAATCTACAGGTATATATTAAAGTCTCTTCATATGCAGAATAATATGCACATATTAAAATACAGCATGGGTCATGGTCCTCTCCACAAAAGTTATCAATCTGCTTGTAAAAATAATACCAAGCCACTATAAATATCTGAGAAACAAAAACATCATTAAAAAATGTACCAAGTGGAATGGTGGGTTCATGAGAAGTGCTGTTACCAGTAAGAATCTAATATGTGTAAAATAAATTGGGAAACCAGAAATTTTGGAGACAGACAGGACTCAGAATATCAAGTCAATTACTAGTTACATGATATTGAGTAATATACCCAAGTGCTAATCTAACCTTGGTTTCCACACCTCTGGTAATGTTAATTTATAACTCGTAGGGTTGTGAGACCTAAATCAGATATATATGTGAAGAATTTAGCATAGTTTCTGGAACATAGCAAGAACTTGGTAAATACAGTTTCCCTTCTCTTTTACTGTGGGGAATTCTGGTACATCAAAGATTCAGGTCCTAAAGTTCACAATCTTGCTAATTAGGAAGTTGAGATAATGCCTCTAGAGATGAAAAAGCATTATAGTGAAAAGTGGCAACTAAGCATGCAATAGGGCCTAAGATACAGAACATTTTAAAAGATATGATTAGGAGAGATTTTCCAGAAGATGGGATTTGATTTGAGGAATTGTAGGAAAGAGGAAGTTCAAAATGAGTTAGGCTATTGTTGATAAAATGAGTTGACTGGAGTTCATGAGAGAGAGGGCGGTCTAGAGATAATGGGGTTGGGGGAAGCAAAAAGACCAGATCAAAAAGTTCCATGCTACAGGCAAGGGCAACACTGAATTTTATTGAACAGGAAAATGACATAATAAAGAAGTGATTTAGAAAATAATCCAATAGTACATAACTGACATATTTGTTTTCTCCCAACTCAACTACAAATTCCTGGATCAAAGAACTATGCCCTCAACACTCTGGGCTAGTGTAATAATATCCTATTATGTTACTGGCAAATGTTTGTTTCCTGTTCCATTGAATGGCATAAAGAGTTCCATTTGTTTGGCTTTGATTATTAAAAAGTAATTGTTATTTACTATATAATCATTAACCGCATTGATATGATTCCAACCTAGGCAGTATTTAGGCACAAAAGACTGGCTCACCAATGAATGTTGTCTGCATTTGTACTGTGTGCATGTTCAATGGTCTTCAACACTTATCTGATAGTCTATTTCTTTCCTTTGAAATACTACTCTGAATTGTTAAAATCAGGAATTTCTAAAGTACTCAAATTCCCAAAGCAAAACATGCTTGCTTTTTCTGAATTCTCTTAAAGAAAACGATGTTTTGCTTACAGATTTATGCTGCTGAGTGGGTAAAAATCTTTGGTGATACCAGGAGTGATTTATAAATACTTAGGGAAGGCAAAAACTTCATCTTAAAATAATTTTGAATGGAATTTTTCAAGTTTCATGTTATCTTCTGTCTGTATTTTTATGAAGAATTAAACTTTAGTAGTCAAGGAAGACCTTAGGAAATTCTCAAATGGTGTGTCACCTTGGGGAGGAATTCAATCGTGCCTTTCTCAGTAGCTCCTGTAGGAGGCTACTTTTCTCACAGTTGTACTTTGTTCCTAAATGTCTACGAACTTAATATATTACTTTAACATGGATATAATAATGATATCGACTTTATGGAGTCATTTCAAGGATTAAACAAGATGAAGTGAGTAAAGAATTTAGCACAGTGCCAAGCACACAGTAAGCACTCATTCAACATAAGTAATCATTATTATTAGCCAAACAGATTAGTCTTTCTTATTGTAGTGATTGCAAGATAGGTAAGAGTTACTGGTTCCTGCTAAGTTAGTCCCGTAGTGGAAGATGAGGTCACATTTTCCTTTGATAGAGAGTTACATGATAATTAAAAAAATTTCAACAAATCTTTTTTGAATTCTTTCTTTGTTGCTGCTTTCCAAAGTAGGCATGGAATATCTAAAGATAAATAAGACCTATTTCTTGCCCTCTAGAATCCCACAGCCAATTGGGAAACATGCAGAGAAATCCAAAGGAATAAACACTATAAGAGAATTATATTCAAAGTACCATCAGAGTACAGAGGAGAGAGCAATTAACTCAGTATGGAAGGTTAGGAATGAGAGAAAAGGTGATTATTTAATTGGGCCTTATTAAGAAAATAAAATTGTGTCAAACAGACAACGAAAAGAAAGGGCATTTTAGGCTGGGTAAATATCATATGCAGGGAATTAAAATGTGAGAAAAATGTGCTCTACTGGGGGAAAAGTATACATCTGCTTTTGTTGCTTTGTTGTTATTTTTTTTTCTTTTTGTATTTTTAGCCTGATTATGTCATTGGGAATGTAGGTAGTAGATGGATCACGAGGGAATTTAAATGGGTGAAAAACTAAACAAGTGTGAGATGTTTTGAAAATTGTGGAACATTCAACATGAACTCTATCCTTGTTAACTATAGGACAATGTTTTAAAGCAGATCTTTAAAACTTATTCACCTTGCATAACTGAAATTTACACTCTTTGATCAGAAACTCCCAGTAACATCCTTTCCTCTTGCCCCTGACACCGCCATTCTATTCTCTGTTTCTATAAGTTCGACGTTTTAGATATCCCATATTAGTGGGTCAGACAGTGTTGTAATGAGCTTATTTCACTTAGCATAATGTCCTCAAGGTTCATCCATGCTGTCACATGTGGCAAATTTCCTTCTTTTTAAGGTTGAATAATATTACACTGACAAGAAAAAGTACCTATCAGTCTGGAACAATTGCTATAATAAAAACTTGAAAAATATAATGGCTTAACAAAACAGAATTATACCTTAGTTATTTAAGCCCAGTTACTAGGAACCAACTACCTCTGTTCCACACAGCACTGAGAGCCTTCCATTTCTTTTATCCATTTGTCTATGGATGGACGTTAAGGTTGTTTACATATATTGGTTATTCTGAATAATGCTGCAATAAACAAAAGGGTGCAGATGTCTCTTTAAGATTATGAGTTTAATTCTTTTGTGCATATACACCCAGAAGTAGATCATATGGCGATTCCAAAAATGTTCATTCATTTTCATTTGAAGGTCATTAAGGGCCTCAAACTTTCTCCCATCTGTTACACAGCCGTACTCTACGGCTGCAGAGTTCTGTGTTGAATCTTCAACATTCAGCAGGCAGACAGAGAGGCAAAAAGTGGAAGGTAAATGTACATTTTATGGGCCAGGCATAGAAATGGTTCACATAGATTTTGTCAACACTCTATTACTCAAACTCTATCACATGGCCACTAATAGCAAGGAAGTCTAGGAAATATACACAAAAATATAACCAGGAGAAAGAGGGAAAAGACGTGATTTGGTGGAAAAACTAAACTAACTAGTTGGTGACCCAGGACATTCATAATGAAGATGTCTAGAAAGTTGGTGGATCTCTAGAATTAAGAGAACTCCTGATGGGAGATAAATATTCAGAAATCAGAACTATGCAGATGCAATAATAGTAAGCAGTTTCAATGTGCACTGGTTATCAACTTGTCTAAGTTTAATGAAATGAAACACATTCATTTGTGACAAGTTACATGTAGTAGACTTATTACTAATGGCAGCAAGGGACTAAAGAAGCCTAGGATCCATTGTGAACCAGTTCCCTGAGACTCTCAAAAGCTTCTCTGGGGTGCAGGGAGTCTCAGCTGAGAGTGCTCCACTCACACCATAGCCAAGGAACCCAGAAAGGCAACCTATCCTGGTCATCTCTCTTAGGGACCGCAAGACACAGGGCTAAGATATGAAAGGACTCCTGCTTCCAGGATAGAGAGGAACAAAGTGCTAACTCAGGAAATAACTTTCCCTGGGAGGGACAGGAACAGGGCTTAAGCTGTCTCAGACAATTTCTCCTTATTTTCAGATATCACATTCCCAATACATTCTGTAGTTATTAAAAACCACAGGCAAGAAATGGAGAACAGTCAGTCCAAATCCGCTCAGGGAACTGTCCTACAAACAGCGTGATCAAGGGACAATATGTACCATAACAAAACTATTATGAAGGTGTCTACCTCACATGAACTGGATATGAAAATAAGGTACAATTACAAGAAGAAATTCTCCATCCTTGCTCTCTGGGCCACAGTCTTTTGGAAAGCAGAGAAGTATGACCTCATAAAGTTGTAGGTGTGTTTGTGTATGTGAGTTTGTGTGTGGGTGTGGGTGTGTGTGTCTTCCCTGGTTTGCCTGTCCATCTATCTATCTGACTATCCATCTCTACACTTTTATATTGAATGCTTATTAAGAGCAAGACATTGTACTACTGACTGGGCATCTGACTATAACATTAACCCTTGTGGAGCTTACATTCTTGCTAGAGAGACAGCACTAAAAAACAAACAAACAAAAAACAATTAATTATTTATATAATTTTGATTGAGATAAAAGGAATAAATCAGAAACACAGGATGGGATGAGAGTAAAAAGGAACAATGACCTAAAAGTTCATCGACAAGACCTTATGAATGAATTTTATGTAGATCACAAAGACTAAATAAGCTACAAATGCTTACCTTAAAGAAATTGCTGTTGAGGGGAAAGTATAAGACCTTCATGTAAACAATTGTATTACAAAAGAGAAAGATGAAAGTGTCTCTAATAAAGACATGTGTGAAGTGCCTGTGAATGTCTAGAAGGGAGAGATAGTTTTTAGAGGAAGAAAGATGTCAAACTAGAAAACATGGGTTTTACATTGTGTTTCTGAGGGTGACTCTGAGTTGGAAATGTGGTAGGGCTGACCTTCCAAGGCAGAGAAGGGATCAAACCAAATATAGCTGTCGGCAATTGGACAGTGTGGAAAACATTGAAGTAAAGAGACTGTAAACTAAAGAAAACCAATAGGAAGTCTATTTTAATCACTTTCAATAAAAAGTAACGCATGGATTGAATTGTCAGTGGGCCACAAAGAAAGGGAGTAAGATAGACTTGAGTCAGAGAATTAAAAGCAACAAGACTTATTACTTTTTCCCACAAATATTTGAGCACCTACTATGAACCTAAATCCTGGAGCCATAGTACTCTTCCTTTCTCATTAATGCTGCAAGAAATAAAAGGATGTCCAAATTATGCACATTTCATACAGTTCTTTCTTTTCTACATGGCCTTCTGGATAGTCATGAGTGGTGCTGTTCAGTTCTTTTAACTCCACATGTCTTATCGTTATTGTCCTTTTGCCAACCTGTCCGAAAAGGGCATACTGCTTTTGTGAAAAGTAAAAAATGTCAAGCACTAAATATACTGCAGTCTGCACGTACCATAGCTAGGTACTGCCATGTCACACTATATACATGTTATCTTGGCCTAACTGATTTTATATTTGCACAAACTGTGAACTGGCAGTTGGTATTTATATACAGCCTGTCCCCCAGGGATGACCCATGGGCATGCAAGTCTTCCAGAGCTGGCAGCCCTCTATGAATGCTGATTGTGTAATGTGTTTTTATAGAAACATATTCTAATGTGTGTTTCAAACTTGGAGCTATCCATCTATGTATTCCTTCATTTAAAATAAAACACAAAGATGTTTAGCTGTGCAAATAGGAAAGGGGCTTCCAAATAGGTTTCAATTTGGGCCACTCTCCATAAATCTCCTCTGATTTCTTTGCTTTCTGTTTTCAAAAGAAAAAAAGCTATTGGAGTGCTAGCATATTAGAGTTTTTGTTGGTTATTCACAGTGTGAAATCAGCATCACTAAATAAAACAACTGCCAAATAAATGCATTCTGGTTACAAAGAGAAACCACTGTACAACGAAAATCTTAAATCTAATTAAGGAATTTCTAAATGCCATATCTTTGAGACCTTCCGACAACAACAAAAAATACATTTCAGCTGGGACTTGTGAATCTCTAGCTTTGTACATAAAAGAAACAGCTTGTTCTAAAACTGAACTTCAGTAAATTACAGGGGCGGTTTGTCTTTCACAGCCCTGTTATGTGGGAACGTTCCTCTGCTGAAACCTCTGGGTAACAAAGTCTGCACATAGTTCCCAATGCTGGTAGGTTCTTCCATAAGGGGCTAAATAAATATTATGCATGTTCTGAAAATATTGTGTTGATTTCAACACCCTGAAATTAAAATGGTTACCATAAGTTGTTTATATATTAATAACTAGAAAATGTGGTTAAAAGATGTATATTAGGTATAGGTACTCTTCCACACCTGTATAAGTAGCTGCTTGTTGGGCATACACATTATCTGAATTTGAGGTGGAAATCAGGCTGAAACTATAGTAACAAAGTGTCTCTCCACTATTCCAGTAAAGAAGAATCTCATTATGCTCCTGCATAGCCAAATATAGGTGTTTCTTCCTTATTCTTCCTCTTTTCTGTTTCAAAAGATATAAAGAGAAAAGAGAACTTTGTAATCTCACCTAAAAGGACAAAAGGATCATGACTTGAAAAAATCTAGGACTCACTGTCTTAAAATTCACTTTTGCAACAATACTTTCCATTGTGCAGGAGATCTGGTAAGGGATGGATTTAGATTTCGATGATACAGATGATATTTAGTTCTGTCTTTCACTTTGTTTGGATATACATACAGATTTAATTAGTTTTTCAAGACCATGAAGGATTGAGCTCTAAAGACTTAAATTATTTTAGAATAACCTTTCTTTGTATTTAGAGAAATATCACTGAAAATAATTTTATGACATTATAATTCATATTTTCAAATACATATGCTACTCTGGACAACTGAAAAATTAGAAAGTCCTTGTTAAATGCATTCAATGAATAGTTTCCATAGACATACATTTGTGTACACATATCTTATATACATTTTCATGTATGTATGCATATGTATATAAACACATGTATATGATTTATACATGCATATATATGCCAGAAAGCACACAGAGGTTTACAGATAAACACAGACTCTAGAAGTGCTTCCTTGAGTTCATGTGATCAGCAACTAATATGCTACCTTGGCCTTTTTTCTTTTTTTAAACAAAGAGCCAGATTTGCCTCTGGCCACACTGTGCACTCTGTAGAACATACGCCCAACTTCAAAAGCGCCATGTAAGTGATGAGCTTTTGAAGCTAGGCAGAAGGCATGTCTACATGCCTTAAGGCACAGGAGGTCAACCAATGCCCTTATGGTCACAAAGAAGGTGTGTCTCTGTGATCAAACTAGCAATGAAAAGTCTCATACTACCAGATCCTATGTTACTCATATTCATACAGATGAATGCTAATTGCTACAAAAATCATGTATGACCCTGCCAGACATAATCTCCTTCAATAGCAGCTCCTGGGTAAGCAGGTGGTTTGTGGATCTAATTTCTAACAACAGCTAATGGTATTGAGTGCTTATCAGAGGCCAGGCCCTCTTTAACCCTTACAGCCCCAATGTGTGATACATGCTATTATTATTTCCATTAATTAATGATTTATTATCTATGCAACCCTTGTCATATCTCTGTGAGATACGTACTGATATTTTCCCCGTATTATACATTAGGAAACCAATGTTTACTAAAGTGACTTGCCAGAGTCACAGGACCAGTGAGCATCAAGACTGGGATTGGAGCCAAGGTATTTCTGTCTTCGAAGTTTATGACCACCTTTCAAAAAATTTTAAATGGTTACCATTGACTAAACACTTGAAACATTCCAAGCATTATGCTAGGCTGGTGGCATGTATTCTCTCTCTGATACTCATTACATACAATGGTGAGTATTTTCATTTTCCTCATTTTGCAGCAGAATAAAAAAGAACCATGGAGTGTTCTTACATCCCACATATCCTTCTTCTCTCATGACTTATTCCTTTTCCTCATCTGAGATGGAAATAAGTGCAGAAAGCACATTACAGGGCAGAATTATGACCACATCTACAAATTTCTCTTGAATCAGTGTTCTTCCAAGTCTGTTTTCTATGACAACCTTTGACCATCCACATCTAAATAATGTTAAGCAAGAGATAAACCCCTCAATAAAAATTGATGGTGAAATCTTAGCTGCAGACCATCTATCACAGACAATGCATGAGTGAATTTTGCCTTTTAAAACTGTGTAGGTGACAACATTTTTCACATAAAGCCAATGCCTCATAATGTATGTGAAAACTGTGCATAGTCATATCTAGTGGTACCTGAAACCACACAGACTGATATATTCTCTCTCCCAACTTGACCCTGCAAGACCTCCTGCTCTGGCACGTACAAGAGCCTAGCACAGTTCAAGCCCCCACCTCTTAAAAGCATTCAGTAACACTTTGCCCCTTTCATTGTCTTCAAACCAGGGTTTCTACCTTGAATATTATAAGAACCCTCTTAACAGAACACAAGTGCTGTGCTGCTAATGAAAGAATCACTCCAATATCTATGTGATTATTCTGTCATCTCTCCAAATCCCATGGACTAGAGGGTCCCTTGCCAAAGCTGCTCAGTTCATCTTCTGCACCCCTTATGGAGTCCACAGTGTTCTCAACAGTATTCTGCATGGTGGTGTTCTAGTTACCTGCTGGTTTTCCACATAACAGTGGAGACGCAGGATCAGATTTTTGTCTAGGTGGTATTCTGGCCATGGCTGAGGCTTTAGCCCTACCCCAAACCAAGTCCTATAGTAGGCACCATAGGTGTGTCTCTCTGGGGCTTTGTAGCAAGCACAGGAATCCAGCATTGCACACTACACTAACTTCCAGAGAGGGAAGGGTCTTTTCCTTTAAGAGAGGTGTCCTTGCTAGTAAAGTCTGGCATGACTTCCCTACCATCCATGAAGTCAGAATACATCAGTTGGCCACAAGATGTAACAAAGCAGGATTCCAGAAAAATTCCCATAGTTGGTGACTTTTGCTGTCCAGAGAAAGCAGCCTGCTGGGATTCTTAAATTCTCCATTGCTTTGTTGATTAGCTTCCCAGATTTAATTAGCTATTTCAAAGTACCTGATCTTAAGTACCTGATCCCTCTCTTACTTTGACAGAAAGGATCTCCCACCACACAAAACAAAATTAAATATGCTTGACTTTTCCCTTGACAAAATGGTAGCATGCTGACTATCCCCTCAACCTTTTGTCCACTGCAAGGAAAAATAATAGATTCATTGTTCAAGAACCCAAGAAAGTACTAATGCATGTGCACACAATGTGTTCCACTTTCCCTGTGTGACCACATATATACAGCCTCAGTGTCTAGTATCATACTAAGGCAGATGACTGCATCTTCCAGTTCAGTTTTACCTCTCTGAGAAGGCCAGAGGGTGATACAAAAAAGTGAAGTGCAATTTTCTCCCATTATATCTACTTCCAAAACCTGGAAAACCTCATCATCCTATTTTTTTCTTTCATAAGTTTTTATACTCTAAAAACAAAACATGGCACACCTTAAGTCCTCATTCTGCAAGTACACTATACCATCATTTTAAGAACTTATGTTACCTGTAAAAACTAAGGTGCCTTCTTTCTTATTCTGTAACTCAACAGGGAGTACCAACAGTCCAAAAATCATACTATGAGTGGCTGATTCTCTTTCTGTAAAAATCCCCAAACAACAAACAAGAAAAGAAAGAAAAAAAGAAAGAAAGAAAGAAAGAAAGAAAGAAAGAAAGAAAGAAAGAAAAGAGAGAAAGAAAAAGCCATCATAGAGTAGCCTCAAAGGCCTGGCCTCTGTGTGCTCTTAAGTCAAGCTTAGCTTGGCCACAATTCTTCTAGGTGATTAACTCCATTTTTTGGCTGAACATTTATTGGGTGCTCATCTGCTCCTGACCTGCTAGCCTCTTGGGAATAAAAAGAAATTAGATTCCTGCTTTTATTTCTTGTGCTTTGGGAGTCATGTTAAGGAAGTCTGGCCCTAGGCTGACATGATGAAGATTTGGACCTACTTTTTCTTCTATTAGGTTCAGGGTCTCTGGTCTAATACCTAGGTCCTTGATTCATTTTGAGTTGAGTTTTGTGCAGGGTGAGAGATAGGAGTTTAGTTTCATTTTGCTGCATATGGATTTCCAGTTTTCCCAGCACCATTTGTTGAAGAGGCTATCTTTTCTCCATTGTATGTTTTTGGCTCCTTTGTCAAGTATGAGATACCTGTATTTATGTGGGTTTGTCTCTGTGTCCTCTATTCTGTACCATTGATCTACCTGCCCATTTTGGTGCCAGTACCATGCCATTTTTGTTACTATTGCTCTGTAGTATAGTCGAAGGTCTGGTATTGTGATACCTCCTGTTTCGCTCTTCTTGCTAAGGATTGCTTTAGCAATTCTGGGTCTCTTATTCCTCCAAATGAATTTCATGATTGCTTGCTCTATTTCCATGGGGTCCATTATTGGGATTTTAATTGAAATTGCATTGAATTTGTATAGCGCTTTTGGACAAAGCATGAGAAATAAAAGCAGGAATCAATAATTGGGATAGATTCAAACTAAACAGCTTTTTTTCAGCAAAGGAAATAATCAGCAATGTGAAGAGAGAGCCCACAGAGTGGGAGAAAAATCTTTGCCACACACGTGACAGATAAAGCACTAATCTCCAGAATATATAAAGAACTCAAAAATCTTTACCCCAAGAATACAAACAACCCAATCAATAAATGGGTTAAGGAAATTAGCAGACACTTCACAAGAAGAGGATCTACAAGCAATCAACAGATAGATGAAAAAATGTTCAACATCCCTAGTAATAAGAGAAATGCAAATCAAAACTACCCTAAGAAATCATTTCACCCCAATTAGAATGTCTACTATCAAGAATGCAAGCAACAATAGGTGTTGGCAAGGATGTGGGGAAAAAGGTATGCTCATGCATTGCTGGTGGGGTTGCAAATTGGTGCAGCCACTCTGGAAAGCTGGATGGAGATTCCTTCGAAAACTTGGAATGGAACCACCATTTGACCCAGCTATCCCTCTCCTTGGCCTATACCCAAAGGACTTAAAATCAGCATCCTACAGTGATGCAGCCACATCAATGTTTATAGCAGCCCAATTCACTATAACTAGATTGTGGAACCAATCTAGATGCCCTTCAATAAAGGAATGGATAAAGAAACCGTGGTATCTATACACAATGGAATATTATTTGGCCATAAAGGATAATAAAATTATGACATTTGCAGGTAAATGGATGGAATTGGAGAAGATTATGTTAAGTGAAATAAGCCAATCCCAAAAAAACAAAGGCTGAATGATCTCTCTTATAAGTGGTTGAAGACACATAGCAGGGGTGGGGGAGGCATGGGAAGAATGGAGAAGGGATGGATTGTATAGTAGAAAATGAGGGGTGGGGAGGGAGTGGGGAAGGAAAGATAATAGAATGAGGCAAACATTCATACCCTATGTATATGTATGAATATGCAAATTGTATGATTCTACTTTGTGTGCAACCAGAAAAGTGATAGTTATACTCCATTTGTGTACAGTGATCTAAAATTTAAAAAAAAATAAATAAATTGAAAAAAAAAGAAAGAATTGCTCTACAGTTCCTTCATGAACTTTAGATTACATAGAGGGAAATGAGAGGGGGAGTGGGGAGGGCAGGGGTATGAGAAATGGTTGAATAAGACAGGCATCATTACCGTATGTACATGTATGCTTACGTGAATGGTATGAATCTACATCAGGCACAACCATAGAAATGAAAAGTTGTACCCCATTTATGTACAGTGAATCAAAACAAAGTCTGTAAAAATAAAAAAAATTTTAAAAAATGTTCATTTCATTTAATAATGTAATTGCAAAAGAAGTATCACCTTGAGGTCAATGATTGCTATCGACTTTGTCAGTTTGCTAATAAAAAATAAGTAAATTTAAAAATAAAAAAAAGAAATTAGATATATGGTTTCTGTATTTAAGGACCTCAAAACTGAAGAAAGGGATAGACAACACTGAAAATTTTATAGCCCCCTATACTGAGCTATTATAGTGAATAGATATTGAAGATAATATAGATTAACTAATTCTTACAAATGCCTACAGGACAGAGCATTGGGTTCTCATTTAGAGATAAGAAAACTAAGGCTCAGAAAGTTTATGGAACTCTCACCTAAGGTCAATTGGCTAGACAATAGTAACATTTGGATTCACACCCAGGTATGTCCAGCTCCAGGCTCACAGCTGTCCTCCTGTGCCAGAAGGTCAGTGGCAGAAGCAAATAAATGCACATTTCTATGGAAATATAGCCTATGGTTAGAATAATCTCTTATAATTTTATGACTACTTCACTTCCCATGACTCCAAGGACAATGAGTTGACCAAGCTCATTGCCCACCAGCAACTCCCAAGGAAAAATTCAAGCCAAAGTCCTTTGATAGATAAACTCAAGTGAATGATTAAAAGCCCTGCCAACTTCTACTAACAATGGGAATATTAGGTGAGGCCTGCTAATCACGATTTACTTAAGGGAACCCTCTCACAAAATACTCTGTTCTTCTTTTCCATCTTTAGTCTGGCAGGATGATTCCCACCAAGAAAGGGCACAGATAAGGGCCATTCTTCCAGGAATACACCATCAACATTCACAAGTACATCCATGGAGTGGATTTCAAGAATCATGCCAAAGAGATCTGGAATACTGCCACAAGGGTAGAAGAAGGACTACAAATGTGGGCATTGATACCAGGCCCAACAAGGTCATCCGGACCAAAGGTATAAAGGATAATTAGATTTCTTAAATCCACAATTAATGTGAATGAGAACTAACCAATAGTCATCAAAGTTATAAAACTGCAAAAGTAAATTAATTAAATATAAGTAAGGGAATATCCATTTTGCATTGACTATCTGTCATATAGAAGGCAAACGATAAATCATTGTTGGTACTGAAAAACAATCTGGACAGGTGGGATGGGGTTTGGTGAAGGTATAACAAATCCTAGAACTCTCCTTTATTATTTCTGTGATAGGCAGGGGAGAGTCTAATCTAGTCTATATATCAAATACCTCTGACCCTCAAAACAACACCAATAAAAAGAGGAAAACAAAAAAAAACAGGTAACAGTATGGTTAACCTGATGTCTGTTTGAACTCATGTGTACGTATAGGTTAATCTAACTCTCTCTCATCTGAGCCAGGTTATTTCTAAATCTCTTAGTAACAGATATTAAATGCACACCAGAGAAAGACCATGATTTTGTGCACAGAAAATGAAATAAATTGTGGTCCCTTTTTATCTTGGATATTAATAGAAAATATCCAGATTTTTATCTAGGACATTTATAGTTACTTCCTGTGTGAATTCTTCCTATCCCTATCACCTACAAATTAAATTAATACAACACAATAAGTTAACAGAAATATAGGCAGATAATCATAGTCCTTAATCAGATACCAGCATATTTTCTTATATAGGAAAAACTATATTCATTTACTAATAAACTAGTACCCAGGAATTAAAATTGTAGCTGCTTTTTAACAGCAGAATGACTGTAGGGTGCAGGATTGGTCTGTTTTTCTACCTGTGAAATGTGGAAAGATAATTTTGGAAGAAAATAATATAGTCATGTTTTTAAAAAATTACTAGATTGCTATTTTAAAAGCAAAGGGACAGATGCAACATGGAATCCGAAAACTTTCTTCAATTTAAATAAAATGAAAACCATTCAATTTGTGGACTGGGAAAAAATGAATCATGGCCAAATTATCAAGAGTTATCATTCTGTCTCACTTTTCAGATCATTAGAAATGATCATAGGCTGTAAATTATTGTTATTTTAGAGAGGGTCTTTATTTTTCTGGTTCAGATAAGAATTAAAGAACTCAATGTGATTTCTGTTTCTAAAATCATCTTTTTAGGAGTAATTATTTGGGAGACAGAGCATCCCCAGTGAAAATGCTTTTGTACCTCAGAATATAATTAAATAACTAATTACCAGTAGTTGATAGTAAAGTATGTTACAGACACCAAGAGCTATATATAATCTTAATAAAATGAAACTTCAGTGCTCCACAAAATGCATCCCTGAAAACTGGTTCTTTTGCCCTCTTATAAAAAAGTAGAAAGCAGACAACAAAAGGGAATGGTCTTACATAGTCTTGCTCACCTCTGAGTTTCTTTGACTTTCTTAAAATGTAAAGCAGAAATACTGTCTCTCACTAGTACCTTAAAAAAACAAGTGAGGTAATTTCTAAATCTCCTAGTAACAAATATTAAATGCACACTAGAGAAAGACCATTATTTGTGGGCAGAAGATCTAAAAGCATTGACAATTTTGAGCTGAGGTCTCCTTGGCAAAAGACAGTCTCAGGACTGACCATACTGGCTTATAAAACTGCAGAAGCAAAAGTCATAACATCTGAAGGGAAAATGTTCTATTTCATACCACATTACTTTGGTACCTACTGTTTAAGGGAAGAGGCACCTAAAAGCTAATTTACAGATGCATAGAAGATAGATTAGAGATGTTTTAGGGATGGAGGCTTTTGGGGGGGGGGTGTTTTTTGGCAATCAGAGGCTAAAAACAAATGTAAAAGCAATTCAGTTAGACCATTGAGCTTTACTCTGGTGAGTACTAAATACAATACATGTGGACCTACCATGAATACAAGTGATTTATATTGATTTTTTTCAATAGCTCCAAAGAATAATGAACTCGTGCTAGTGTCGTGTGGACTTCCCTGTTTCTATTTATTTTACATAGGGCTTCAAATGTTCTGCTGTGTCTGGCAATATCTGTTGATAGGTTTATTTATTTATCTTGTTTTACAGTTCATAATGACAGCTTTTAAATTAAGATACAGTTTTAAAAGGTGGTAAATAAATGGGTAAGAAAGTCCCAGTAGGCAAAAATGATGTTATTCAACTTCCCAGCATGAAAAGCTCTCCCTGTGAAGTTCTGCAAAACCAATACGAATAGACTTAAAAATATCCTCACCTCCTGTTTCACCTGAGTGAAAACTTAATTTAATGGAATGATCTCATAAATATAATGATCTGAACATTCCCAACTGGCATCATGAAAAGTAAAAATCTCTATGGAGTTTCAACTAAAATGCCATTAGATAATTAGAGAAAGGACTTACTGGCTGAAAATGTCCTCACCACTGGCTAGAGGAAAATCATTTTTACTTTTTTTTTTTCTCCTAGACATAAAGAGTTTTGTTTTTCTTTCTCTGTTTTTTTCTCAGAATGGCTTTAAACATTACAGGCTACTGGGAATGTGGTTGTGTTAGTCAGTTTTTCATCACTGTGACTAAAATATCTGACAGTGACTTAAAGGAGGTAAAGTTTATTTTGGCTTATGATTTCAGAGGTAGCTGTCCATTGTCCACCAACTCCATTGCTCTGGGCTCAAGGTGAGGGAGAACATCATGGCGTAAGGACATGGCAGAGGATATTTGATCAGCTTATGACAGTCCAAAAGCAGAGTGAGAGAGGGCAAGGAGTCAGGGATAAAATAGAAACTCTAAAGGCATGCCCCCAGTGACCTAACTTCCTCCAACCATACCCTACCTGCCTGCAGGTACCACTCCATATCCATTCAAATTCTAAATCCATTCGATGGATTAATCCAATTCACTGATTAGGTCACCATTCTCATAATCTGATCATTTTGCCTCCTGCATCAACATATAAGCTTTTTGTGGGGAGACACCTCATACCTAAACCATAACAGTGGTTTAAAAAGGAAGATGGTGTGGCAAAGGTAACACATCAAATACAGTCTGGGAAGAGTCACCAAGGGTGCTCTGATTGAGAGTGTGTGTTTTATTTCATAGTGATATGTAGAGAAAACATTTTTAGGACAAAAATCATTGAAGGTTGAAAATAAAAATAAACCAATTAATTCATAGAGCAAAAACTACTTCTCTAAAACCCAAAACCCAGCCCTAATTACCTTTTTATGTCTTCTGGTAGTGATCTGGCTTATTCTAGTTGGGGTAAGATGAAATCTTAAGGTGGTTTTGATTTGCATTTCTCTTATAACAAGGGATGTTGAACATTTTTTCATAAATCTGTTGATTGCTTGTTGATCTTCCTCTGTAAAGTGTCTGTTCATTTCCTTGGCCCATTTATTGATTGGGTTATTAGTGTGCTTGGTGTAAAGATTTTGAGTACTTTGTAGATTTTGGAGATTAGTGCTCTATCTGAAGTGTGTGTGGCAAAGATTTTCTCCCACTCTGAAGGCTCTCTCTTCACATTGCTGATGGTTTCCTTTGCTGAGAAAAAGCTTTTTAGTTTGACTCTATCCCAATCGTTGATTCGTGCTTTTATTTCTTGCGCTTTGGGAGTCATGTTAAGGAAATCTGGTCCTAGGACAATGTGATGAAGATTTGGACCTATTTTCTCTTCTATTAGGTGCAGGGTCTCTGGTCTAATTTCTAGGTCCTTGATCCATTTTGAGTTGAGTTTTGTACAGGGTGAGAGATATGGGTTTAGTTTCATTTTGCTGCATATGGATTTCCAGTTTTCCCAGAACCATTTGTTGAAGAGGCTATCTTTTTTCCATTGTATGTTTTTGGTCTCTGATAACTTTGTGTTGAGGGATTCTCCCATTTTAACCACACTCACTCCATTCTCCCCCTTTCCTTGGCCATTTATAGTTCTTGAGGGACTTTTCTTTCTTACCCCAAAGGATAATCTACCACTCTCATTACAGTACTTCTGAGGATTTTAAATCTCTCATTATTTATTTTAGCTTTACTTGTAGTTGGTCCTCACAGCCCCCAAACCAATCTCTTGTGTTTTCGGTTATGCAGATGACTGTAATGAAAGGGAGCACTCGGGAAGACCACAGAGAACACACTGCTATCCCACCAGACCCAGAGCCACAATATTAAATGACTTCCAGCAAAAAGCAAGCACTAGAAAGCACACTGGAAGAAGTTAAAGCATTGCACTGTAATTGCAGAGAATTAACATTAGGCATTTGCAAGGCCATAGGTACACAAGCATAAATCCTGAAGGTGACCCCATAACATTCATACTCTGTAGCTGCTTAAACATAGTTCCTTTTTGTGTATGTTTCAGCATATGATCTCTTAACATAAAGGTGGTAAAAGTTCTAACATTTCATCTCCATGTGTTGGTGAGTGTTACA
The DNA here is from genome assembly GCA_020662805.1 of Glaucomys volans. Classification (NCBI taxonomy): domain Eukaryota; kingdom Metazoa; phylum Chordata; class Mammalia; order Rodentia; family Sciuridae; genus Glaucomys; species Glaucomys volans. The sequence continues at coordinate 151,314 of JAJEJO010001941.1, forward strand.
TTAAACAAGAATATTGCTTTATAGATAAATGGATAAAAATGATACTATGAGATACACACAATAGCTGCACTATTCAAAGCCCAATCAAAAGGAATTGAGTCATGCAATTGTCATCAAAAACCTATTGGAGATTCATTGAATTTTGTGCTTTGTAGGTTAAAATTGGCAGTGATCTACTGAGTCAATACTAAGACCTAGTGTTTGACTTTGCAATGTCTCCAATACAAAGGGGCCAACAACACCCTACATCTAAAAATTCCTCCTCTTACATATAATTCCATTTTTATAGATATCACTTTGAAATGTTGAAACATGTAGAGTCCCATTATTTCGGAGATCAAACATTTGGACACCTGTGGTCAAGTTACTCTTCTACATGAGTACTTCTATTCTTTAAGGTAGCCTGAGATGTTTTCTTGCAGTGTCTGAAATGCAAAAACATTATATGTTTCTTTGTGGATTCCATTGGTTGGTTGTCATAATGGCAAGGTAAATTGCTTGATAATCAAATAGTGGTTGATAGAATCATAAATGAATGTGAATAAAACCAGTTACTTCTACTGAAACTTAATACAAATACTGAGACCATTTAAAAGTCTGAACTGAACTCAGATATTTTGAAACACACAAATAGTCATCTAAAAAAATTTGGAGAAAAACAGAATTTAAAAGGTATACTTAAACATCTAAAGTTAAAATGAAAAACAGCACTTTAAAATTTACACTCTATAATGGATGTTGAAATTATTTTAACTCAATATCAAACACTTTCTGTTCAGAAATATTTAAGAGATAACTGTTTAAATGGTACTTTTGCTATTAAAATGTTAACAGTATTACTGTGTATTCAACATGTTTATCAAATTCAAATTTTCCAATCCAAAAAATCAACACTAACATTGCCTTTGTGGGACATGAATATACTTCTAGGCATACTTAATATGATGTTGCCTTAGGAAGTACTTTTTTCTTCAACTAAAAACCAATTAGGGCCCTAAACCATAGACCAAATATATTAATCCTGCCTAAAAATGTAAAGTGTTTACATCTAACTGGTAGAGAGATCAGTGGACTCTTTGATCCACATGGATGTGAGACATTAACAAATGATGCCATGAGAAAAAGATTTTCTCAGTGAAGTAGTTGATTTATTTTGTGAAAGGCAAAAATAACTTTTGACTAGAAGGAGATCTAATGTGAAGTGTGTGTGTGTGTGTGTGTGTGTGTGCACGCGTATGTGTATGTGAAATTGATATTCCCACAGGGCTTGAGTTTAAGAGACTTCATGAGTAAATGTATAGGTTTCCATTTGTCAGGGGTGATTCTTAAAAGGTTTTCTGAATAAGTGATTTTCTCTTACCAATAGATTTCAAATAGGTGAAACATGGAGGAAATATACATGTCTCTACTTAAGAGATAAATTTCTAAATTGTTTTTTTAAACTCTTACCTAAATGAATAAAACTTCTCTTTGGTGATGATTTTTGTTCTTAGAATTCCCAATTATACACACCCCAATTCTGTAAGAAATGCGTGAGTTACTTTTCATATGCCTGGTACACAGTAGACATTTAATTCATACTGTTGAATTTGATAAAGGAATTTAAAATTCAATGTGGTACATGGAATAGAGTTTGGTTAGTGTTAACAATAAATGAAAGAAAATGAAAAATAGATAACAAATAAGCTTTCTAAATTAAGGAAATTCATTGTATATTTGTATATAATCAACAATGAATAGAAATTCACAAAATAAAGAATGCATCATAGTTGTAGTTGTAAAAAATTACAAAAATGTGAATTTTTAGTTTTATAAAACCAATTACTTATATTAGGAAACGACTAATATAATATGTTCTGTACTAGAAACAAAATGTCTTTGAATTTACCTCTTTAAAGTTCTTCCAGTATTTCCTTAGCATGTTTTTTCATGAATTATTAATTACTCTAAAAAGGGGTGAAAATGGAGAAGTGTAATAAAACAATTCTAACATACTTGATTTAAAAATCAATAATAAAATAGATTAAGCATCTCAAATGGTAATTGGTGATTACAAAAACGTGATGTAATTTGTTAAACTTTAGGTTATATATATTTTTCCAGAGTGGCATGATATTTGGATAAACATTCTTTTGCTACCTGGGGTACAGTGATGAATTTTGTGCCCACAAAAATGAAGTAATTGTGACAGTAGCTCTGCTGATCTCTTAGGCTAATATCAGGAGTCCACATGACTTCAAAATAGATCTTTTGTGGGTGGCTGGTTGCTGGACACCAGACAAGTCCATTACCAAAGCTCTCCACTCTTTGTAGGTGCAACGGTGGAGCCTTGACCTAATTAGCTCTACTTTTGTTAACTCTGACAAAAAGGATTATCGGCAACAGACAAATGAAAAACCCAAGCTTCAGAGAAGTGCAGGAACTTGCCCCAGTTCACCATCAGTAGAGCAAAGATTTGAACCAATTTCCAATATCAGATACTTTCTCTTTCTAATTTCAAATTTCTTAATGTCTTGCTGTTTATTGCATGTGTAAATGGGTAATATACCATTAATTCAAATTGTTTTGAGAATTAAATAAGGAATAATATTTCTTTATTATGACATGTAAAGTACATAGTTCAATCCTTGGCATGTAGAAAACTCTTCAAAAAATACTTTTTACCCTAAGACTAAATATTGCCAGGGAAGCATGACAGAATAGGAGCACAGGGGCTGCATTACTCTGAGAATCACTGGGCTGGGGTCATGTTGCAGCTTTATGCCTTATTATTTGTGATCTTAAAAAGACATTTAGTATCCCTATGGCTTGGTTTCCTCATTTAGGAAATGGGAGTTATAATTTGATCTTCCTTACTAAGCTGTTTGAGAATAAAAATGAAGTAAATAACACAGGAAAGGCATTCCGCATGTCATGTAAAAGCACTCATAGTGATGGTGTGGAATAATTTTGTAAAGCATCTAAATGTTCTACATTGTTTGTCTTTATCTTTATAATACCAGACATAAAGCTAAAATAAGATTTTTTTTGAAAATCATTTTGTAATTGCATGCAAATCAATATAATAATAGCACTTTATCAAAAAGAATAATACCATAGCTCAAAGTCAACACAAGGAAACTATGAAAGTGATATGACAATTTCATAGTGGATATACATAGGGATCATATTTTAATTCAAAAAAAATCTTTGCATTTTTCTTTTGAGATCAAAAAATGTTCCAAGACTACATATGAAAAGTCAATTTCCAATGTGTTCCAGTAAATACCCAGGCAATCTAAAATTGTTATGATTGATGGAAATAACTGATTTCAGCCTGCCAACTTTACCTTTCTTAATTATAAAATACAATTTCTGTTTCGTGCCTTCCAACCCAAGGTTTACAAAAGCTAAGAAAACTACTCTGCTCAGCCTGTGATTATATCAGCAGTGCCACTTTTTCAGGTCCTATCAGATTGGGTTTGGATGATAATTACTTGGGAAGTGTTTGATCTCAATGATGAATACATGATTAGTTTTTCATGAAATCAGTCAACCACACCGCACAGCACTACTCATGTGAGACCTTGTTGATTTAGCTGTTAGAAAGCACACATCTCCCTCGGTTCAGATGTGGGACATCGATCCTCAGGGAAAAGAGGGTGAAAAAAGGGCAAGATTATGGGTAATGATATTGCAGAGGCAGATATTTAAGGTTTGCTAATTCTCTTCTCAATTATACTCATCCCTTACCTTGTTGTCACACCAACTGTATGACCACAGAATCCATCTCAGTTGTGGAATATCTTTTTTTTTCCTTTACTTAAAAAAAGAGAAAGCTTCGAGATAACATTGTTATCTTTTAGCCCAGCAGAGGTTTTTGCCCTGATGAATAATATTTTATATGTGAAATGTTTATGTGATTTTTCACAGAGTGATGACCCTGCTGCCGCTTAACTTTGATGCATTGCAATCACTTGTTTTCTTCACTAAAGTGCTTTTACACACCCTTCCCATAAATTGACTTAAGAGTTAGAAATGGAGCATTCGACACAACTTGGATGCTCAATAGAAAATTGCCTAGGAGTGTGTTTTATGTTTGGTTTACAAATACACACACACACACACACATACACACACACACACACTTTTCCTAAAAGGCCAGTATTGAGGGTATGCATTTCTTTGTTGATTTGTGTCTGTGTGTCTGTGTGTGGTTTTCTATGATATAGCTGTTTCCCTAAGAGTCAATATAACTTGCATTTTCTTAAATTTCATGTGATCTTACTCAGAGATTAGATAAAAGGATTCAATTGTCAGTTTTTAAACAGCATGCATTTTTTTAAAGAGGTGGAAGCATCACACTATAAAAGAAAAAGGAAATAAATTCTGATAAATAGCCCAATCTTATTAACTTAGTAAAGCCCTAAAATAAAGAATTTTCTAGATTATTTTAATGAAAAGATACTTTATAAAAGTAAGGTTTCAAATCTCAAGCTCCATTTTCATAATTAAAATATCACTTTAAAGGTAGAATATACATATCACATATTTCTTATTTGCATTATCCTCTTTCCAAAACAAAAAGCAAAAACCCAAAACCTTCAGTACAATGTCAATAATATTTTGGCCAACATACCTTTAAAATCATGTCTAGTTCTTTGTGGGTAAAGGAGGTAGAGATTTAGGAAGCTTGTCTGAATGTTTTGAATATTTTGAAATCTAAACTCTAGCCTTCTGCAATAACTGAGACATTTTAGTACTGGATTTCACAATCTGGGAGCCACTAACATTTTTTATCAGGTAATGATAATCATTTGCTGTGAGCAGCTGTCCTTTACATGTTTGACAGTTTCTCTGACCTCTACCCACTAGATGTGAGTGGCACCCCTGCCCCAGTTGCAACGATCATAAATGCCTTCAGACATTGCCAAATGTCCTTTGGAGCCAAAATTGTCCCAGTGAAGAACTACTATTTTAAATAAGAAAATTTGGAAGAGATGGGCTTAAGATATCCAAATGATTGCTCTTACTTCCTCTTATAGATGAAAACCTTAGCTTGGGGAGAGAGCAGTGAAGAAAGCTACAGATTTATATTGGTTCTGTAACAGAAAAGAAATCAGACACTAGTGAATGTTAATGAGCCATATTTGTTCAGGAGATTAAGAACAGAGTTCAAATCATATGCAAATGTCAATGACGAGCTGCTATTGTGACCTTTCTTCATTTATAGTAAGTCAGTTCTACGGTCGAAACTTAAGAGTTTGAATTAAAAGGAGTAAAAAGAATAAGTTCAAAAGTATAAGAATTTAAAGAGAAGACAGTTCATTTTGACCCCAAGTCCTGAATGAATCTGCAAATTCTAACATTGCAATGAGGTCATTTTATTAATATGAATTGTCTACATATATTCTTACTGCACTAAGAAAAGGTAAGATGTCTTCACAACATTATGAATACAATCAAATTGATGAGTTAAAATCCTCATTTTACCGACATGAGGAAGGACTTACCAAGTTGAGTTAAGACTATCCCGATGCTGTCAAATTCTCATTGACTCTAACTTAACTATTATTATTATTTTTTCCAAAGGAAGAAAACAGGCTGATAATACAAGCAAACAAGTCTGTAGAGTGGTGTAATTTCTGTCATTTGCAACTACAGAATGCATTGCAGTACTGACTAACAACCATCCTGGAACAATACAAATGTCACTGATTTGGAGTAATAAATTTTAGGACAGGGCAGACCCATATTAGGATAATAAGCTCAACCTTCATTTCACATTAGGAAAACATAGCCAACAATAGACCATTAGAGATACTCGAGTTTCTTCCTTTCAGCAAAGATACAAAGCTATAGAAAGAAATCTAGACCAAAAGAAGGGAAAAAAGATGGGAGAATCCTCAAAAAATAGAAAGGAGATCAGTGAAGTAGAGGAAGGGGACTGAGGGGGAGTGAGGTAGGAGGAGAAAAAAGAGGAATGGTGAGATGAATTAGCTAAACCATGCTATAAACATATCACAATGAGTTTCACCTTTATGTATATCTTTAAAGTGCTAATTTTAAAAAAATGCAAATGAATAGAAGCAAGACTGGTAGGGGAAGAGGTATTGGGGAGGGAGGATAGAAGAGAAAGGGGAAGCACTGGGAACTGAGGTGAAGCAAATTATATTCCATGCTTGGAGGATTATGTTAAAAGGAACCCCAATATTATGTATGATTACAATGCACTCATAAAATAAAATAAATAAATAAATTAGAAATCTAAAATACTTACTGTACTTAAGTCTAAAATGAAGCTGAAATGCAACCTGGACAAATATGTTCTTGTTGCCATTGCCAAAGGTCTAGCTGTTTATCAGTACAATTGCTTATTGCTTTTGAAAATGATGTTGTTTTCATTGGCTTTAAAATGTTTTCCATTGGTCTGCCCAAACAATTCTTCAAGATCTTCAAATCAGTCTGCTTCCTCTTTTAAAATCCGCTCTAAAAATAGCTAACACCTTCTGATCTTTTACACAAGCAGAGCTGTAAACTCTTCACATGTGTGCTCTCATTTAGTCTTTAAACAGTCCTGTAAGGTGGTAGATGCCTCATTATTACCCTTGGAAGAACCTGCAGTGAACAGAAATTAAACAACCTTTTCCTTGGTCAAATGCACCTGGGATTTGTTATACCACTCACCAACATATTTTTTAATATGTGCTTTATAAGAGTGCAAATTTTTTTCTTTACAAATTTGTAAAATGGGTAAAGTAAAATAATTATTTAAGTCATGTCTTTGGTAGACTGAGGCCCAGAAAGTTAATATGCTTAGGTGAGATAATTAGAGCAAAGTTAGTCTATTTTGAATGCATTTTACAATTCTTAATTTATAATAAGAATGAGATTGGCCTACTATTTGCACAGATGCATACACCTATATTGTTCTTCTGAGTAAATACAATGGTTTTTGCTATGATCCACATCCAATTTAGCTTTCTGTCTGGGTCCTGCCTGTGACTGGACTGTGAACTTACATTTGCGAGTTGGTTCCCATTAGGGGGCAAAGCTGATTGGTCAGCACAGAACAAACTGTTGTCTTGGCCTTGTTTGCCATGCCAGCTGAACTTATTAGCTTCCAAAAGCTGAAGCATGCTAAAATAGGGAGCTGAAATAACAGTGTAGAAGTACAGCACACCTTCTTTTGCTGGCTGATGTTTCTTTTTTGGATACTAATCATGAATTGTAATAGAATTCTAATTTTTAAACAGATTCTTAGGGAGCATATTCAAATCTTAATTGGCTCCATTCCACTGACATTAGTAAAAAATACAAAATTCCACAAAATCTTATATCAGAAGTGTCTCAGGAATGAATATTGAGAAACTAATGGTATGACAGTCCACACCCAAGTCACAAGGAGTCACTCCTAAGCTAAATGCCTCTTTGTATCATGCATGTTGAAAAAATTTGTAGGCAAAAATTTCTTTGGTTTGACTCACATTTAAATCAAGTGTGTTGGGATGATGGATAGATTTATTGCTTAGGGTAAGAAGACAGCACCTTGGAACACCATGACTGGAGGGCTGGGGCTGCAGCCACTTTTGCCATGAGATGCTTTCCCTCGGGCACTGTGGATCCCTCCTGCAGAGGAGCTGCCTTGGGTGGTAGGCTAATAGGACTAACATCAGGGTTCCGATGACAGTGTAAATATGAGTAAGTGACTGGAGATATATTTATTAATAGAAACAATAAGAAGGGCAACTCAGCCAAACAGTTCAGGAAGAAGAAGAAAAATTATATTAGCAGTAATTTGAATTCTCCAATCAAGGTCAAGTAAAGGAAGGCTCCTCCTCTTTGAATAAAAGTGAAAATCAGGCTTTCTGTAACTATGATGCTATGCAAAGTCACTTTTCTGTAGAAATTTGAAATGTTTATAGCCTAAGGGAATGAATACAGACCTCTGAATCAAGGACAGGCATGGGATATAAGAATTGCCTACATGTCCAAAAAATACAAAAAAAAAATTACATTAGGCATCCCTCTGAGCAAGGGATGATCTAGCTAAGATGCTGCTTCTGACCGATATTAAAACAGAGCCTAAAATTACAGCCAGAAAATAATTGTCACATAATGAAAGGCTGGAGAGAACTCGGTTCAAGTTGTGTGAGGATGGCAGAGATAGAATCAGTAGATCAAAGGAAAATCTGAATAAGAGAGAAGCAGTTTTTCTAGAACTCTAAAAGATAACATAGTGTCTAAGAATAATGTCAGTCATTTAGATTAAAATCCCCTTAATTCAGTACACAGGGAATCAAAACTTCAGATTTCAAATCATCCAAGTTTCAAGTTACACTTTTTTTCACTGAAGAATTGTATAAAAATAACCTCAAATTATGTCCTGTTTTAAATAAATCGATATTGAAGTAATGGGGCTTGACATTATCTTATAAGGTAATCAAAGTTCCCTCAAAGTAGTTTGTCCTGCTCCATTTTTTTCATCCATTTGAGAGCTGCTTACTATGTGCCTAGAACCACATTCATGGTTCCCAACAAAGATGGCTCTTTTCATGAGACAGCCTCTCTTTCTGAAGCAAAGGCCTCCTTCATGTGGGCAGTTGAAAGAATGGTGACTCACTGTAGGATGTGATGAGCTTTCTTTCGCTGACTTGACCAGCCATTGACCACAATCATAAAATTTTTAGAAAGGTTAATCATAGGAATTAGAAGCAAATTGCTCCACAAAGTATTGTGCTTCAGACATAAAAACAACATCCATGTCATGGGATTATTTTCTCTTCCTCTCCAAAGACTATGGGTCCACTGACTAGCCATAGAGTCCATCTAAGGTCTGATCCTGGGAAGAGACCTGAAGAGGTGTTTTGGCAGATGAACTACTCGGAGATAAACTAAGGATAGGCCAGACAGGTTTCAAGAGGGAAAATAGATACCAGAATGTTGTTTATAGAACATTATATGCTAATTAAGAGTACACTTTAACCATCATTCTAGCTTAAGAGTAAAGTGACAGTAGACTTTTAAGTAAGTTAGATAGAATACAGGCAATAAAAAGTTGAGATGTCTCCAGGACCTGAGTCATCCAACATGGAAATCACTAGCCACATGTGGCTATTAATCACTCAAAATGTCACTACTCAAAATGATAAAATCAGCATCAAATTTCAAAAACTGTGTATAGAAAAGAATGTATAATATCTTGTTAATAATTTCATATTGTTTGCATCTTGATGCAACATTTTTGAAATATTGGGTTCCATGTAATATTCTATTAAGATTAGTTTCATCTGTGTATTTTACTTTTTTCTTTTTTGAATGTGAATACTCAAAAATTTAAACTTACACATTTGCTTTGTATTTGTTACCATATTTCTACTGGATAACATTTCTTTGGACAAATCCATCCTATTTATCTATTTCAAAGGATTGTCTTATTCCACACTACATTGTGGAATGTGCCATTGACTTTGCCATTATCATTTCTCTTTATAGATAACAAAGCAGGTTAAATCACACAACTAGTTTCTTAAATCACACAACTAATAATCCATGAAACCAGCCCTGCCTCACATCCAAATCCATTTTTGTGTAAACCTTACCTCTGCTACCTGTCTTCGAGGTGATCTTTTAACTTAGAAATTTGTGAGATGTGTTGAGAACAACTGAAAACTCTCTGTGGAATGAAACAGGTACACTTTATTAAACACAGTTTTAAAAGCTACATACAGTACACAATTGAGGTGTCAGTGTTTTCTGCAAACAGTCTCTCATGGGTTAAGAGGGATAGAGTGGAGGAAAGGTGGGAGTTACATTTTGTGTCTTATACAGTCAAGGTATTTTACCTGGGTTATATAATTTATTCTTCAAAACAACTCTTAAAGATTCGAAAACTAGACTCAGAATTGTTAAGTGACTTGTTTGAGATCTCAGGGTTTAATTGGTAAGCAGCAGAGTCAAAGCTGAACTGGAATCTGATTTCTTTTCCTGTGCCATTCTGCCTTTAGTCCTCCTTTTGATATATGTGCAACTTTTCAATATCTTGTCTGGACCCTGTGCCACTGGCTGCTCTGTTTTTATAACCCATTCTAGTCCACAGTTCAGACTCCTTGGGTCATTTCCTTTCACCAAGCGGAGCTCAGGTGAGGGAGGGCACAGCCATACTTTCCCTGGAGACAGAGCAAGATCCAAGAATCAGATTCCTAGGTGCATGCCTATAATCCCAGCAACTAAGGAGGCTGAGGTAGGAGGATCACAAGTTCAAGACCAGCCTTAGTAACTTAACAAGACCTGTCTCAAAATAAAAAATACAACAGTCTGGGGATATTGCTCAATGATTAAGCACCCCTGTGTTCAATCCCTGGTACAAAAAAAAAAAAAAAAGAATCAGGTTCCTCTTGCTCATGGTCATAATATTTAGAGGTGGAAGACAATAGTGAGTCTAGTCTCTGGATAGAATACAAAGGTCAGAGGTAAAGTAAACAGTCCACAGTGGAGTTAAAAATCCAAGGGCTAGATTTAGAGTGACAACTAAGATTTAATGTCAAAGTAAGAAGAAGAAACCTGAGGAACCAATACCAGCTGGAAGCAGAGCCTTGAGGAATTTCACAGGTAACCAGTAAGAACCAGAGACTGTTTTAAACGTAGTTCCCAGGCTTACTTGAATCTGAACACAGGGTTGGTTATCTAACGGGTCCAAAATGAAATGGGTCCTATTTTCCGTACTTCCCTGCACCATCTACAATGGGCAATAAGAAAGAATTTTCCATCTTAGCATGTAACAATGCTTCTGTGACAACAGGATGTGACAAAAGGATGCGACAAAAACAACTTAAAGGAGGAAAAGTTAATTTTGAGCTCACGGTTTCAGAGGTTCAGTTCACAGTCCACCAACTCCATAACTCTGGGTCAGAGATGAGGCAGAACACCATGGTGGGAGGCTGTGTCATGAACTCAGTTCTATTCATGACAGGAAGCACAGAGAACTCTGCTCACTCATCACAAAATATAAACCCCAAAAGCTTGCACCAAGTGACCTCTTACTTTCAGCCACAGCCTACCTTCCCACAGTTACTATCTAGTTAATCCATCCAAGTGCATTAATCCACTTATTTTTTTCTTTTTTTAATTTTATTTATTTATTTTTTGATTCATTGTACACAAATGGGGTACAACTTTTCATTTCCATGGTTGTATATGATGTAGAGTCACACCATTTGTGTAATCACACACGTCCATAGGTGTGTATTCAGACATGTACATAAGTTAATGATGTTTGTCTCATTCCATTATCTTTCCTTCCTCCCGCCTCATCCTGACCCCTCATTTCCCTCTACACAATCCAATGTTCCTTCATTCTTCCCTTACCCCACCCCCATTATATATCATCATCCACTTCTCAGAGAAAACATTCTTGGTTTTTTGGGTTTGGCTTATTTTACTTAGCATAAAGAACCCAAAAAATTTTACACCAAAAATACAAATAACCAAATCAATAAATGGGCTAAGGAACTGAGAAGACACTTCACAGAAGATGATTTTTTCTTTCATTGGCTAACATATGAGCCTTTGGAAGACACTATATACCCAAATCATAACACTTTCTTTGGTTATCATTTGTCATTTCATATGATTTCTTAACTCTGGCTATTTCAATTTGCACTAGCAACATCACAAGCTTTAGGAACTACCAGAAAGTCACTTGTGCCCTCATTGCTGTCAAATACCAGTGACAACACTCCACAGCTGTTCTTCCAGGTTTGGTGAAAGCGTCAAAGAAGTAGCTGTGCCCCTAGATCCTAAGCTCTTGGCAACATAATATTTCCCAGTGTAAGTTTGACTCCCTGAAAGTCTCACGATACAGCTGCTGCTTATGCTACTGTTTAATGTCCTTTCAGTATACAAAAAATCTAGTTGGAATTGTCCTTTGCTCTCAATTCTAAGACTGTATTATTAATTTATTATCCTCTTATATATAGGCTTGGAATTATGTTTAAGCCTCTAAGCTAGGATTGGGAGAAAAACAAAGAAATATAATAAATGGTCTCCGTTCTCCAAATCTCTGACCATATAATTGAATAACCAGGAAAACTTTTTAAAAAGGGGAACTGAGTTATAGAAATGTAGTTTTAATACCAGGCTTAGGAGCATGACCTTTCTTGTTTATTCTCTAAGTCTTGGACCTTCATAAAATTTAGAAGGTTGCCCTGGAAAAATGACTGTTAAAATATTACATCATAAAGACAATATTTGTTGGTGATCGCTTACTTGGAATTCTAGTATATAATTTTCTAAGATGGGTTTTAATAAAATAATAGTAATAATTGTTGAGTGTTTGCTTCTCTAAGTGGAACTGGGGAATGAAACTCAGAGCCCAATTTACTTTATATTCTCCAAAACCACTGCACTTCTCCCCACCAAGATGTCCCCAAGCAAGCTCCAGCAGATACAGTCGAGATTCCACTTGTCTGATCATCTGTTTGTTTCCCTCAAGCTCCCAACCACAACTTCTTAAACAGCAAATCCTGTCCATAAAATAATTACATGAAAAGATAAACTATAGGAGAAGACTATCAGAGATATTATAAGACAATGCATTTTTTCTTTCTTTTTTTTTATTTATTTTTTGTGTGTGTGTGGTGCTGGGGATTGAACCCAGGGCCTTGTGCTTGACAGGCATGACAGGCAAACACTCTACCAACTGAGCTATATCCCCAGCCCTGACAATGCATTTTTAACAGAATACTATAGGAAACCAAAACTGTAAGTTCAGAGAAAAAGCAATCACTTTGTGCTGAAGCAGTCTGCCTGGGTTTCATGGAGAAGGAGCTTTGAAGGATAGAAAGACAAGAAAAGTGATTTTTCAATGATGTTTCAAAAAAGGGCACCAAGATACTGAGGCTGGAATTAAAAAGATATGCTTAAGGGGTGATAATAATTATAATTATTAAGAACTTCTAACTGCTGGGGATCATGTGGAGCTCTGACACCACAGCCCTCACAGCCATTCAGGGAGACAGGTTCCACTCACCCAGATGGGAGGCTGAGGCTGAGGAAGCTGGATTACAAACCTTCCCAAAGTCACACAGCTAGGACTAGGCGGCTTCTCAATCAGCTCTGCCTGATGTTAGAGTGCACACTGTAATTCACTCTGTTGTCACACTGAGTTTGTATCTGACAGTAGCCAAAAATGAGGCTTTAAGGATCAGTTAAGATCCAAAGGTATAAGAACATGATTTCCAGGCTAAGGAGTTTGCTGTTTATCCCAGAAGCAATGAAGATGCTGAGATTGTGTGGACAGTGAAAGAGTATGCTCAAAGTGTGGCTTTGGATGACTTTGTTCCAGTTTTATTGGATTATTTTAATAGGATGTGAGTTGGAATGCTGCTAATTACATTGTGTTCCTTTATTAAAATTTAAATCACAGTGCCATTGTCTCAGATTACCAAACACATGGTGATTGCATCAAAACAAAATCAAAGGATTCCCACATTGATTTCTTTTAGTCTTCTTTTAAAGGAAGTTCTGAATTCATGAACACTTGAAAGTTAAGTTAATATTGGAAGATATTGAGCTATTATTCATGTGTCCTATAATTTCTGTAAATCAGTAGTCGTATGTGCTATTTATTTCCTAAGTCAAAATGATCTTGGAAATGAGCCAGTTCTAGACCTTAAAACTTTAACATATTCTAATTAGATGAAAAATTTTATGTAAGTTTATGCTTACTATTCTGATGTGATATAATTATTGGGTGATAGCTAGAAACTTGTCATCATGTTTAAACAATAATAGGGAGATAGATGGAACAGAAAGTCCTAAGATTTCATGGTGGACCGTTAAACACATTGAACCAGATAACACTGAAATATGGTCATGCAAATCTTTCAGACTTTAATGATATATATATATATCATTGATACTGATATATATTGATATATATCTATATATTGATATATTGATAATGATATATCAATATCATTTATATGATATATATAATTGATTTATATATATCAAGTCTTCCAAATTTCAGTGATATGTATTTGTATATATATCTACATATATCTATCTACCTATAGATAGATATCACTAGAATCAGTAATATATGCATCACTGATGTATAAATCACTAGATATATCATATATGTGTATACATATATAATGCTTTTAGAAAGGCTTTGTTTTATGATTGTTTATAATTTTCATCATTTGCAGCAAATATTAATTTTAAATAGAAATCAGTTTCATGATTTCTATTTAAAACCAGTATTTGCTGAGACTATACTATGATCCAGACATCATTCATTCATTCACTTCACAAATATTTGCATAAAATATAATAGTTGCCAGAACACTGATAGCAATATTCTATGTACTGGGTACATATCACTGAATAAGATAAGCAGATGTTTTGGTGTCATGAGGCTTTTGCCTGGCAGGGAAGACAGATATTTGTCTTGTTGAGGGGTTTTTAAATATGAGGTAATATTAACCTTTTTTCTGCTGATGTAAATTATAGAAGAAATGGTGATGAAGGAAAGAGAGACAATAACTGTTAAGTACCAATGTCTTGATGAGATGAAAAGGGAGGGAATCAGCATATACGTATATTCGCCTAGCTCTAAAACTTACATCCTTTACATTCCGTGATAGCAACTTTTAAAAAAAGATTTAAGTTTTTGAGACTTTGGAATGTGCATGTGTGTACCAGCATGTGCATGCACATACATGTCCAGAGTACAGAATTGTTTCGTATCTAGTTCAAGAGGGATGCAGGCAGCATCCATGAAAATAAAACAACAACTGAATGCTAAAATTTAAGATACTATGATGAGGGCCTCAGTGAGACTGTGGAAGTAAAGAGGCACAGTTAGAAGAAAGCAGGGTACCAAAATAAAGGGTGAAAGAAGTAGATAGTAAACTCTACACTGAAAAGCCATTCACATAAGTGAGAAGCCCAAGGATCACAGTGATTTAATTTTAAAAATTTAAAGACTATCTTTTCAAAACATTTTGAGCTCTTACCACCTCAAATGATGCATGTCAGTTAGTAAATTAAACATAAATGTTTTAGATGCAAGTAATTTTAAACACAAAGTTTCAGAATGGGATGAATATCTGATGTGTGCATTAGATATTTATATATATATAATACATGCATTGTATATACCATACTCATTTAAGTTAATTCATAATCATATGAATATATTTGCTTTTAAAAATCATTAAAATTCTATCATTATGTTTGTAGTACCTAGAGGTGAAGAGTTAAGAAAATTCTTCATTTTCCAGGTAATAAAGGGCACTACTGATCTGGATCCCTTGATACCAGGAAAGCTTTTTGCAAGATTAAATGGGATTATCATCAATAGGCCTGCAGGGTGTTTGGGTTTGAATTAAAATATAGAAACCTTATTAACAAAATTTACATTCCTCCCTTAACCTTAATCTAATTTTGCTGATATCATGGCCTCTAATACACAGCAATTCTGCAGAATGGCACATGGCTTATAACCCATCTTTGTCAACCTAATCAGAAGCCACTGATCACTCTGGAGGAAAATAGATGCATGAATTTTAAACTGGTCATCACGTTCATGTTTTTTTTAATGTATTACAAACCAATATTTTATTCATGAAAACATTAAATATTATATTACTAGGAAAACATTTATGATATCTTGAAATTTATTCTAAAATGGAAAGTTTTCTTCCATTCTGTACTTAAATGTTACTCTTTAGCTAACTGTGTATGCTCAGTGTTTCCCAAGTCCAATGATTGCAGCTTCATTCTCTAACAGGGACAATTTACCTGAACACTGTACACTCTACAGGCAAGGCCCCAACTCCAAGGAATTTTATTAACAATGAAAATTTTATGCACTGACATTGGCAGTGGACTTTGTGGGGCCTTGGAGTTTCAGCTCCCACAGTAAATTGCTTTCACTGTCATTTGTAGAAGATGGAAAGAGTGGGTGGGGACCCCAGGTAAAATATGGAAATCAATTATTTTGAGATATCCTCAATAATCCATGCTTAAATATTCACTAAAAATCCTTCGCTCATATTTAAATGACCAGGCAAATAGAAAAATTGAAGCTGGGGAGGGAGGAGAGAGATCAT
Source organism: Glaucomys volans (assembly GCA_020662805.1). Classification (NCBI taxonomy): domain Eukaryota; kingdom Metazoa; phylum Chordata; class Mammalia; order Rodentia; family Sciuridae; genus Glaucomys; species Glaucomys volans. The sequence continues at coordinate 167,414 of JAJEJO010001941.1, forward strand.
GTGATTGCGTCTGACATGCTCATCCTCATGTATTTAATTACTGTAGAACAATACATTGGCAGTTATGGTCTCCATATTAATGAAAGAATATTTAACCTGCAATCAGATGAAGTTGATATAGCTTTCAATTCAGAATTCCAATTCAGAAAGCATTGTCATATAGAATATTTTTAAGTTTCAAAAATTTATCCATCTTGACTTTTCTGTAGTGGCATCCTATTCAAGCTTTTATAAAGCAAAAACAACTAAGATGAAAGATAATATCCTCAGCTTGTTTATTACCTGGGAAATAGGATAATTTTATGTATTGTACTCTCAATTCATGGAAGGGACAGACAACGTATGGAACTGAAAGTATATCTGGAAACAAACAAAGAAGAAACCTTTCTGAGTGCCAGTTTCCCAAATCCTTCAACAGTAATATATAATAGTTGGTTGTCAGAGGAGAATTTGGAAGAACAGTTTTTGTATTAACAGCTATAATTATTAAAATGAAAAAGCCTAAGAATTCCAAGGGGAGAGGAACCTCAGCTTTATTACAAATAGGCTTTGCCTATAGCTAACACAGAGAACATAAGGTCACAGGAAAATTGACTTTGAAAAGTTGTAAAGGCAACCCCAACTTATTGTGATGTTATGGAATACAATACTGTTGTCCAAGATAAAGTATAATGTATGTCATAAATGTGGGTCACACATTTAATTCTAAGTGTTCCAGAGAATACTTTTTAAAAAGTAAAACACAGATAAAATTAATTTTAAGAAAATTATTTTTATTTAACCCAATATATTCATAATATTATTTTGACATATACTCAATATAAAAGCTATTAACAAGATACTTACACTATTTTTATACCAAGTCCTTGAAATATACTGCATATATAGCCCTTACATCACATGTCACTTTGGCCTTACCACCTTTCCGTGGTTCAATAGCTACATGTGACTAGGTTACATTCACAAGTAGCATAGTTTAATATTATAAACACAGAAAGACTTTCTCTTTATTTGGTCTTTTTTTTATTTTATTTTGTTGGTTCTTTTTAGTTACACCTGACAATAGAATACCCTTTGACATAATTATACAAGCATGGAATGTATCTTATTCTAATTCCAACCCCAGTGCCTCTCCTTCCCCTTTCCTTCCCCACCTCCTTGTTCCCTTCCTTCCATTGATCTTTCTGCCATTTACCCATAGTTAATTTTGTACTTATTTTCTTGTGGATGCAAATGCTAGTGAGATTCACTGTGGTATATTCATATATTTTGTCTTTTCTTAGCCTCCTGCCTTTTCCCTCTCCCTCTCTTCTGTGAGTGCTATGTGCTGGGTATACAATAATAAATATTACAATCCTAGATCCTAAGTCATGGAAACAACACTGTCTTTCCAAGAAAAAATTAAAGGCACCATTTCAAGATACATAAAATTTTATATGGTAGTCAAAATACAGTCACAAATATGAATACAAGTTTTGCAGGCAACCAAGAAAAAGTGAAAACATGATCAGTTATACAATTCACAGATCATGTGGTTCAGAGTCTCTAAGATAACCCATTTGCCCCAGAGGAGAACCATCCCTCTCTGATTTTATAAATCTGAATTCTTCCAATAAGTAAAAGTTTGAATTCAAAATATGAATAAAAATGGTGAGCTACTTTATGAAGGGTGTATATGGTGCTTTTCCAAATTAACTTGAAGAGTAAAGACTGCTCTGTAACATAGGAGACATCAGAAGCCTGTCATTCAGCACTCCCTGCTGCCCTCCAAACAATGCCCACGACAAAAACTGATCCCTACAAAATGACTCAGCTCCTGAGAAAAAAATAGAAAAAATTAAACTGGTAGTATTGTTTTGCTGTTCTGTACATCTTATCACCTGCAGACTCTTTATCAGTTAGTTGTTCAGCCTTCTTTATTCCACATTCCAATGAACTTATTATATGCTCTAAACCAAAAAGATGACAGCAGTGCTGTGGAGCAAAAAATTATGAAAATGCACTAAATAATTAGTGCAAAAGAAACACACTGTCTTTAATGAGCAATAATAAATCTATTAGGACAAATTTTACTTAAATGTCACCAATCACAAAATATGAAAACCTCAACAATAAAGCAATTGTATGTACCTCCAATATTGTTAAAGAAACATCTAGGGTCTTTAATAAGAATGGAACTTATTTTTTCTTTCTTTAGGGAGAGATTCATATTGGCTTAACTATAAAATGTACTGAAAATATTTTTACAATGTCATTTGTTTGCACTATAGAAATATCATTTTTAAATAGGATATTTAAATTTCCAAACAAATGACATTAAACATTTACTTTTTAGATCAGCTAACAGAAGTTAAATAAGCAACTGCCTCAGAATGCAGAGCTATCTTAGGATCTTTTTAATCACTCAAGAGGGACGATTTTAGGATTTTAACAGATCCCATCCTCTTCAAAGTGTGGCTAATGATGTCAATCTCCCTGCTGCTTTCCCTCTATGGCAAACACACACAATGGATAATGGATTACTCTACATTGACTATAGTTTCATCCAAAGGTGAGAGGGAGAAGAGAGAAGAGTCACATGCATTATATTTTTTGAAAAAGGATATTGATATCAGACGACCATTATATTCACTAGAAGACACGGTTAAAATATCAAGAGGCCCTGGAGGCTAAACGAAATGGCTAAAGATGTATTTATTGATTTCTAAAGAAATATTACTAAGACACTGGAATAATAACTCACCACCCTTGTAATTGAAAGGGTTTTGGCTCTTTCTAAAGCAGGAGACAGATACCAGAATACATGATCATGTACAAACTATTCTATGTTGTGTTGTGGAACATAACTGAATTGGGGACAAAAAGGTACAATTGCATAGACTGTTAACCTGAACCAAATCAATTCCTTATCTTTCTCTTGTATTTTTTACTTATTAATTTCTTTTGAAACACTGAAAATTGTATCCAATTACTTTGAAATCCAGCATGGAGCCACAATCACAATTCATCAACTTCGATTAACAAAATATATTTATGCATTGTAAGATTTCCACAGCTACCTGCAGGATAGGTAGGTAGAAACACACATACATAAAAAAAATTGCCACTTGCTCTGGGAAATTAGAATTTTTTCTCAAATAATAGTAATACATGCAAACTATTCTATTTTCTTTTTGGTTGACAATTGTCTCCCTTTTCTGCAGATCCTAATGGTCAAATAATGGATCTTGCCAACCATTATGAGCTTCACCCCAGCTGGGGACTCATAACTTTTATTGTGGTCCATTATCTGGCCATTAGAGGCCACAAGTGTCCTCAGCACAATTGTGTAACATTTTGCTGAGGAAAAGGTGTGGAAACTGTGGAGGCAGCAGGTTTTCTAGTATCTGAAGCCATGGAAACTCCAAAACCTACTATATTGAGACCATTCATTTTCCTTATGCTGAAAATTTTATAGTGTATGCCTCTTGGATAAAGTTTCCTTATCCAGTCCTGCCAAGAAACCAAATATCCAACTCAGTACTGGAATGAAAATTTCCTGTTTTCTTTTTCTAGGAGCAGTCCTGATGCTAAGAGGGTTTGTTATAGCTATTTAGCTTATAAGCACTAATTAGCTTAGAAAACAATGTTTTTCGTTTTTTACGATTTTTTGAGACAAAACATATATAAAATGCATATATTTAGTGTATATATCTAGATGAGTTGGCATATATAAATAAACCCATGATAACATCATTAAAATAAAGATACTAAACACATCCATCACTTCCAAAATTATCCTGTGTTCTTTTGTGAGCTTGTTGTTTTTGTAAGTACACTTAATTTAAAATCTATTATCAATATACTTTAAAGTGCACAATAGTATATTGTTAACTGTAAGTACCATGTTGTAAGAAGATCTCTAGAACACATTCATTTTGCATAACAGAAGGTTCATACCCACTAATAAACATTTACCCTTTCCTCGGTATCTGGCACCTACCATTCTAATCTCTGCTTTGCTGAGTTTAACTATTTTAGGTATCTCACACAAGTGAAATCACACAGTATTTTCCCTATGTTTCTGGCTTATTTCACTTAACATAATGAATAGCAGGTTCATCCATGCTGTTTTAAATACCAGGATTTCTTTCTTTTTAAAAACTGAATAATATTCCTTTGTACATGTACACCATGTTTTCTTTTTCCATTCATCTTAATGGGCATTTGAGCTGCTTCCATTTCTTAGCTATTATGAATGATACAGCAACGACCAAAAGAATGCTAGTATCTCTTTGAAATCCTTGTTTTAAGTCTTTTGGATAGATACATAGAAGTCAAATTGCTGGATCATACTGTATTTTTGATTTTTAGAGGAACCGCTGTACTGTTTCCTACAGTGACTGCACCTTGCATGTTCCCACCAACAGTGTAAAAAGGTCCAGATTCTTCACATCCTCACTGACAGTTTTTATCTTTTTTCGTTTTGCTTGCTTTTGAAAATAGCCATCCTAAACAACATGTTTTCATTTGCATTTTCTTGAGTCTTGATAATGTTGAACACCTTTTTGGATACCTGTTGGTCATTGATATATCTTTTTTGGACAAGTTTCTGAACAAAAAGTAGCTTCTGAACCTAGAAAACGTTTACTCTGTTTATATAAATAAGAGGAAGAAGTTATACAGAGGATTACTTGGTGTGGTCAAGACTAGTGCACTTAGAGGACTATGCATTAGTCTTGCCCTAAGATTTTTATGACTACTACAATAATAAGAAAAACTTGTCCGTGTGAGTTTCCTTACTGTAGGAAGATAAATACACCACTTTAGTTATTGTTCCCTATGTTAACTGTTAACTCTTTGTTGAACTTGCTAATCAAAAATATCATAAATATTTTCTATTTATCCTATACCCTTGATCATTATTACAAAATTTGATCTGCTCTATAAGGAGCATAGTTTAAGGTACTGATATTTTTTTATGACAAGAGTGGCCCATCTTTTATCTAGAAGGTGGGAAGGGCAGATGCTGTATTTCTTGAGCATGTAGGATGTACCAAGCTTGGAATAGCTCTAGTCCTTCATAAGTAATCAAATGAATGCTTCCCACTTCTCTTGTCAGTTATCTCCCAACCCTCTAATAATGTTAAGAAGCGTGTGGCAGGCAAAAAGTTGTGGTTACTGCAGCCTAATTCTTACATCAAACCCTACATCTTCCATTAGCAGGAGCACAGGCGGGAAATCTTTAGGTTAAGCCAATTCTCTACAGCACCCTGACCCAAGGGCAAAGAGACCATTACTAAGACTATACTAATGGTTTCTCCCTGCTGTCTGTGAGACTGAAAGTCTTGAATCTTAATTAGGAAAAGGCCAATGGATCACTTCATGGTATTCCCCAAGCAGTGTAAGTTGTGTTTTTACTGTCAAATACCATCCATATGCAGTGCTTATTCAATAATATTTACTAAGTACCGACTGTGTACAAGACCCTGTTCTCAATGTCAGGGATACGGTGTATAATAACACAGACGAAAATTCTTACTATCATAGTGCTTTATTCTAGTGAAGAAAAGAAGCAAAAATAAGTAAGCAGACAAGAAGATATCAGACAATTCCTGTGAATTGAATAGGGAAAGTTTATTGGTGAATGGCCACTCTGTGTTTCGTGGATAGGAACGATCATCCCTTGAGATAGTCACATTTACTTTGAGCAGCAAAGTAAAAATTTACTTTGAGACTGTCTAAAGATGAAGAATCAGAGGAAGCTGTAGTAAAGAATCACAACTTCAATTTAATACCCTCAAGGAAAGGCAGGAGCAGACAGAACAGACATGGTGACTAAAGAGGGACAACCAGTGAAGAGAGAGGAAAATCAGGTGCCATGGTGCCAGTCAAGTTCAACCAGGTGGGCAGGAGCCAAAACCAGGTTGTACTTTATTACAGACAAGAGTAACTGGAAGCCTTAGATGTTATTAAGCAGGGTTGTGACTTTTCAAGATTGTTTTCTTTTCTAAAAAGGGTACTATGTTCAGCTTGTGGAGGATTAATTATGTGAAGGGAACATGGTTAAGAGTGGGCACAGAAGGCCAGTTAGAAGAACGTAGCAATAATGAGGGTCCTACTAAACTCATCCTGGCTTGAACTAGAGTAGCAGTAAATAAGATGGAAAGAAATATAAGGATTCAAGATTTACTTTAGCTGGAGAGTTGCATGGACTTGCTGGAGTCTTAAAAGTGAATATGGCTAAAGAAATAAGAAATTGATTATAATCTGCCTTTAACAACCTGGTAAATAATTCATTAGAATGAGGGGAAGAATATTATGGATGTATGACATGTGTTCAAATGATCCATTTCATGTGTACACACGTCCATGCCATATTCCCAAATAGATATCATACTCCATTATGGCATAGATACCATACATAATGTAATGTGGTCTGTAAGCATTTGTTCACATAGATGATAGATAGATAGATAGATAGATAGATAGATAGATAGTATCAACACTGTCACAGAATCCAAGGTTTCAAGGAATTTCTTTTCTTAAAAATGTTCTTACCAAATGTAATTGGTATATTGTTATTTGTTTTATTAGTTCTAAAGAGGGAGACAATTAAAATTATTATACAATGAAAATGAGAAATTATTAGTAGAAATATTTTTGACAAATACCTTCAGTGCCTATGGTATAACACTGAATATATGCTTTCTAATCATTTTTATTTAGCATGAAAATGCCTAAATAGATTATGCACAGACCTACATATGTATAAACACACATATATATTAAATATATAGGCATATGCATACAAATCTTTTAATGTATGTATGGTTACATGTCCATATATATAATGTACGCTTCATTAAAATATATTTCTATACATCATTATAAGATAAAATATTTTACTTTCTGAGCCCATTTTATGGTTCTGTGCAATTCCTGCCTATGTTTTTTTAAATGCATAATTATTACAGTTACTAGACGAGATGTTTCTTGGGAAGCTGTTCCTGCCTTTCTTTAAGAAAGTACACAGATCATCAGGTTTTCTCACATTCTACTCTCATAACTGGTAAACTGGTTATTCATGGTCACCATGGTGACTTTTCTAAAACACATATCCAAATGTGTTCTCATATTTCAAGTTCCTCAGTGTCTTCTCCTTACCCATGGAACCAAGTCCCAAGCCTCCTTATGTGATATAAAGCCTTTCCTCACTCATCTCTGGCTGCTTTGCAGCCTCTTCTATCATCAGGCAGCCTTACCTACTATGTTCTAGTTGTGAACAACTATGGTGCCATTTCTGCCTATGTAGACACATCAAAGCATCATTCTGTTTTATATCATTCCCCCTTTGTTGAAAACTCCTTCTTCGGCTTGAAATGCCTCAGCATCCTGCACTCAAACCAAACCCAATTTTATACATTTTATTCTGTGATCTACCACACATAGCTTGTTTATCTCTGTCTTCTCAGAACATTTGACAGTGCCTGAAACTTACAGCATTTCAGCATATGTATGTAACATCAGAATGAACAGAAACTCAGAATTACATCCTCTGAGAAGCCTTTGCTAAATCTCTTTCTCCTGAAATTAACCAACCCCTCATCCTCTTGGTCTCCACTGTGCCCTGTAAATATGTCAACAAAGCTCCTCAAATATTTAGTCACATTGCTGTTTTCTCTATGGTCTTTAAGCTTCTTTAAGGATTCTGTTTCATGCTTGAATCTCCTGTTCCTAGAACAACACCTGGAATAAAGTATCATGTAAGACAGAAAATGAGGAAATGATGACATAAGTGTATAATTTGGCAAGGTTGTCGGAATCAGAAATGAAACATCATGAAAAAGATTTTCAGCTTCCCCTACACATATAAAAGACTCAATATATTCCATACCATTTTTATGATACTGGCTTTTCTATTGGGCACAACACCACAAGAAGATGATATCATGATCCTAAATTCATTCCTAAGTTTTATCAGTTACTTTTTATGCATAAGATATGATCTCAGAATCCAAAGATATTATAGCTAAAAGAATCAAATATGTATACAAATCTCTACTGTATAGTCATATAATTATCTTGAAAAGCTGGATGACTTTAGAGTAAGTGCCCAAAAAGGATTTCACCCTGGATTGACCATGGAAGACTCAGAACAAAGAGGTGGCTTCTGAGATTAGCCTGGAAAGGGAATTGGGAGTTTTAAAGATGACCAAAATAAATGGAAAGCATTTCAGTAGGGGAAAACCAGTCCTAGTAAGAGAAAAGAAGATAGAAATTGGAACTTGAAAAGGGAGAATTGTCACTAACAGCACTGGCATGATTCTAAATGAGGAATTAAGTGTATAAGCCCATACCCAACTCCATACTTGGGTGATTAAGTCAGGATAAAGGACTCTATCTCCTTGAAAAGTTTCCCTGGTGATTCTGGTTCCAGTCACCTGCAGAGAGTGTGAAAGGCAAGAAGGGACTACCATGTCAGAGATGAAGCTTAAAACCAGTATGGGCAGGCACCAATTATTTTTATTTCATTGACAAATTAAGAGCTAATATATTTATGGTATACAAAATGTTTTGAAATATGCATGCATTGTGGAATGACAATGAAATATGTATACAATGTAGAATGACAAAGCAAGCTAACATATGCATTATTTCTTTTTTAAATTAATTTATTTTGATTCATTGTACACAAATGGAGTACAGCTGTTGTTTCTCTGGTTGTACACGAAGTAGAGTCACACCATTTGTGTAATCATACATGTACATAGGGTAATGATGTTTGTATCATTCTGTTATTATTCTTACCCTCCCATCCTGACCCCACCCCTCTTTTCCCTGTATGCAATCCATTCTTCCTCCATTCTTGCCTCCCTTCCACCCTGCATTATGTGTCATCATTCACTTATCAGAGAAATCATTCGGCCTTTGATTTGGGGGGATTGACTTATCTCACTTAGCATGACATTCTCCAACTTCATCCATTTACCTGCAAATGCCATAATTTTATTCTTCTTTATGGCTGAGTAATATTCCATTGTATATATACACCAGAGCTTATTTATCCATTCATGTATTGAAGGGCATCTAGGTTGGTTCCACAATCTAGATATTGTGAATGGAGCAGCTATGAACATTGATGTGGCTGCATCACTGTAGTATTCCTTATTTTAAGTCCTTTGGGTATAGGCCAGGGAGTGGGATAGCTGGGTCAAATGGTGGATCCATTCCAAGTTTTCTAAGGAATCTCCATACTGCTTTCCAGAGTGGCTGCACTAATTTGCAATCCCACTGGCAATGTAACATATGCATTATTTCAATACTTATTTTTTGTGGTGAGAACACCTAAAATCCACTCTCTTAGCAATCTTCAAGTATATAATACATTATTATAATGATAGTCACCATGTTGTACAACTCTCTTGAACCTATTCCTCCTATCTGGGTGAAATTTTATATGCTTTAACCTTTATCTCCCAATTCCCTCCCTCCTCCCAGCTCCTAACAATCACTATTCTATGCTCTACTTAACTTTTTTAGATAGCACATATGAGTAAGTCATGCAGCATTTGTCTTTCTATGACTGGTCTATTTCTCTTGACATAGCATACTCCTTCTTTTTAAAGGCCTAATAGCAACCCACTGTGTATAGCTACCAAATTTTACTTATCCATTCATTTTTAAATTGGGAGCTATCATTCCTCCAGAAACACAAATCTAGTTAGAGAACTTCAACACCACAAGGAGAATATTACTGGACTTTGCATTAAGTGCCGAATGAGAGATAGAGACCATATAGGCTATGGAAATTTAGAGAAGAACAGATTTAGTTATGGAAGACTTCAGGAAAAGCTAGCATCTGAGCTCTGAGACATCGGGCCTGGAATGGCAGATTCTTGGCCATGATTGAGCCCCAACATATTCTCAGCCCATGCTAGACATTGTTAAGCATGGCAGGGGCTTTTCTGCTGAACACAGACTGAGCTCAAATTCCTCTCAACATACCACTAACCCAAACCAATTGGTTAGATTTGGTCTGCAAGATAAAATTCTTTGTTGTCCCTGATACAAATAAGAAAAATGGAGAGTTGAATTCATTTGAGGCAAAAGTAAGAAATATAAACCAGAGTGGAGGAATTAAAGTTCATAGCCTGTTTTCAAGTTCAAAGGTAGAAATCACATGAAAGAGAAATAGAAGAAATTTCAGAATGGCAGATATAGGGCAGATTGTTAAGGGTTATAATACTGTCTTAAAAATTTTTATACGGATTCCTGATTGCTGGAGTGCTATTACCCAAGGCATATTTATATAATATTCTCATTTGCATTTGCAATTTCATCTCTATTTCTAGACTATAATCGAAGCTGTATGTAAAATAAGATGCACTGTCCTATTTAACCTCTTATTTTGCATTCTCTCTTCCCACAATTGTGCCAGATCCCTATGCAGTATCTCCAGAAATCTTCTCTCTCCTCTGAGGCTTCATACATATCAGAAACTTCTCTGGCCAAAACTAAAGATAAATAAACTAAGAGGTAAATGTTCCATTTGCTTTAAAGTATTGGTATTCCCTTGGATTTTTAATAGAGAACCAAAGGTCTTAAGTTAACTAGAGTTTCTCAATCATGGCACTATTACCTTTTGAACAGGTGAGTCTTTGGGGCGGGAGGCTATCCTTACACTGTAGAATGTTTAGCAACATCCCTGGTCCTTAGCCTTTAGATTCCAGGAGCATTCCAGAATCATGACTATCAAAAATGTCACCAGACATTGCCAGATAATCCCTGGGAAATTCAATTACCTCCAGTTAAGAACGACTAGGCTAAAGTAATAGATCTCACTGGGTGTGGTGATGCACACCTGAAATCCCATAGACTCAGGAGGCTGAGACAGGAGGATCAACAGTTCAAAGCAGCCTCAGCAAAAAGGAAGAACTAAGCAACTCGGTGAGGCCCTGTCTCTAAATAAAATACAAAATAAGGCTAGGGATGTGGCTCAGTGGTTGAGTGCCCCTGAGTTCAATCCCTAGTACCCCCCAAAACTAAAGTAATAGATCTCATAACATAATATAATGTAAAATTTATTATATTTGAAATCTCTTTACTAGGCCACTAACAAAGTTGACCCAGACTGTAGAGACCAACAAGTCATATTGGTTGTCAAACTGGCAACAGTCAAGGAAGCTTTAAAAACTCAGTGATTTCCTTTTGAAAGGGTTTCTTGATATCAATTCAAATAGAAACAAACGTAAATTGACATTTGTACTGACATTCCATGCATTATCATTGGGTTAACGTCTGAGAAGACAAGTTTTGCAAAACACTGTGGTAAAAGATGTTTTGTGTAAATAAAGACAAATAGAGGGTTTCAGGCAAAACCTGAGACCTTGGCTGGTATCTCCCATGACCATAAATGATCTGACATTCTACTTTGACAAAGGAGAGCCTAAAATCGAATATATTTCAACATGTGTTTGGGAAAGTATTTCCTATGCTTTTAAACTTCAGGCTATATATCCACCACTTTTCAAGAAGTGCTAATATATATACTAAGGAAACTATTTTTTACCTCCTGCCATTCTCTTTTTGTATTTTTAAGAGCTTGACACATATTCCCCATGGTTAATTAGTAGAATGAGACACATGTCAGAAGGAAATAACAATTTAACTTATAGTGCTAGAATTTCATGATAGTGAATATTAAACTTCCATTGCATCAGAAATCTCTGAGAAATAATAACCCAGATATGTCTAAAATAGTTTTAGCCTCTTAACTCTACTTATACCTTAATTCTGCATCATATTCTCTGGGTATCATAACAGAAATATTCAACTGCTCCACATGAACCATATAAGTCAGTTTACATTATGAGTGTAACATAATATCTCTTGAGTAGTGCTTCAATTCCTAAGCTAAGGATTTGATATCTAAAATAGTCATACATTGTTCTAGAAGTTTAAAACCAAGTTAGATTGGACACTACAAGACAAACATGACCATACTTTGAGGGTAATATACCATAAGAGAATTTCAAGTTTTATGGGCTAAATATTATGAACTAAAGTAAAACTTGATTACCCAAACTTCATCAAGAGACAGTATTGTAATCCAAAGTGTTTAAAAGTATGAACTGTCTCATTCTATTGTTTTTTGCTCCCCCATTCCCTCCCCACTCCTCATTTTCCTCTATACAATCCATCCTTCCTCCATTCTTGCCTCCCCGCTCCCCCATTATGTATCATCATTCACTTACCAGAGAAATCATTCAGCCTTTGGTTTTTCGGGATTGACTTATTTCACTTAGTTGAGACAAACATCATTACCCTATGTACATGTATAATTACTCAAATGATGTGACTCTGTGTACAACCAGAGAAATGGAAGTTGTACCCCATTTGTGTACAATGAATCAAAATAGAAAAAAGAAGAAAAAGAAAGAAAGCGAAAGATGAAAGAAAGAAAGAAAGAAAGAAAGAAAGAAAGAAAGAAAGAAAGAAAGAAAGGGAGAGAGAGAGAAAGAGAGAGAGAAAGAGAGAAAGAGAGGGAGGGAGGAAGAAAGAAAGAGATAAAAAAGTATTAACTATGTGGTGGAAGAGCCTGGGATCAGCATCCTTGTTTCACCCTTAACTGGCTGTGTGGTTTCAGGTATATTGCTTAAATTCTCTGGGTCACCATTACCTTATCAGCACAGTGAGGGTAAAGTAGAATCTTCATCAGAATCTGGTCAATGTGAGGAAATATGAAGATTAAGTTAATACTCTGAGCAATTTCCCTAGAACAATAGCTAACACATAATAAGTATAGCATAAGTGTTTGCTACTGTCACTCATTAAAAGAAAACAGTGCAATGTACTGGAGAAGCAAACTGATAGAGAAGTTAAGCATGCTCACCCTGGAATTTGACCTGGGTCAGAACACAGGCTCCATCACTTACCAGCTTTGGGTGAGTCATAGGACCTTACTGAGCAGCAGTTTCCTCATCTATCCAATGAATATCATAACTTTACCTACTTCACAGGGTTACTTGAGAAATAAAAGTAATAATGTACATTGAGTACATAGCAACATGTGTGTTGCAGAACTCTATAAATGTTGCTTATTAATGTTTTCATGCCTATTACAAACAGAAGGGGGAAAGGAGTAGAAAGAATTTGTCTTATGCAATCATTTCAGCAAATATTCATTCAGTGCCTTCTTTTTGCCAGGCAGTTGAGGAAACGAATGTAAATAAGACATGGTTACTGTCAGAAGGAAGCATGGCTCTAGTGAGAGTTCCCCAAGTGCCAATGAACTTCTCTAAAATTTGATAAAGGCAGTAGTCATCACAAAGGTTTATTTTGTGAATTTATACCACTCATCAATGGTTTCTAATCTTCTTCTGGTTCTCCACTTGGTTTCTAGAACTTCTAATCCCTCCTTGATTCTTTGTATATTCTTGCAGCTGATATTTACTGAACGTCTGCTCTGGAGTCTGACAAGATGTTGGATTAGGTTATACAATAGTAACTAAGACACACATAGTCTTGCAACATAGGAAAATTAAAATCTAGGGGAATATGTGATTGGGTGACATGTATGGGCATATTAGGGGACTGTTGAAAAGCAAGGAGAACATTACCAGTGGGAGTCAGAGTTTGGTTAGTCACCAATTAATGGTCATATATTAAATGAAGAGAGGATGATAAAATAGTAATTGCTGAAATAACATATCAAATTTGAGAATTTAACCAATTTCTAGAATAAGGTCAATTCTAGAATAATTTCCCCAAGACAGTAGTCATGATTCTGCATATGTGTCATTTTGGAGTCAGAATGACTTAATTCTAGTTTTGTGATAAGAAAACCAGAGTGGGAGATGGAATCCTAAATCTAACACTAACTGCCTTTAACCCAGGAGAAGCTCGCAGTCCTTGTCTGTGTTTTGTTTCTGCATTCCTCATATGAGAATAATGACACTTGGACTTTCTTCTTCTCAGGACTCTGATATAGGAGACATGGTACATAGAACTGCTTGAAAACAGTACAAATGAAAGGCACCAAAACATTTTTAATTTAAAAGATTATAATAAAGGATTCACAAGAAGAATGCAAAGATATTACTTGAAAGAAATAATTTTTAAAAATTCAGTTAAAAGTCATGTATTGGTTGTCCGTGATCCAAATAATACTTTAATTGGTGAGTGTTCAAAGTGCCGCACTGTGGTAAAGCCAGCCTTGTAAAAGGGACACCTTCCACACCATGTAGGGTTTGCATTTTCTCTAATGTAGAGGAAGCCACAGTTTCTTCCTTGTGTCTGTGCCAGACTGACTTCCATGGGGCCCAGCAACATCAGCAATCTTCTTCTCTTCTCTGAGAGCTGAGTGATCTGGGATGAAAAACTAACAAGCACCTGTCAAATCTGAAGCCGAGGCTTTTCTGACAGAAGGTCCACTGGACTTTCTTATCAAGAGATCCTTTATAAGAAAACTGCAACTCTCTCTCAGAAAGGAAACAGAGCTCATCAGAATCCCTGGACCCTTGACTTAGAGGCCATGCTGTCTCCGATGAAGGTCTTTTTGATCACGGACCTTTTTTATTCAGATTTGACTTCACATTATGGCTAATCAATACCTCGCAACTGTCCAGGCCCCCAGTCAGTCGCGCATCTCTCCATCAGGCAGGGAGGCAGCCTAATTGAGGAAAAGTCAGAGACCTAGTACCGAGCCCTCAGGCCATGTCCAGCGCCCACTTTCTCTTTTCATAGCATTCTAGAGATGGTGGAAATAAAATTTAGAGACATGACAGGCACAGCCAAGAAGGATCAATTCCTGTCACTTGCCACCAGTGTTTACTGCTTCCCCAGGTCTTCAGAGGGTGTTTTTCTTTCATAGCTTAGGGGAACTTAACCTTTTAAAAATGGGAAAATGGTTTCTTCATGAATTTTAAATTATTTTTATCTCCTATGTCTAGTATTGTTGATTAGATTAAAATGATTATTTGCTTTCTCCCCCCAAATACCAGATTTTGTTCAGTCATAGCTAGGGGAAAATGTAAATTGTAGTAGTACTGGTATTTGTGGCTACAGATGGAGGGAGACACATTAGTAACTACTTGAATAATACACCTAAAGAAAATAGCATGCTTTCATGATCCCAGTGAAGGAACAAAGTAGAGTCAAAATTCTTTTCTCAAAGTTGTACTGATTTTAACCAACATATTTCCTATGTAGAGATGATTAAAGGAGGTCAAATATCTTGGCAAAAATTTAAAATATGTGACTACTATTTCTAGTTATCTCCTCATATCCAATACTATATCTATAAAATTTCTGTAGAAATAAGGATTTCTTTTTTTATTTTCCATTTAATTATTTGAGTACCCTTTGAACATGGTTTAATTTCTCTGTAATTAAATCACAAGAGTGAACATAATTTGAAATCATCTGAGACATTCACATAAATATTCCTAGTTCATCAATAAGTATTATTTATTGCATTTTTATGATTAGTAAACAAAACAATTTAAATACTGATATTCTTCTTGGTTTATAACAGTTTCACAAATACACAAGGTTTTTGTCTCCTCCACCCACACACTACTACTCCCAAAGAGTAAAAATTTAATCATTCAGCTAATCACCATGTGGTATAGTATTTTTTAATTTTTCTTTTGTTGTGGATGGATACAATACCTTTTATGTATCTATTTTTATGTGGCGCTGAGGATCAAACCCAGTGCCTCATAGTTGCTAGGCAAGTACTTTACACTGAGCTACAACTCCAGCCCCACCACGTAGCATGGTTTTTATTAAACTGATTTATCTACTTACCATGCCCAGTGCCATATAGTTACATACATATGAAATTGACTAAAAAGGGTGTTCGTAGGAATAGGTGTGAACATTTTCTAACAGACAAAAGTGTTCACAAAGCAACTTTGTTGCAATGATACGAAAACAAAATTTATGAGGTCTCTATTTTTTAACACCACCTTAGAAGAAGTTTTTACTCACATAAAGAAAACTGCATTTTAAAGACAGAATTTGGGGGATTAATGAAATTAATCAGAATGCTAAAAACATCGTATCTATGCTGTTGGTAGTAATTAAGCAGAGTTATCCTTCCCCTCAAGATTTTTAGCCATGATCTTTCTAGACCAACCACACATTCCTGCTTTGTTAGAACACTAGGCTGAATGGAATCTATTGTTCTTTGATGAATCATGAAAGACTTCAAATTTCTTTGGGACTGGAGATTATTCTTTTTAACATCAGCTCTCCCTGAACAGAAATGAAAATATAAAGTTCTGGAAACCTTTTTTTTTTTAAATTTATTTACTTATTGATTCATTGAACACAAACGGAGTACAGCTATTGTTTCACTGGTTGTACACAAAGTAGAGTCACACCATCTGTGCGTTCATACATGTAGCATGGATATCAATCCTCTGACCAAATCCCATGAGCTATTGTTTAACTTAACTATTGTCCACTAAATTTCTTTCCATTCATCTCTTTCCTCTAGATTAGTTGCAAAAAAAAAAAAAAAAAAAAAAAAAAGTCAATTGAGTAAACTTTCTGGCTTACTAGCTTCTCGTCAGCCTAGACTTTTTCCATGTTTTATGGCTATATTTTAACCAACACTGGTATGAGTTGAGCAATTTTTATAAGTTGAAAAAATATAAAGAACCACACTAACTTCAAAGAAACCTGACTGTTGAACAAAACATCTCCTGGGGAATGGAGTGCTCATTGGTATAAGACATCTGACCTCATGTACCTGTTCCAATGATTCATAGACCAGATCTGTACTTAATAAAACTCTTCTTGAAGTCCTGGAATAGGTCATCTACATCCTCTGGGTTTAGAAAAAGGTCTGTCTGTTCTAGCAAAAACACCTATCATCATTCTTTTATGGAAACTTCTATGTGTTCTTTAATTTTTGGAACTGTTGCATTGCTAGGGAAAAAAACAATGCAAAGAGGCCTTTGGTAATGAAGTATTACCTCAATATGGTAACCCGCCTTCCTCCATTATGATTTTGATACTTGATATTCTTGGAATTTGGAATATTGCATTGTATTCTGAGGCTCTCATTATATCTGTCTATCTTTTCAATAAGATTCCATTAATTACATTCCATTCTTTCCACTTTGATATCTCATTAAAATCTTATAAATGATCATGCAGTGACCTTGAAGGCTATGCATAATACATGAAAGTAAACCTGCAGTAAAATGTATTCTTTCACTCCTGACTGGCTACATCCCACACTTCTTTTCCTGTCCCAAGTGACTCCAATTGGGAAAGCTTTGCTAACAGCCAAGGCATGCAGGGTTGTGCACATCTCTCAGCTCTAGTATCTTTCTTAGTCATGACAGCTGCAATATGTTAATGGCTTCTTTTTGGATGTGATGGCCTGGTTACTACTTAGGGCACTATGCTAATTAACATAGGATGGTGACAACAGGTGCAAATGTCATTTTACATCAGCATCATGCACATGCAAAGGTAGTTAGCAGCCCAGAAGCAAGCCAAGAAAATGTTAACTTGAGTCAGCAGCCTCGCAGTCTCTGAACAGATCATCGTTAATGCCCGTGATGAAAGAATTCACAGGCTGCTGTAGCTTTTTTTTCCTTCTCCCACAAGAATGGTATTTCTGAATATATGGGGATGTTTTCATAAGCTTTTTAAAGTTATGTTTCAACAAAATGCACTTCTATGGCAGCTCAAGTAAAATGCACAAGGTCTGTATTTATGAAGGTTTCCTTATTGAATAAAAGTTCTGCTGAGCCACATTTATTGCACTGAGCACCTTCTGAAATGGACATGGTTTTGCACGGAGTAAAATCATATCAGTTAGCATGAGGTGATCTTCTCAGCAGATTTATTTCATTGTACTTTATTTATTTGTATGTTTACTTGGAGGTTATTTCTTTTTGAGTCATAGTTTTCTTACTTTTTTAATGAAATTGAATTAAAATGGAAACATAGAAATCCCTCTTATTTAAGCATTATTGCATATATTCAACTTAACAGTGAATTGGGGTCTTTAATTACTCCAGTTAAGGGGAAATTCACATACTGACATCTTAGAGTAACACATAATCATTCTGTCTCTAAAACACAATTTGTACCAAATGATTTAGCATACCTTTAATAAGAATCACTCACTTACTGTGCAAACCATATTCAAAGAGGAGATTTGTTAGATTACTTTTCTTAACAATTCTAGTTCTTAGACTCATATTTATTTTACAATCCAAGATGGCAGATTACAAAAAAAAAGGTGAGGAAACCCTGATGATAACATAGAGACACCTTGTGGATTGAACTAGCTGCACTGGTTCACACACTAGCTGTGATCTCTGACCACATCACTTTTTCTCTGAGCATCATTTTTCTTATATGTACCATGGGGATGTTAGAGATACTCAGGTGCTGTGGGGTTGTAATTGGGATTCTGAATTGCATTTGATTCAGAAGGATTTGCATTTCGTTTGTAACAATGCCATAGCAATACTAAGTCTCCTGTGATCATGTTTACAATGACAAAGACACAAACTTTGGAGCTACTTCAAGGCTAGACTTATGTCAGATTTACCTTTTTATTTTCTCCTAGAACAGTGCTTAAGCATATAAGTGTTCAAAAATATACCAGGCATGGATTTATGACTAACTATATCATTAGTTCTCAAATTTTTCATCCTAGAATCCAAAGGGCTTTTGTTTATATTGACATTTATAATAGAAATTAAAACTGACAAACTTTAAAAAATTAATTTGCTAAGTCTGTTAAAATAATAAAATACCCATCATACAGTAACATAAATAGCATGTTTTCATAAAAAGCTATATTTTTCAAAGCAAAACTTTTGGAAGGAAAGTAATAGTTTTAAATATTTTAGATCTCTTTTTAACATCTTTCTTAAAGAAGATGGCAGGGTTTGTGTCTTCTTCTATAGTCATGGTGTTTGGGGTCTTTACAGACCTCCTAAAATTATCACTGGGACTTTCAGAGGTCTCCAGACCACACTTTGAGAATGACTGAGCTATGAATATCTAATAATGTAAAATCCAGAAAACTTGCAGCTGTGCCAGCAACTTGTATAAATGCATCCTGGTTGCACTTTGAAGGGCCCAAAAGAATAAGCTAAAGCATGTGATAGAAATCATTAGCCATATCACAGGCTGAGAGTGTCATATCCCAGTACTTTCATAATTCCAGAACTTTTTTATTAAAAATGTAATACTCCTTTTTTTAACTGAGGAGCATTACATAGAACTTAAGAATATGGAATTTGGCTTTGGATGTAAGTGGGTTGAGATCCTGTGTCTGTCACCGTGTGACTTGAATAAGCAACTTAACCTCTCTCAGATGTGTCTTTCTCTTTGGAATAAAGGAAATACTAATATCTGCCTCAAAGTATTGCTGAAAAGTTACATAGGATCATGCAAGTGAAGTATTCAGCACTGTGTCTGGGATAGAGTAAATAAATGTTAGTGATTAGCAGGGAGAGGATGAGAAGCAGGGACCCTCCTACAAAGATGCATTCATCTGTAGTCCTTCATAACCTATTACAAGTCTATGAAGCCATACCCTTTCCAAAGGAGCTCAGCCCAACCATAGGAAAATAAAAACACCAGGGAACATCCTTTTTTGCTGTGTCTTTTAAGAAGCATTAAAGAGAATTTCATTCATAATCACCCAGCTAAGTTCATTTCTTATTTTTCTTAACCAGTTTCTTGCGTTTCATATGCAACCACCACTCACCTCCTGATTCTGCTATCTACCAGCCTCTTACTCACTCCCCACTGCTTATGAGCCATGAACTTCTCTCTTCTTCTAGGACTTTTCCCTTAACCTCCAAATTTTTAGATATGTCCTCTCCCTGCCTGTGCTGTCCCAAACTCAAGGAACTACTCGACCACACTCCTTGGAAGTAAGAGCAAGGCAGCCGGGAGGTAGGAGTGATGGTGAACAGAGGAATGGAAATGGGTCAAATGGGGAAGAAGTAACAAGTGTACCATGTCCCAACCTCCACAGGTATTGAATACTCACCTCCTATGTGTCCACTGCCCTCTTAGATGCTGGGACAAAACAGTTCATTACTTAAGGTACTGAGTGTAGTAGGAGATCAATTGAATACCTGAGAATGAATGCCATTAGCCCTCTCTGAAGTTCTTGTAAATGCTTTTTTGATTTTTTATTTTGCATGTTAAACATGGGAATATCAGAGGACACCGACTGATGGAATATATAGATAGTACACTGGTAAATGCCAATCAAGCACACTTAGTAAAGGGTGCATACTGAATTAGCCCCAAACACAGAGTAAACTATCTCTGCACATTGCTCTTTTTAATGAGGCAGGGTAATATTTTTTGAAATGGTTTCTCATGTATTTTTCATACACTGTCAATCCTGTCTCCTTGTGAGTTCTCATTCATTGCATCGATGGCATTTCCCACTTTAGAGATCAATGGCAGCCCAAAATAAAACAGTTCTTGCTCAGTTTTTCAGCTTCCAATTAGACATTTTTCCTAAATCTGTAGACTTAAAAGTCATATTTATTGAAAATGAAATGAATTTTCTAAAGTCCAACAGCCTTAGCATATTACAAATTCAAACCAGTCCAGGCAATTGGAGCATAGCAAAGTGAGAAGTGGTAAGTTAAAACTTCAGACAGTGTCTCTCACAGTAGCAAAAGGAAATAAAAGTTTGGCTAAATAGCAAAGCATGTAGAGAGTGAAACACTCTTATATATTGCCTGGTCTCTCAAGAAGAGAGCCGGTCCCAGAACCACCCTGCTTTCCATTCCTCCACCAACATCACTTCTTAGAGAGGTAACAGAGAAGGCTTACTTCTCTGAGCCTCTATTCCCTCATTTGTGAAGTGAGATAAAGAAGAGAGAAAGAGGGAAAAAAAGAGCATGACTTAACTTAACAACTTAGGGTTGTTATGAGGAATTAGGTAATGCATGTAAAATGCTTAAACGGGTCCTGGAATGTGGTCATCTTTTAACTGATGTTAGTTTTCTTCACAGTATTATTCTTGCTGTTATTATTTTCATTCACATTCTGTGGTGGTGTGGAACCAGTACCATTGGCTTACTGAGAAGAGAAATCAGACAGATGTGGGGGGATAAATCACACAGTGTTGGGAAGGGAAACTAGCAGTTCAGAGGACACCTCATTTACTAACTAAATATTGAGGATCTATTAGTGCATTCCTGAAAAGGATGCAAAAATAATGACCACAAAGAACCAGATGGTCCTGACAAAATCCATTTACCTATAACATGAAAAAACTGATCTGTAGAAGACAGGTAGCAGATGCCACCTTTCCCCTCCTGGCAGCAGCACTTACCACTGTCTGCTCAGCACTGAAGACCAACAGAGACTATCTGGATGGCTCATTCTTCCCTTCCCTTCACTCACCCCACTTTCCCATTGTCCTGTCCCACCAACAGGACAATGGAGGACAAGTCCGTCCTTTGAGAGTTGTTACTGTGCAGGTTTGTGCACAGATGACCATAAGTCACACAAGGCAGTGCAGGATATTTGAAGAAAGAAACAAGATGAATTTCGAATTAATTCATAAAAGTTGGCGTTTCCTTTTTAAGTGAGGGAAGTTTAGCATAGAAGTCATCCTAAACTAATTCTTAACTCTTTTGAGGCAGAAGTTCTAAAATATGCAGCTGGATCAGGACCTTGCCAACCTCTTTCCTGGTTCTGTAACTGCACAGTTCCTAAATCTGTGTGCTCTAGTAGTTACAGTAGATCTTATTGCCATTCCAGTCTTGACTGGCTCACATAATCCCACTGAGTCCATTCCTCAGTTGACTGTCACATAAATAATGTACCAAGGATTACAGAATCCTCCATGTCTCCCCGTGGACACGTGAGAATTATCAGAACAAAGGAATTATTGTTGGGAATTGTTTCCTTACTGAAGTTTATCTCTTTATCTCATACTTCTGTTTTCCACTCTGTTGTGGTTTGAATGTGAGATATCCCCCAAAAGCTCATGTGTAAGACAATGGAAGAAGGTTTAGAGAAGAAATGATTGGGTTATGACAGCCTTAACCCAATCAGTGAATTAATCACCGAATGGGATTGATTGAGTGGTAATTGAAGGCAGGTGGGGTGTGGCTAAAGGAGGTGGAGCATTGGGGTATATATTTATGTTTGGCAAGTAGATATCTCTCTCTCTCTCTCTCTCTCTCTCTCTCTCTCTCCTTCATGATCCTCATGTGAGCCACTTCCCTCCACCATACTCTTCCACCATATTGTTCTGCCTCATTTTGAACCTCAAGGAAAGGAGTCAGCTGTCATGAGCCCCTAATGAAACTTTTCCTCCTCTACAGTTGTTCTGGTTGGGTCCTTTAGTCACAGCAGTGAAAAAGTGGACTATCACATACTCCAAACTATGTATTCCTTTCAGAATTTTTTGTTTCCATTAAACTTGTATATAATACACTGGAAATTTATTACTACCTTTTTCTGTTCAGCATCTCCAGACATGGATCTGTCTTTTATTATTATCATTGGGAACTGCCATTTCCAAAATAGTAGGTAGGGAAAGTTATTGGTCATTTCTTATCATAACTTATAGGGTAAAATGTTTATTTCTAATATAACTTTTCCTGTGATCAGATATGTGCTCGATGAAGGGCTGGACATAAATCGCATTTACTTTATCATCCACTCCATACCTTCCAACAGCACCTAAGCACATCAGCCCACCTTGTAAGGGGGCATTGACTAGGAGGACAGAAAAAGGAAACAAAATGGAAAAGAAAAGTGAAAACACATGGGAACAGATCTACTCTTACCCATATGTGCTAAGAAACATCTTTTGGCCAAGCTGTGTCTCAAGGCTACTCTGTAATGAATCTCCAGTCTTACCAGTTTACTAATATGATCTTTTAAATATAGATTTTTAAGATATAACTTATTTTTAAAATTGAGAATATTAAATTTATAATAATTAACCAGTGATTTTCTCTCTGGAAAATTATTAAATATTTAGATTATTAAATACCTAGATTTTAAAAATAAGTATCCCAACATCTTATCCCAGATGGATTCTGTAATATCTGAGATACTTCCTACATTTGGACTTGAGTATTTTTATTTCAAGTCACTTGTTGATAGTTCTGGTCACCATTGGTGATGTTATAGTTTGGATCTGGAATGTTGTGTATCAAAGGCTTGGTTCCCAATGCAGCAACATTCAGAGGTGGAGATTTGGGAAAGTTATTGGATCATGAAGGTTCTGACCTCATCATTGGGTTAATCTATTAAAGGATTAATAGCTGAATGGACTGTTAGGACATAGTTTCCATTACAGGAGATGGAAGTAGTTGGAAGAGGGTTTTGGGGGGTATGATCTTGGGGACTACATCTTGGCCCCAACCCTTCCTACTCCTTTGTTTCCTGACTGTCAGAAGGTGAATAGCTTCCTTCTGCCACAGCCATCTACCATAATGTTCTGCCTCACCTCAGGTCCCAAACAATGGAGTCAGTCAACCATAGACTGAAACCTCTGAAACTATGAGCCAAGGTAAATCTTTAATCCTTTAAGTTGTTTCCATCAGATATTTTGGTCACAGTGATGAAGACCTGAAAAATGCAATTGCATAGCAAATTAATCTAAAATTTAGCAGCAAACATGGCATTTTATTATGCTAATTAATTCTGCGGGACTGTGATTTAGGACAGGGTTCCTTGGAAATAGCATGTCTATGCTCTGTGATGTCTGGGTTCCCACCTGGATGACTCAAAGTCTGGAGGTGCTCAGTTGCTGGGGACTAATGTCATCTGGAGCCATCTTCCAATGCAAATGCTGGCTGTTGCCTGGAATCTCAGCTGGGGCTGTTGGCAGGAGAACCTGCACATGGCTTGCCTTGTGCATGGGCTTCTTTATGGCATGGAAACTGCAGGTGATTAAACTTTTGCATGGTGGGTCAGGATTCCAATTGTGAGTGTGTGCCAACCCATGGAGCAGAGCTGCACTGTCTTCTATGATAAAACTTTCAAAATCAGTGTCCCTTAGACCACATTCTACTTTTCTTTTTTCTTTTTTTAGTCATATATGACAGTAGAATCCATTTTGACATAATTATAAAAACATGGAATACATCTTGTTCTAATTTAGTCCCAGTACATTTCCTTCACCTTCTCTTTCCCTTCCTGCACTCCCTACTCCTTTCCCTCTGCTGATCTTTCTGCCATTTACCCATAGTTAGTTTTTAATTAATTTATTGTGGATGTACATGAGATTCACTGTGGTATATTTATATATGTACATAGGACAATTATATCAGATTCATGCCCCCTCCCTTCCCTTTCTTCCCCTTTATCTACTCCACTGAACTTCTATTCTTTTAGCCCCTCCCCCTTATTGTGAGTTAGCTTCCACATATCAGAGAAAAATTTGAGCTTTGGCTTTAGGGGATTGACTTATTTCACTTAGCACCACAAGACACTTGTTACGAGCAATTCACAATCCTGCCCACCCTCAAGGAGAGGGGAATTTGATTCTGTTTCACGAGAGGGCAATGGCAAGCTTCTAGAAGTAAATATAGGAAGTCATCTTCACAGCCATAGTTAGAAAATGCAATCTGCCCCTCAATTCCAAAATAACTGATAAAAAAATAACAGGGGAAAGTCACTTGACCCGTAACTCAGTATGATATTTAACAATTTCCGTTGGTTTTTCCATTGTTCAGTGTTGTTTGGCATTCAGAAGGCTCTGTAAAACATCCCTTTTCCCTCTTTGTAAGTATTCTTTTTCACTTACTAAAAAAGAGAGCAACAAATTCAATACTGAAGAGAAAAAATAAAATAAGGAAGTCAAAATTCCTGAAGGATGCTTCAGAATATAGCTTGACTAAGGAAACTATTTTGCAGAGATAGAAACTGAAGAACATTGTTTTTAAAGATTTTGTGTCTATCAGGAAAGGTGAGATTCATGCTTCAGAGTATGTGATCAGAGTAGTTTTAAGAGATTCTAAGTTCCTGAATGGCACCCAAGTCACTTCTCAAGCCAAGGCTGAAGTGTTGGTGACCAGCAGAAACCACTGTTTCTGAAGATGTGAATATGTATTATAGTTTAGCTATAAGATATATGTATTAGAATACTGTACTAGTAAAATAGCAAATAGAGTCCCTAAAACATCAACATGTTATATATTCTCTAAGTAGAAGCGTGGGGTTGTGTAATTATTAATCTTTGTTTATTCTTATGTGGTTTTTTGTTTTTGTTTTTGTTTTCTTTTACTTTTGGGTATTATTTGGCAATAAAACCTTGACTATTTAAGCTCTTACGTTTAATTATCATAAGTATATGACCTTATAAACAAATAGTTTAGGAGAAATTTCAAAACATACTTTACACTTCAAATCCACAATATCTTAGTAAATACTTCAGTGCCAAAAGTTAACTTATACCATAGCCTAGAAAAATTTTCCCCTTTAAAACATTTGCCAGTTTCAATTCTAAACAAAAAAATAAAATAAAATTCTTTATGAAGAGACATTTAGTAAATGGAATTATAACTCCTTGCCTTGCCACATGAATTGTGCTTGTTAAGTGAAGCTTTCTCAGAAATCCATGCAGCATTTACAGGGCTTTTAACTCTAAAAAGCCAAAGCCTGGGTGGGCCCACTAATACCAAGCACATTTTGTGTTCATGTACTTCCATTTGTGTGTGCAAATACCCATATTTGCTCATGGAAATTGCACAGGCAAGCAGATGTTAATTTAGAAAAAGGACAACCCTATTCAGCAAGCACCAATGCATGAAGAAACACATGCTTTCAGTGCACAGAGATTACCCAATCTGTGGGCAGTTCAAGAAGAGAAAAATTAATGTTCATGTACACATGGTGGGTAAATTGACAAATAATGAAGATGCACTCAGAGGAGCCTGCTAAAAGTTAGCATTATTTCATGGTAATGCTATTCCAGCTTTGCTTACATAATTCACTATAATTTAAAAAAAAAACCTGGGCTGAGGACAAAAATTAATTACTCTATTTCCTCCTCTTTAATTTCCAGTGTCAGTTTTTGTGGTTATTTTTGCTGTTTCTGCCTCCTGTGAATACAAGTATGTGAGGAACTCTCTGTTTTTCTCAATTAAAATGTACTTGGCAACGTGAAAACCAGCTTCTCTTGCTTCTGCTCCCTTAATTACTTTTGTTAATTCTGCTTTTCTTTTTTTTTTTCTTTATGCTTCACAGCCCATCCTCTTCCTTATCAAAATGGTAACCTATTCTTTCTCTTTGGCACTCATGACTCTGTCTTCTTAAAGAGTGGACTGAGTGGAAATGGGATTGGGGACTAAAATATTGGTGCATGGAGGTGTTATCATATGCTGCTTTTGTGAGGCTGACTTTTTTCGGCGGTCAGTCTATAGCAGCAACGTATGTTAGCACTGAATCCCTCCAATGATTCAGAGCTCTGCAACGTCCCTCACATCCACATGTTCCAGAGTGTCTCCAGTTGACTCACTTCAGTGCAACCCACCACGCCACTCCTGCTAGCTTCACCATCATACTGTCTCATTTCTGCCACATGTCACTGCCATGTAGTACATACATCGTTTTCCAGGCTCTGCTTGCTGGACACTGCCATTTTCTCCAGGTCCCTCCTACCTTTGCTAACACACTTGATCCTGTAAAGATACAATATCATGGCTAGTTTTTTAAAGTGGATAAGAATTTCCCTCTCTTTCCTCATGTAAGGAGACTCCAACCAAAATGGTATCCTTGTGTCTCCATTTTTATCTTTCCCAAAGAGGTCTTTCATTTTAACAAATAGATCCTACTCATTAGTCCCTATAAGACACAGATATGAGATCAGTTGGTGGAGGGGGAGAATCTGCCAATGGACACTGCCACAATCTTCCTCCCTTTCTGGGATCCTAAGTGTTCTTACCAAAAAAGCTTGTCATGTATGGCAACCTCTCTGCATAGGATAAGTTGTCTACTAGTAAAATTCTCAGTTCCTCCCTCAGAGGCTTTGAGGGGCAGGGGCACCCTCACCAATACAGCCAAGAGGCTCACACATCTTTGAACCTCAGCCATCAACACGACTTGGCCTATAGTTAAGACCCCTGCCACACTTAGCATTCATCTCTGTTGGTTCTTCTGTCAAAACTGATCCTTTAGCTCATTGATCTCAGAGGGATGGAAACAATAATAGCCTTGAAATTTTTAGGGAACTCACTCATTTTATGAGTCATAAAAGTCATTTATGTTTTAGCTAAAAGGAAAACATAGGAAAGAAAAAAAGGAAAGAGAAAGGCAAAGGGAGAGAGTAAATTAGAGACAGAACAATTGACCGTATAATCAACTGGCAGAGTTAGTATTAAAAGCAAACACTCACGCACTCCTCTGTGTGGATCAGAGTCACCAGATACTTCCGAAAGGGGCAAAAAGATAACCCATCTAAATGTCCATCCCTTAGGTTGGAATGGACTTAGGTGATCCTATTGTTGGATGGGTTATTTTATGTGCTGAATAATTTTCTAAAAACCTAATTAGATAAGACTAAATGGACATCTGCTTATTTAGAAGAAAATGGATGTGAAAGAAAGAAAACATTCTAAAAGAAAAAGGTAGGAGAGAGGGGAGAGGGGGAAGAAAGGGAAGGAGGAGAGGTATTAATATTATTATTTTTTTAGCATCAGAATTCATAATTGACATTTTTTTGTTTAATTTTGATTCATTGTACACAAATGGAGCACAGCTATTGTTTCTCTGGTTGTATACAAACTAGAATCACACCATCTGTGCATTCATACATGTACACAGGGCAATGATTTTAATAAGATTTATGCCTAAACAAATTTTATAGGTATATCAAGAAGATTAGAGGGGAAAAGGTCATAATTTTGATTTGTCATGGAAGTACAAAAACTTGCTGTAAACATGGCAATCATTAGACTGGCCAAATTACTGCACATCACAAGGTAAAATGAAAGCAAAACCTAACCTGGTGTGATGCAAATTTTTAGTTTTTTCATGGAATTAGCCCACTTTCATGAAAAGAAAATAATTTCCATTATAAGAACATCCATAAATCCTTTGCTGATTTTGTGAGGCTGACTTTCTTCAGGAGTTACTTTTAATTGATGACAAGTTCTCTTTACTTTTTCATAATTTGAAAGCAGAGGAAATTGAAAATTACCTCTAATAAGTTCCATTTGCTATTCTTAAAAAATAATTTCATATGATAAAGTTAACTATTAATTTAAAAACTATCATATGGATGAATACCTGGATATCAACAATTTCAGACTTCTACTAAGAAAAACCAGTCATTTTGAACAAACTTAAACACTGATGAAGTGTGTTGTGTGTTCGTGCAGGTGTGTGTGTGTGTGTGTGTGTGTGTGTGTCTTGGATTATGCTGGGGTGTAGAGCTAAGGGGTAGTGTGCATGCTTTGCAGGCACAAGGCCCTGAGATCCGTCCCCAGCAACAAAGGCAAAAGAAAAAAGACTTAGTCTAAAGCAAGAAACATATGATTAATAAATATCCAGGAGCAATTGGAAAGCTAATTTTCCATATAAGAATGTTTTCCAACCAGATATTCTTTTAAAAGTTGCTAATGGAAGGACTATATCATTGCCCATTTTTGAACCATTAAATGGTTCAAAATCCATTACATGATACAGCATGTAAATGCATTAAATCCATTACATGATACAGCATTTTAAATATTTATTATAAATTTTCCACCTTAACATACAGCATAATTTTGAATAATTATTTAAATGTGATTGTTTCACTCCTAATAACAAAATATAAGAAGTGAAACATGTTTAACCATGTTTGGATCATTTGCATACAATGGAAAAAACAATGAATTACTATTTCCAAATTGCTCATGATTTAAAACTCAGTGCGGGTCTTCATTTTTCAGATATATCTTGTTCATTCTTTGTTAATTAAAAAAAATGTTCAAAACAATCAACCTCTGGTTTAATTCATTTTGTAGTTAATAAGCTACCATATAGCAGCTTAATTTCTAATTACTTCATATGTATGTTAACAGGCCTATGTCCTATGAGTAAACATTTAAATTTTTAACAGGGTAATTTGTTCTTATTACAATATAATCTTTACTGCTTTTTACCTGAAGCATGTTCAGCATGGGTCAGAGGTTAATGAGAGTCTAGATGAACATCAATAGTGAGGTTAACTTCAGCTGAGCTGTAGAATCTGAGGTCCAGGAACATGTGCCATTTCCTACCTATGTAGTGGAGTTGCAGAGAATCTTAATTCTAATTAATTATAAAATTCATTATGGTAGGGACCTAAGTCATCTTTAGTTTCCCCTTTAAGAACCCACAACACTCTAAATTGTCTGTACTTCAATCAGTTTCCCTTATATTTGCCAGAGTTGTCAAGTAACTGTCTTCCTTAATACCTAATACTACAATATAGCAAATGCTTAATTAACATAGAATGAATAAATGAATGGAAATATTCTAACAATTATTTCCTGAATTCTAGTCTAAATTCATTCAACTAAATCCTTTCTCCTACATGATTATTTTTTTCCTGAATAATGTGTTTATATTGATTCTGAAAATAACATGTTATTGCTACCTGTATTATTTTTGATAGCTTTCTCAAGCATTTGTGCAAACATTTTGATCTCCTCATTATAATTTGTCCAACACTCCCTTTCCTGGGGCTTGAGTTGACCATCATCTCAGCACTACCCTTAACCAGAAGACCAAATAATATTCCATTTCCTCTCCCATTCAAAAAATCTCTGGTCAAAATCACACTTTCTACATTTCCATTTATCCCACTAGTTTAGTGTGTGTAACAATGTCATATCAGAAATATCAGTTAATATAGATTTTCTCTAAAGGGGGAGATATTAAAAATATGATTAAATCATTTTATTAATCCACTTTGTACATTCTGATCCTTCTTTTCTAAATCAGAAAGATTACAAGAATTCAAATTATAAGATATTATATTTCATCCTCTTCATTCATCTAGAAGTGGCACCAATCAAAATAGCTAATATAATCTATTTTTTAACACTTTGTAATGTAGGCTTGATTGTCTCTCTTTCAAAAGCAAATGTGAAAATGCCACAATTTCTTTTTTAAAGAAAACTCCACTAATCCTTATGAATCCCAAAGAAGACCATGGTTCTGAGTAGTAAGGGTTTCTTTGCTTTCTAGTTACTCCAAACTCCCATTTAATCAGCTTAATATTTATGTAGAATCAAGGCATTTCACCTAGGTTGCCAGTCACATACAGTGAATCATTCTAACACATCTATTCTAGCATGATTTATACTGAATTATAGCAGGGAGTTAGATGAAAAAGATAAAACCATTTAGCTTCCATAAGCATTAAGCACCTTCCTCTCCTCCCCACTTTGCCTCAAATGCACATCCACACATGTACACCAGACATGCAGGCTCTGGGGTTTCACACTGAGGTTCATCTTGCACCATGGATAGAAAAATCCTTGCTTTAATCATAGAGTAACAAAACACAAGACAACAGTGCAAAATTTGTGACAGAACTAAATGGGGGAATAAGGTGATTTCTAGAAACTTATGTTGTTTGAATGAATTCATTCTCTCAGCAAAAACTTACTGAGCCAACACTGTGGACTAGGTGCAGGGATATATAGCAGTGAATAAAATAATTCGTTGCTCTGATAGAGTTCACATTCTCCATCAAAGAGATTAGGAATAAAGTACCTGAGAGTGAGAGGCACTTCAGAATAAGAAAAACACATCAGGCTTAGTGGTACATGCCTATAATTCCAGAAACTTGGGAGGCTGAGGCAGGAGGATTGCAAGTTCAAAACCAGCCTCAGCAACTTAGTGAGGCCCTGGGTAACTTAGCGGGACCCTGTCTCAAAATTTAAAAAATATAAAACTGGCTGGGGATGTGGCTCAGTCATTAAGCACCCTGGATTCAATTCCTGGCACCAAAACAACAACAACAAAAAAGTTAAGAAGTGCAAGTGCTCTGGTGGGCAAAGAAATGGACCAAGAGATTTGAAAGGAATTTGATTTTGCTGCATTATGGCGCCCTTTCATGAAGAAGGAGCTAAGGTCAATACGTCTCTGGGGAGCACAGTCACAAACAACACAGTGCTAATATGTGTATGAGGGCTTAGGAGTTGCCTTCCTCAGCAGTGGGACAGAAGGGTACTAAGGAAATTCTGCCTTTACTCAAATATCTCTCCAGAGGTTAGAAAATACCAACTTTACAGTCAGCCTTGACGACTTAAATATCACCTTTAAAGTTTCTTGCTTAAAAAAGGAGGAAGAACAAAAGGGGCATGTTTTTTCCCATACCAATATTAATTTTTTTCCTTAAGAAAAGACAGTTTGATAATATGTATCAAAAGCCTCAAAACCCTGAATTCTAAGAATTCATCAACACTCATATAGTGGAAAAGCCAAAGTCAAACATGCTGTTCTTGCAGTGTCTGTGTCAATGGAGAGAAAACAGCCTAGTTCCAGCTAACCAATTATATCAGATTTTACACATTCATACTGTGCTTATGATATGCCCATGAAAAATGTCTGTTAGATCTATGTGTTCTAAATTGAAAGAAGCTCCAAGATACAGATTTTTAATTGTACAAAGTGAAGATTTAGAATAGTGTATATACATTCACTTGTACAAAAAAAAAAGGTCATTCTATGTATGCATGGAACATTTCCAGAGAGTAGTGAGAGAGACATACAACCGTGGCTGTCTGCAGTGAGAATTAGGAGTCTCAGATGGAAGGGGAACACGTTTTCATGGTATATTATTTGAGATTTTATGATGGATATACATTCCTTTTTATTCATATCTTTAACCTAGAGATTCTAGCTCTAAGAAGTTTCCTATGAATATTATTGATGAAAAACATATATGTACTTTGATTCCCTATTAATTTAATAGAGAAAAATGAACAGCAGTCCATGTATCAACAGCAAGAGACTACATAAATCAATGATTATTTATAAAATGGTATACTTTCCAGGAACGAAGAAAAAAATGTTATGGGAATATATTTACTGACATGAAGAAATTTAATATTGTTTAAGTGAAAAAGGCAAGAAATATGCATGCAGTATGTGTGTGTGTTTGTAAGAAAGAGTGGGAGAAAGAATATGTGTGTGTGCATATGTGGGGGGAGTGTTTGTGTGTGTGCCTATGTATGTGTAGGTTAATGGTGATTTTTAGGTCAAGAGATTATAAATAGCTTTCATTGGTCTTATGCATGATTATCTATGTTTCTCAGTGCCCTGTAACAAGTTATCATCATGTACATTTTATTAACAAAAGAGAAAAGAGGCAGTGTAGTATAATAGATAGCACATCCCATTATCAAAATTATATCAATAAACACCTTTGCACAGTTTAATTCTGAGATCAAGAAATAAGCACTGGATGACAAGATTCAGTCCAAAGGAAAAGGACTAAAGACAAACAAGTATGACTGAGCATTACTTTGGTACATGGGACATAGCCCAAGGTGGGGTCTTGGACAACAGGAGGCAGTGTGGGGTCACTGGTAGTGCTGATGGGAGGAGAAACCCAGAAGGGTTCTGAACATTCTCAGTGTTTCCATTTTGCTTGGCTACCAAATATTACCACATATGAGCAGCATGCAAAGAATCCAGGCTTAGTATTCACAGAGGTTTGACTGACCTAGGAGTTACTTTTCCTGAGATTAGATGTGTTATGGAGTTGGCCTCACAATCAGGATATGAGTGTCATTTTTTTCCTTTTTCACCTGATATTTTCTAAGAGAAAAAACTAAGCTGCAAACTCAATTTTTGACCTGAGAAAATGCAAAGGACTCTTTTCTTTAAAAGTTATCTTGCTTGGCAGACACGTATATCTAAGCTCCAGCAAATCTACTTAAACCTGCTATTTGGAGATTCATAAAACTTGAATAAGTCAAATTTGTTCTGTGGGTGTTTTATCTCTCAATCAACCTTCAAGATTGTTTTATTTCCTCTCCTCTTTTAATCTGTTTAAGGGATAGGGAAGAAATAAGATCCCTTAACTGTACTATTTAGGTCTTTCCCCACTCCCTATTCTAAGAAACTCATAATTCAAAATAGAACTAAGCTTTTTCTAGATTTTTCCACACTCATGCCCTCTCAGCAATATTTATTGAGGACTCAGATTGTGTACACAGTGCAATCTCCCAGATACTGCAAAGAGATATAGTAGAATTATCCTCTTCCACAAGGTACTTAGAAACAAAAACACACTCCCCAGGTTTTATCCAAAATAAGCCTCCAAAATGTAGAACTAATCACATCGTGTGTGTGGATTCAGATATTCATAGTTTAAGGCAGTAGAAATTCTCTCTTGGAGGACAAAATATGAGCCCAAGACAAAATCAAGGTATTAAGTGGCATTATAATCTGATTTCTCAAATGATTCCCATACAGAAAATGAAAAAAACAAAAAACAAAACAAAACAGAAAGACCACATATATCTGGTAGAAGAGCTGGTAGAACAATGGCAGCTCATGCCAAATGCTGAATTGTACCATATAAAAAATAAATCTCATAACCCTGACATGGGTGAGATCTACCTGGGCTGGAAGTCTTCTTTCTTTTTGCTTGCTTCATTGAGGTCTGGTATGCATATGGTAAAATATAGAAAGTGCACTAATGAACATACAGGTGAATAGTTTTACACATCTAAACCTATGTAACCAACATCCATGTCAAAATCCAGAAGATCCCAACACTCCAGAAAGCTCTCGCTTGCTTCTTCCCCCATCATTGCACACTCCTCACCCAAAGTTCTTTACTGTTCCACCTTCTGTTAGACAAGGAAGATTGGTAAAGCAAAATCTTCACACCCAGAAAGAACCAAGAGAACAGAATGCCAGGAAAACTTGAAGATACAAAGAAGAGCTGGTAGAACAATGGCAGCTCATGGGCAAGACTGGGCACATTCTCTTCTCCCAGCCTAGACAACTTTCCCACCACCAACACTGGCCAGTTCCCACTTCCTCCAGCACCAGCTCAGAGAGTCTCCTTACAACACTTTTTCTCTTCTTCCTGTACAAGGAACTGCATCTACCACCTACTCCAGAGTTCCCTGCATTTAGCACTGTCAAAATCGTGGTCATACCATCATGCTCATGATTATTTGTCTGCTTTGCATCAAAACTGTTTTTAAAGGGCTGGAATCCCTTTTTAATTTTTTTATCTTCCAACTTCTAGCGGTCACACATAAACTAATATGTACAAATGTGACATCTATTATGATTTTTAACTTAGTTTTTTGAGTGATTAAATGACTTGGTACTGGTTCTTCTTCTTTACCACCTCCTGGAATGCCTTAAAGAGTACACATTCTTTTTCTGTTTCCTCATTTTACTACTCTCATTGCTACAAATTAAAATTGATGATATTGCTGAGTGATGTTCTTCCAGGACCTAGACTCCTTCCTGGCATTTAACTAGCTCTTAATTGATATTTTCTGAATAACTGAAGAAAATGAATGAATAAAAATCTCCTCTTACACAGATTTCAAAAGATCATGACTCCTTGGTTGCTCAAGTTTTGCTTACATTATAAAGGGAAATAAATATACAGCTACTTGCTAAATAATGCATTAAATGGAAAGTCAAACATGATGGAAGAGTCCTACATGTTACTTATTTTTGAAGAGAGGATACAAGTGTCACCATGCATCGTTCTCATTGCTGCCATTATTGTACTCCTTCATTTTTGGACATATTCTGGACATATTTTGGACATATTCTTCATGTTCTGGATAACTCTCTTAGGCCATGTAATGCATCCATAGCTCCTTTCAGCTGTGGGAAGAATAAGAACTAAGAGAAACATTCACATTTTTACTTTTGACTCCCTGATTTAGCACATTTTCTTTCTTACTCTCACTAGCTTTATCTCACCACTTTTCTCTTAGGGTTCCCTGCCATTTTGTTTCTGTAAACCATTTCAAGACACAATGCCAGTCCTTTCTTCATGAGAGTGGCCAATTGTGTTGTAATCTGACCCTGTGTTTCCCTTCCATTCTGTCCCCATCTTACCACACAGCTAAATAATGTTAAATGTGAAGGTTCTGATCCAGGACACTTGGAACCTCTACTTCTTTGGGAAAATGAACTTAATCCCACACAGTAGATTCTATCGACATCTTTAGTTTGATGGTACCTGCCCCTCCTGATTCTCATGCAGCTTTTTCTGACACACTCTAGTTCTCAGAATTCTGAGTCCGAAAGGTCTATAGCTCAGCTTGCTGACTTGGAAGGTTGTTCTTTCCGTCTCTAGTTCCATGGTGCCAGCCCAGGTCCCAAGGTCCATGCAACTGCCTTGTCTCCATTTGTGCTCATCTCAAATCTGTCCTCTACTTTGCTGCTACAGTGACCACAGTCTGACTTCTGGTAAGGGTGAAACAATGCACACACCCTGTTGTAGTAATTCCATTCCAAATACAAAGAAGTAACATAGGGAGGATGTATGTATACACATGCATGTGCACGCACACGCACACACACACACAGAGCAATAAATAGAAGAGAGGTGACCCCAGAGTAGGGCTGTGGCAGAGCACAGGGTCCCAGTGGCAATAAATGATAAGAAACTATTGAAGTTTCTAGAGGCAATGATGTAGAATTTCATAAGAACATACTAGATGAAGAGAAAAAATTCTGTGGAGGTTGTGAAGGCTGTGATGCCATGTACGTCAAGTTGATATCTTCTGACAGTCATAAATTTATTATAAAAAGAGAATATGCCCTAACATCAGGAGCAATAACAGCCATGTTGAGTGAACCAGTTCAGTGGTGGAAAATGAAGCCATCAGAATCAATTTTAGAACAATCGCTTCACATGTGCTATTAAATGTGCTTATTTCATCTACAAGGTTTGCTAAACTAGCAACTCCACTGAGAATGCCAAATTCCCAACTGCACCTGAAATTACAGTGGAATTGCTGATGACTGTGAACTTCTTAGGATGTTAAATAAAATAAAATCTAACAAAATGCTGTTTTTAAGCATTTAATTCCCAGAGTTAGAAATTCTTTTTATATTTCCCATTGTCTGTATGCAGTTCAAAAATCTGAAGTTCACTTAAGAGCAGATTGTTGCCAGAGTTGAAATTTGTTCCCTGCATAAGCAAGCTAAAGACATGTTCACAAACTGAGGAATAAACTACTGTGCAGATTTTAGGTAGTTATGGCTTATCCTTTAAATGAGACTTTTAAATCAGAGCAGTACTCATGACTTAGAAATACTGAGAAATAATTAAAAAGGTGCAGGTCCACAGACAAACACTACAACTATCTGTTGACATGTTTTTAGTGTTTTTTTGAAAACCATTTTTAGAATTTATTATAGCTATGACTGGCATTGCTCAAGTTATATCAATATTTTATCTAAGCATGTT
This sequence comes from Glaucomys volans, assembly GCA_020662805.1. Classification (NCBI taxonomy): domain Eukaryota; kingdom Metazoa; phylum Chordata; class Mammalia; order Rodentia; family Sciuridae; genus Glaucomys; species Glaucomys volans. The sequence continues at coordinate 203,820 of JAJEJO010001941.1, forward strand.
TTAACTTAGTTAAGACATTGATTTTTATGATACTCATAAGAATTGGCCTTCCTAAATGTCATTCAATGAAATCTAAAAGGTTTGGTCAGGCTTACAAATGAGGAATGCTGTTATTATTTCTTCTCAACATTTCTCTGAACATCCTAAGTAACATGGAAAGGACCTGAGTAAACAAATAATTTTTAAAAATAAAAAACAAAACTCTCATCATTTAGAGATAATGTGATTATGTATATGTGGAAAATTCAAAAGAATATATAAAAATTATTAGAATTAAGTGTGAATTTATGAAATTTGAGAAAGTATTACCATTGTTGACTCTGGGTAATAGGCACATGAAGGTTTATTACAAAACTCTACTTCCACATATTTGAAATTTTTCATAATAAAATTTTTTGGGGAAATGAACTTATCAAAGTTCTTAAATAAAGGGTTATATTTGGTGGCCAATTAAATTTGTATCTCTTATAGACACAAGGAATAAAACTTTTATAATAGTATTTACAATAACACAAAATATATCAAATACCTAGGAATAAATCTTTAAGGAGAAAACTATAAAATCATATTGAAATAAATCTAAAAATTTAAATGCTTATAAAATAATCCATGCTAGAGTATGAAGAATCAATATTATAAAGATGTCAGTTGTTCTCCAAATTATCTATAGATGCAATTCAATTTCAGTTGTGTATGTATGTGTGTGTGTGTATGTGTGTGGGTGTTGTCCTTTAGTTATGAGGTGTTCCAAAAAAGCTTATGTGTGAGACAATGCAAGAATGTTCAGACATGGAATGACTAGATTATGACAGCTATAACCTCATCAGTGGACTAATCCACTAATCTGGATTAACTGTATGGTAACTATAGGCAGGTAGGGTGTGACTGGAGGAAGTGAATTTTGGGGGGCATGCCTTTGGTATTTATATTTTGTCCCTAGGAGCAGAGTGTCCCCTGCCCTTTCTTCCATATTGCCATATCCTAAGCAGCTTTTCAACCATACCATTCCATCATGATGTTCTGCCTCACCTCAGACCAAGAGCTGTGGAGTCAACTGACTATAGACTGATCCTTTGAAAACATGTGCCCAGATGAATTTTTCCTTCTTTAAGTTGTTCTTGTCAGTTCTTTTGGTCACAGTGACAAAAAGCTGACTAAAACAATATGTACAACCTGAGAAGCTGATTCTAACAGTAAAAATTAAGTTTATATTTCGATATGCAACACACCAAGAATAACCAACATAACCCCATGGAGTAAAAAGGTAAGGCAAAGTGCTCTCTCAGATATCAGTGATTATTATAAAGCTATGATAATTGAGATGGCATAATGAAGGTATATTAAAGACCAATGGAATAAAATAGAGAACACAGAAGTTTGAAGACCAGTGGTTCAGGTGCCAAACCTAACCCACAGCATGTTTCATTATTCCTGAACAGTGTTTGTAAAATTAAAGCATTTCACTGCAGGTCTGGATTTCTGGTTTCTGAAACATTGAAAATTCAAGCAACAGTGAGCTGACATTTGAGTCTGGCAGAGGTTGGCCAGGGCTGAGTGCAGTTGCCCCTGCAGACAAAGCATGTACTCACAGGTCCCATGAATCCACTTTGCATTACACCCACCTGCTTCACTCACTGGCATCACCTGGCTGACTCCTGCAGACATTGCTGGCTAGAATCTGTACACTCCCCGCAAGCAAAGTATGTCATATCTCTGAGTCTCGTTGCCACACTCTTAGGAAATGGAAATATCAAAACCTGCCATGCAATGTTTTATTAAGGAATAAATTCAACAATGTACATAAAGTGATGGGAAAAAAATGCTAGACATTTAATAAATAGTGCAGTTATTATTTTATTCATAAAAGCATGAAAACTAAATAAATTTTCCACCAAGGAATCAACTTTAGATATCTTGCAGATACTACTACTGCTGCCAACTAATTTTGTCGAAAATTTGCTGATCTTCAAAATAAGCACTAAAACTTTCTACTATGACAAAACTAAAAATGAACAAAAATATAGGCACTTGGCTTATGTTGAATGAACTTTGTGATGTAGTCAATACTTTCAAAGAGGGTGTTTCTTCCTATGCTGTTCTGGGGATCAAACCCAAACCTTTGACTGGACAAGGTGGTGCATACCTGTAATCCCAGTGGCTCAGCAGGTTGAGGCAGAGGATTGCAAGGTCAAAGACAGACTCAACAACATAGCAAGAGCCTAAGCAACTTAGTGAGACCCTGTATCAAAATAAAAAATAAAAAGGTCTGGGGATGTGGCTCAGTGGTTAAGCACTCCTGAGTTCAATCCCTGGTACCAAACAAACAAACAAACAACAACAAAAAAAAAACAGGACTTTGCACATGCTAAATATACACTTTACCACTGAGTTTCATCCCCAGCCGTCCCAAGAAGGTTTTAAACTAGAACTTAGAAGCAGACAAATAAGCAACTAATTCTAGAAAATCAACTTCAGAACTGCAGAGAGTACATACTACTTATTTATTTATATATAACTTTTCTCAAAAAGTATGTATATAGAGGTTATCAGACTGAAATTAATAATTAGAAAATCAGAGTGAAGAGATGTAAAGGATTAAAAAAACTAAAACTAAAATTGGGTAAAGATCAGTTCCACCTACCTTCCTACAGAGGACTACAGTGCTGGCTTGGGCTGTCCTGGTGGTCATGCTAAAGGGGAAGCACAGGACATTAAAAGGTTCACAGTCCCCACAGGAAAACAAACTCACCAGTGGCTCAGGAGGCAGAAGAACTTTCCTGGTACTAAGATCTGAGAGAAATACTCTCTCAAAATCAGACTTTTGAAAAGAAGTAAATATTGAAGGGTTTGCATTTATGGTTTCTGGCAGACCTCTGGATGCTGTCAAGAGTTGGCACACTCCTGGGAAAGACCAGAAAGTGAATATTTTAGTTGTGGTGGGCCATACAGTTGCTCTTACAAATGCTCAACTCTGCCATTATAACGTGAAAGCCATCATGGAGAAGATGTAAACACTTGATATGGCTGCATTCCAATAAGCCTCATTTAGGAAAACAAGCAGCAGGATGGATTTGGCCTGTAGTCTATGGTTTCCAATAAAAGGAAGGTTGTCAGTTTCAAAAGATATTTTCTGACAGCTGTATTAGTGAAAACCAAAATCTGTTTTGCAGATTGATGATTATTTTATAGAGCTGAACTCCTCCTCATCGTTGCTTGGAGCAGTGTATAAGAAGTGGATCAAAATTCCTAGTATTAAAGAGTGGCACATCTTGTGTTTCGTAGTTGTGCTAGCTCTTACCTTCAACTTCACAAGAAGGAGTGACCACCACTGAGGAGGCCATGCAGAATGAAACCAGATAGTATCTGCACCCTGCTGACCCCAAATGATGTACCTTCCAAAGAGACCTGTGAGATGCACTATCCCTATGTGTCCAGAGTGGCAGAGGATCAGTGGAACAGCTTTCTAAGAGTTCTGAGGTATCAGAGACTTCAATCAACAGGGATATTTTCTTCATAAGCAGCAATTTTAAAATGCCCCTTGTTTTGGTCAGCTTTTTCATTGCTGTCACCAAAAGACCTGACAAGAACAATTAGTGGAGGAAAAGTTTATTGGGGGGCTCAAGGTTTCAGAGGACCCAGTCCGTAGACGACCAACTCTGTTGCTGATGGCCCAAAGTGAGGCAGAACTCAAGGCGAAAAAGTGTGGGATGGGGAAGCAACTCAGGATATGGAACCAGGAAGCAGAGAGAGAGCACTCCACTCACCAAGAACAAAATATGTATCCCAAAGACATACCTCCCAATGACACCCCTCTCCACCCATACCCTACGGTTGCCACCCAGTTACTCTGTTTTAGGGGATTAATTCATCGATTAGGGTAAACCTCTCATAACCTAATCATTTTATCTCTAAGCTTTCTTACATATGAGCTGTTGGGAACACCTTATATCTAAACCATAACAACTCTCATCTCTATGGTCATCCCCTCTTTTTAAGGGTCACTAGCTCAGTAATTTCAGAATGCAGCAATAGTCCATTTCAATCCAAAGGAATCATCTTTTCTATATTTTTGTCATATAAAAATCAAATAATGCTTTACATGAAAATAATCATTCCAGTGCTAGATACTTGGTAGTCTCTTAAAAAAAAAAGAAATTGTTGAATTCGAATCTATATCTTAGGAATTAAATTCACCTCAGCAACATTACAACATCATTGAGTTTGATGAGTCTGGGGAAGGCTCCGCAGAGGAAATTTCATCTGAACTGGGTCTTAATGGATTTAGCTATGCATTCATTACACAGGCAAAAAATAAGGAAACCATGGGGGACCAGAGAATGGTACCAGCAGGGCCAAAGGCATGTGGCAGGAAGGACCATGGAAGTTACAGAATGGAAAGCACTTTGTTTTGTCAAATATATGACCTGAGTCAAGCATAGGAGTGAAGCTGGAGAGGTAAGTGGGATGCTGCTGAGTTGAGAGATAGTAAGACCAACAGGGAAAGCCTCCATCAATGAGCTAAGATCCGGTGGTAGACTCATCCTGGGGAAATAAATCAGAAGCTGACTGGTGAACCCCTAACCAGAGAAACAAAGAGAATGGATTGGCAGCTGGGGTCTACACATCACCTTGGAGCACCCATCACACCAGTGGCCCAGCTCTGAGAATGATAAAGTTTCCTAGTCACACAAAAAGCCCTGCAAAGTAAAGAGGAAAACATGTCAATGCTCTCCTGGCACTAAAGATCTTAGACACAGCAGCTTTCAAGAAGTCACTCAGGTGCAGGTCCTCAGGCTCCCTGTCCTCTTGAACCCTCCACCAGGTTGGGGAGTGAATTGTAGAAAATTGAACCTTTTTTTTTGCCCAGAATGAAAGAGGAAGAGGATGAAAAAAAAATAAGTCTCTTTGTTTCTTTTACTTCCCTACCAGGTTCTCCCTTCATTAGGAATCAGTTACAGTTGCTGGGGCCTCCCTGGAGCTGGCTGCCATGGCTTTTGCTGCTGGCTTCCATTGTAACACGAGCAGCCTACAGCCCCACTCTGCACTTGGCTTTTATTCATGTTAAGAAGAAGCCCTTCCAACCTTTGGAAAATTCACACCACTGCCTGAACGAAATGAGAAGAGCCTGTTAAAGAATGCTGATTTTCAGACAGTAATCACTTGAAAACATAACTCTCATGTTTTGTTGTGATCTCTTCATTGGACCCTAGACCTCACCCACCCCAGAGAACGTAAAACTTCATACGCTATCCCTGAAAAATAGATATAGCCATGGAAGCTCTGATTTACCTTTAAAAAGGGAGTGTTAGGGAAAAAAAGGAAAAAGGAAAAGACATATTCATGGGCTAGGCAGCTCTCTCTCAGTGACACAAATGAGAAAACTTAAACTGTAAGTTAGGCAAGAAAAAGGGAAAACATTTTAGATTATCTCCTTGCCTCCTTCCCAATTTTTTTCAAGGAGATTTAGAATAACTTTTGCCTTTTCCGCTTTTTACTGTAAAACATATCAACAGGCAAAGTAGCCATTAAATAGTGGTGAGTACATAAAAACATCCCAGGCTGTGTGGTGCAATGGGAAAAGGTCAGTAGATGATGAGAGTAGAAAGAGATGAGCTTGAATCCTGCTACTAGCTAGCTACATGACCCAAGTGAGTGCTCCTAACTAGCAGAGGTTTCATTTCCGATCATCATAAATAGATCACCAGATTGGCAAGGCTCAATTAGATTAACATGTTGATTTAGCTCCTCCAGGAAGCAGGCATCCAGAGTTCACTAGGGGAAATACCTGTAAGGTAAACTGTTGGGGGTAGCAGAGGGTGGATGGAAGAGCCATCAGATGGCAATGACTTCTGGCCCTGTGAAGGAAGAAAACAGGTTGAATGGAAGTGTTTTGATTATAGTTCTAGGAAAACTTGGCAAGGCCTATGAGAATTATTCAAATTTAAATCACTTTTCAGATAATTCTCCATCTCCCCCACACCTATGATTGCATCCTGCCATACTCTATCATTCATAAGAAGCATGCCCTCTACACAAACCTAATGATAGATTTTAGAGCACAACAGTAGCGGCCAGACAATTATGTTCCCTGCTAAAGTAGAGCTGCGAGATGCATTATCATGGCACCACCAATAGCATACAAAAAGCACTTGTCACAGTAATTGGCACATAAAAGTCATACAATAAATGTACTTTCTCTCCTTCAGTGTCAGGTATTTGGCTGATATGGTGAATGAAAAGTATATTATTAATGGTTTAAATCAACATTGAGATGTAAGTTGACCTTTGTTGAAATAAATAACAGAAATTTTCAAAAGATCAAGTTTATGGGGGAACAGCATAGCAATGTGAGTCTGTGAGACATAGTAAATTGTACCTATTCAATGTCTTTGAAGCTATGAGGAGGTCGTGTGTGTGTGTGTGTGTGTGTGTGTGTGTGCACTTGTGTGTGTTAGCAAAACAGGAGAAATTTGTAAACTGCTTAAATACAAAGTTCATTGGTCTTGGACACCTACTGCAGGAGTTAGCACCAGCTCATTGGTGACCACCACTCTATGGATACCATCTTTCTGAATTGTTTCAGTCTTAAAGAAAGTTAAAAATAAATTTTGTTATGGAAATATGTGCATAGGTACAAGGCCTGCAGACATAAGGTGAATGTAGAATATGGAGGAGTTTATTTTGGAAATTTTAAAAATTTCTTGACAGAGTTCTTAGATGGGCTAGCAGGAGCTCTCCATTATTTCCTGGCTCTCATCTTGTCTGCATCAAACAAAAATGATTTCATCTTGGTATCAGCAAATTTCATACCTCAGTTTGTGAAAGGCGGTATATAGATTGATAACTTCTTGTTCAAATTGCCAAGAAAGTGATGTTTTTCATCGTAAATGTCAAAGGAAAAAGGATGAAAGGTTGGCCTTCTTTGAGCAAGCACAGTTGTCAGTCCCTGCTCATCAAGAGTGAGTTCCCAAGACAGTGCTGTCCTGGATTTACAGGTCTGGGGACAAATTTTCCCAGTCAGTTTACACACAAGCTGATATCATGCTTTATAGGCTTAAACTCCTATTCTTGTAGGTTCCTCATGTTGCTCAACCGTTTCATTCCTTAGTAATCACCTGCTGCTTCAGGTCTTCATCTTCTGAGTCACTAAAGATTCCAGCTCAAGAGACCTTCAACTTCTACCTCCTATTCTCATTGATTAAGATTTTCCTATGACAACAGAAGTCTACACATTTTTGTCTACACAGCTTTCTATCTTCATGCAAACATCTTTCTGTAGTCATTTTCAGGTGGTGCATACAAGTACAGATTTGGTTCCAGGTATTCAGGAGGCTAGTGCTGGGTTCTTAATAACCTCTTAACCTTGATACATTACTTACTATGAATCCCAGGTTTATAACACTCAAATTTGGAATAATGTGTCTTTCCTTGAAAAGTCATCATGAAGTTCTGAGACAATACACTCAAAGCACCTAGTATAGAACCTAGAACATAATAGGTGCTTAATTACGTGTAACAAATAATATCTTTCCTAGTCTTTTAAATATAGAAAATTATAGAGGAAATGTGTCTTTACATGCATTGTAAAATGTTTTACAACTTATCAAAAAAAAAACACAACAGTAAACTCCTGTAATAGAGCCATTATAGGTGCTTAGAAACTATATGATTGTGGGTTGATATCTAGCTGAAAACAGCAAAAGTAAAATATAAAAATAATATTAAATAAATCCCATAAAGCTAGAAGCAGGGTTGTGCTCTATCATAGATTATGACCCATGAGGCACACTTTCCAAATTGTATATGTAAAATGAAAAGGTAAATTTTACCAAATATTTGCTACCAGTTGCTTCACAACATCTTCCAGATCACAGCACTGTTAATCTTTACAAACCAGGAATAGATGATCAGCGTAGATGTTTTTCTACATCTTCTTTAATATTTTCTTAGTTTATTTCATACTTTGATTTTGCATGCCTGAGTCCAAGTATACACTCCTTTTCAACCAAATTGACTTATTCTTTCCCCCTAGGAAATAGGGCCTTCTCTGAAATGTATGGATCCTCTCCTGCCAAGAAGAGAAAAGTCATCCTACCTTAATCGGGTCAAGGCCCCTCCTTGCTAGGCCCAGAGGTTGCTCAGCAGTAGCCTGTACAGAGAATGATTCCTGCTCTGCAACTGTCTGTTACCATGGAGACATGCTAATTAGTGGATGATGAGAAAGCAGAGGAGTTTGGTTCTATAAAACCATGAGAAAGAAAGGGAAATGAATGGAAAATTATGGGCAAAGAGAAATGAGAGGATTTTGTGGGGCAAATTGTAGGGAAAGATGTCCTGGAATGGATAGGATCATAAAGAAGAAGTGAAGAAGGTTACCAGCAGACAATGTCAGCAACAATGACACACAGATCAGGAGTGTGATGATATGAAGGGTGGAGATTGTAGCCTGAGAGAAGAAATGGAAAATTCCCATTGTTCCAAGTACAAATTCAGAGAGGCATAGAATGTTAAAGACCTGAATTTCTAAGGCATTGAAGGGTAATTTTTTTTTTCCTAAAGGAAGGAAATGTGATATTCAGAACTATCAAAGAAGAGTACAGATTTCTGTAGACTTTTCTCTGCTATAACTTGAATTCACATTTGCCAGCCCATCATAATTTGCTGAGTGGTCTGTCAATGGGCCATTGTATGGAATTCCAACCTAATTCTCTGAGCCAAATGTACCCTTGGATTTCTATATTCAAACTTCCAGTGAATAACAACATGGAAAAATGGGTACAGTTAGCAATTCCAGGAGCAATCTTTAAAATATAAAAGAGAGATTATAGTACTATACTCAGGGGCATATGAGTACTTATGTACCTAAGGCATTCTGAAAGCTTGACTATATGGTAACATCCTTTAGAGGAGATCATTTCATGTTATATCAATACAAATGTTTCTATTTTTTTTATTTTATAATACAATACATATTTATTATGAATTTTTATTTTTATTTTATTTTTATTTTTATTTTATTTTTATTTTATTATGAATTTTTGCTGTGTTACATTGACTGTTAATACATTTTACAAGAAGTATTCTATGAAAATGTAAAGAGATATTGTTAATATCCTAATACGCAAAATAAGCAAGCAATTGGTAAAGGCCTGAGTATTATCACAAGAATTGTCCTAGGTATGAAGGAAGAGAACTGGACTACTCTGATTATTTAAGGAAAATTTTGGAGTTAGATAGGATTCATGTGCAAAGTTTTCATCTGTCAGTGCAGATGAATGAATTCGCAACATTTCACAACTTGGGGGAAAAAAAAAAACACCCAACTGTGAATTTCCCTCTTTCCATCTACCTGGATTGTCCTCTGCTTTACAAACTCCTTCTCATTTTACAAATCTAACCCAAATGCCATTTCCTCAGAAAAGACCTTCCTGAATCTACTCAGGTACTCCCTTTCTTAGTGCTTCTGAAACCCCTCGTATCCCTCCTTTATATGGTGAGCCTTCCTACTCAGTGAATTTTCCCCTGAGCTGATGAATGCCAGAAGTGAATGTTGTAGAAGTGCAGGATAGACCCAAAGAAACTTAGGTTCCAGTTAGTTAATTGGGCTTTTAGTTAATTGGACTTTTAGTCTAGATCCAAATCTAGTTTCTAATAACCAGGGAAACAGCTTCAGGTAAGGCCAGCCAAGTGGAGTCCATTGGACTGGTTGATGAGGAAACAAGAATATTGACCCTTTCCAGTCTGCTACCTTCATATTCTATTTCTAGGCTTCCTCAGAAGTCTTTTTATAATGGTATTAAAGATCACCATATCAATGAATGTTACCTTGAAAACGTTTTTGAAAATCTCTGTTTTGAGGGAAGTTGTACCATGTACAATGGGGAAATCAACAACTTTTCTTGTTTTACTGCCTGTCATGCTTCTGAGTTAGCCAAACATCTAAAAGCAAGTACTTGGGTATACAGACTAAACATACATAAGTGCAAATCATTCTCTTACCCTATGACATCTCTCCCACCAAGACAACCAGCAAAACTTACCTTCAGATATGATGATGAAATAAAATCCTTCCATGGTAGCTCACATTTTTATAAAAATCATTAGCTCCCACCATCTAATAACACTGAACATGGGGAGCAGAGCAACCTTATTTGGATGCAGTAGAAGACCTAGAGTGTACAACTCTGGGAATGAGGAAAGATTCAAATGGTGAGGTTTTAGTGGAAGACTCTAGGCAACCAGAACACATCTGGAGAACACTAAGTAACTGAGAACCACTGAGTCTGGACAGATGAAAGGAAGGGATTCCAGAAAGAAAACTCAGAGCCAAATACAAATTCACTTATCACACACCACCTTTGACTCAAGACAACTATGGTGAAAGTCAAACCTAGGTCATCTTGCTCTAGCCTGTCACACACAAAACATGGCATGGCTCTTTGAATATGTAGGGAATAACATACATTACATCCTTTCTTGTTGCCAATATAGATGGCAACAATACAATTGTAAGTGTGGGGTGTGTGTATATTTTTAATGGATCCTCTCAGGTAATAAAGTTGGGGATCTTCATAATTTCAAAGGAAATGCAAATTGGCAAGTCTTCTAATAAAATTTTTAATTAAAAATTATAAACTTTCCAAATTTCATTCTAGTACCTTTAGTTTGTTTCACATCTACACCTGTTCCAGTAATTTTGGTCAGACATTTTGGAGGTTTATGTCATCCAAATACACTCTCTCGAGTAACAGAACATAAGAGCTCAGGGTAAATCCATTATCTCAAAGCATAAAACTTTGCATACTCAAGATCACAATGGTGCCTATTTCTATAAATATCAGGCAGCATATTTAGTATTGAGGAATGAAGAAATACAGTCATGAAAACACCAAGGTATTACTAGTAATTATAACTTCACAAATTTTCAAAAGACTCCTCAGACTGATAAAGCATTTCTGTTTAAAAGAGAGCATATCTTTTTCCAGACAAATTAGAGAAATATCGCTTCATTATAATATTGCAAGTAGATAAAATTAGTAAAAATATTCTAGTGAAAATATTCTACACAGGCCCATGTTTGGGACATAAGTTATAATTTACTTAGTAATCACAGAAATCATAATTTGGGAACTATCGAAAAGTATAAAGAAGTAATTGGACAAGTGAGTAAAACATGGTACCCAGTAAGTTTATCTCCCTTACAGCTGTCTGTCAAAGGCATTCACAATCCCGGATTTCTTCATCACAATTAGACCCTGCTTCTCCTTACGTTTGCACTGCCCATTCAAGTCTGCAATTCTGACCTGATGTTGCTCTCTGTGGTGCTGCTTCCATCTCACACTCTAAGTGTCTCTCACTGGTGTCTGGAACTCCAGACATTTTTGCTGCTGTTGTTTTCATATTGTGTTTTTGGAATACAGAAAGATTTCAAGGAAGGAAAGGAGGGAGAGAGAGGGAAAGGGAAAAAGAAAAAAAAGGAAGAAAATTCTGCCTATCTACCAAGTCAGTCCATCACATTAAAAGATAGCACTCCCTTCTTCATGATCCTATTAAGAAAAGAAGGGGAGATTCTGACCTAAGAAACATCTTCTGGCTTGGAGTACTATTGAATAATTGATTTCAACAATGAAATAGACTAAGGATTCACTTTCAAAGGTCTTTAAAATAGTTTTTCATCTCTGTAAGAAAGGAATGGGAAAGATGGTTTCTCTAATTTCTCTAGTTTGGCCAGTCCTGTATTATCTGTGATTCTATACTGATTTATCAATTATTCAAACAATTTAGAAAAAATTCTTTTCCTGTAGACCTGATATTTAAACATCAAATACCCAATACCATGTCTTAGTCTTGCTTCAAAGGCTTTTTAATTGAAAGACAGCACAATATTAAAATATTTTTAGTAATTTCGAGACTAATTTTTAATTTGTTAGATCCAGTAAGAACTTAACGTTTGTACTGAACTAGAAAAATACATACTTGTCTAAAGAAAACCAGGCAAAGCCAAGGTATTCTGTTCCAGTTTCATTCTCCCCATCCCACCGAGCTACTATAAACAAGTGAAGTGGAGCAATTTCATAAATGGCACCAACAGGACATGACTGGGAAAAAAGGTAAAATAATGTTGTCATGACAGAGCCTTTCCTTTAGAATTTTTTTAAAATCTTTTTTCCCATTGTCAAGAGCATCGGGCCTCAGGAGATGTTCTCCTTTTCCCTTGCAATCCCCTCCCCAACATCTAACAAACACTTTCACAAGGAGATTATTTTTTCTTCAAAAGAAGTAAAACAGAATTTATACAGTTCATCAAGATTTTTTCCAAAAGAGACTATATTTTTTTCCTTTTCAGACTGAAAGCAAATTAATTTTTGATGTTCTGGAATTTTTTAAGCTTAACATTTTTTAAGAAGATTAGAATGTGAAAATAGTTTTCTTTAGGAAAAAAAAAATATCTGATTCTACAAAGATAAACTTTTGTTCCTGGAAGATGGAAAACGGATTACATTTAGAAACTACAGTAAAAACATATGAAAGGGCAGGAGATATAACTCAATGATAGAGCACTTGCCTAGCATGTACAAGGCCCTGGGTTCAAACCCCAACACCAAAAAGAAAGAAAGAAAGAAAAGAAAAGAAACAGGAGCAAAAGCATATATTCAAGAACTCCAAATAAATACAAGAGAATTAGAAGCATCATAAAAAAAGAGCAAAAAAAATATTTTAAACATCATTGCAAGTAAAGGGCTTGGTAATCTTTTCCATTTGCTTAACTAATCAGGAATCAGAAAATATACTTAATATTTTTTGCAACTTTTTATGTTTTTCAATGTTTTTATTAGTACATTATAGTTATACAATAATAGTAGGGTAAAGTTTGACATATTCATATATGTATATAATTTACATGAAAATATGAGAACCTGGATAAAGATCGAAAGTTTTGTAGTACTTCCTTATTAAATGTGTGTCCAGTTTTTCATCATTGTGACCAAAATACACAAGAAAAACTTAGAGGAGAAACGTTTATATTGGCTCATGGTTCCAGAGGTTTAGGCCATGGTCAGCCCACTCTATTGCTCTGGGTCTAAAGCGAGACAGAACATCATGGCAGAAAGGCCATGTGAAGGGAAGCTGCCCCATTGTTGCCAGCAAGGAAACAGAGAGAGGGAGAAGAGGTAGAGGAAAGATGCACCCTTCCAGGGCATACCCCAGTGACCCACCTCCTTCAGCAGTGCCCTACATGCCTGCAGTTTCCATCCAGTCAGTCCATTTAAACCAGGATTGACTGATTAGATCACAGGTCTCATAATCCTATCATTTCACCAACAAATATTTCTGCATTAATCCTGGAACTTTTGGGGACACCTCATATTCAAACCATAACAAAATGCTACTCTTTTGAAAAATGTTTCCAAAAACGTGAATGTGCTGGGAAGGTGCAATGGTGCACATCTGTAATCCTAGTGGCTTGGGAGGCTGAGACAGGAGAATTGCAATTTCAAGACCAGCCTCAGCAATTTAGAGAGACCCTCAGCAATTCAATGAGATCCTCTCTCGAAATAAAAAATAGAAATGACTCAATGGTAAAGCACCCGTAGGTTCAATTCCCAGTGCCCCCCTCAAAATATCTGGCTGTTAAGCATTCTCTAGAGTTAACTATTTTAGATTCCTCTTAGTAGTTCAGATTTATTCCCATAATTTCAAGTAAAAGTTTGCTTTTTTTCAATGCTAATATAGTAAATATACTAAGTAGCTGGTATGTTTTCTGCATATGTATCTCAATGATATAAAGGTTATAAATAGTAGAATTCAAATAAATTTGTACTATCTCATCAAAGCAATTAAAATGTGAAATTAGATATTTTCCCAGGTAAAAACATTTATCCATTGCTGTGTCTATAGAGACAAAACAAAACAGTATAGGATGCTATTTAATCAAATTATACAAGCTAGTGAATTACTATTGCTTCTATTTTTTTTTCTTAAGTGGATTATTACATGCTTATATAGGTTTGGCCTAGCATCTTATATGTAGTTTAGTATTCAATAAATATTAGCAATTTTTTTGGAAGGAAGTATTCTTAATCTACATGATCCTTCCACTTTGCTTACTAAATTCATATGGAATTCAAAAATTAAAAACGTTTGCCCTTTGAAAGACTATCTGGTACACCAGTAAAACAGTATGATAACCACTCAGTGGTAATCTGCTTCCCTTATGAGCCCTTGTGACTTCACAATGTCCAGGCTGCTTCTGTGTGATCCTGCATATGGAAGAGATGTCCATCCATCCCACCCTATCAATGTCCTCTCTTCACCAGCCTACTTTGATTCCCTCAGAAAACTAGGGAATAGAGCTTATTTTTATTTCCATAGCACTTTGTAGTTCTCTTGTGCCTAAAAAACAATCATCTTGGGTTAGAGATACAGTGAGATATTAGGGGATGATACTTACTACATAACTCTTTTTTTGGACTAAGTGTCAGTGTGGTTCTACAAGTTCATTTACTTGATGATGACTTGGAAGAAATGGTATGAAAAAGTTTATTTTCTAGGAGAGTAGGATCAAGATTATTTAACAATTGGGAGTGGGTAAAAATGTACCCAAACCCTTAGAAAATGTCCTCAGCTGGCAGTTCACACTCAGAAGATGAAGTCTGTACCAAGAGCAGTGGGCAATAGCGTACTCATGTTTTCTGGCACAATTTCCTGGCACAACTTCCCTCCCAGACATTGTCACTTAACCCTGTGTTTTTGTAATCAATGTGTTCGCCATCCATGGCATTTTCTTATTTAGTTCTCATTTCATTTTGTACATATTGTTCCTCATTTTCAGTTTTTAATATGTTCCATATAGTCAGTCTCATTTCATTTACCATGATTTCTCCCAGACCCAGAAAAATATCTGGCCTGCAATAAATGTTGGTTGAAAAAGGGAATAATAAGTAAATGAATAAAACACTTTAAAATATTGTAAGAAGTGGGTAAAAATGGAAGAAGTGAGAATTTTTCCAATTAGGACTAATGAAATATTTTCATGATTGCAGTTGTTACCAGCATCTCGTGATTTCTCTGACCCACCCTTTTCTTTTTGACACTGTATGGCTGGCTGTTGTTCCTGGCATTAGTGACTCAATCATTACTGTTTGATAATTTATGCTTATGAAGTAGGCTTCTCATTGATTACTGTTAGAAAATGTTGATACTTTAGTGTTCACATATTTCTATAATGTTGTCAATCATTGGATTATAATCTAATAAAACAAGCTGACAGGGAAAAAATGGTAACATAAACCCCTACACATTTGTAAAATGTGTATCTGAAAAAGGTCTTCTATCCAAAACAAATAGAAAATCCTTACAACTCAATCATAAGAAGTCATACTTCCCATGTTTTTAATGAATAAAAGACTTTAACAATTTGCAAAACAAGATTTACAAATGGTAAATAAACACATGAAAATATGCTCACCATCACTAACCAGTAGAAAAAGTCAAGTTAAAGCCTCAGTGAAACACCACTATAACCCAACCAGAATATCAAAATTTGTAAACTGACAATACCAAGTACTGACAAAGATGCAGAGCAATTGGAACTCTCAATCACGGCTTCTGAAGTAATTTGGCAATCTTCTAAAGTTAAACTTACATTTTCCACTTGACTAATCAATTCCATTTCTAGGTATTTTGCCCAGAAGAAATGAAAAAAAAAAAAAGATATCCAAAGATCTATAGGCAAATTTTTATAGCAGTTTTATTCATAATTGTTAAAAACTGGAAAATATCCAAATGTTGATACGTTAGTGACTGGATTGACAGAACGTGATAAAATCAAACAATGGAATATTACTCAGGAAACTAAAACAAACAATTAACATATGCAACAATATGGACGGATTTTTAAGGCAACATGTCAAGTGAAAGAAGTCAGGCAAAGAAAGCCACACAGGATTCCATCACCTGACAGGACATTTTGCAAAAGGCAGAATAATATGGACAGCACATAGGTGTTTATTAAAGGCTAAAAATGAGGAAGAACCTTTATGGGAAACGGAATGTTCTGTGTCTAAATTGTAATGAAAGCTACATGACTGTAAATCTTTTTAAACTTAAAAAATCATGTATCAAAAGTAGGTAATTTTTACTTTGTGTGAGTTTTATCTCAATAGTCCCAACTCTCACCGGTAGAGCATATGTGTGTGAATAGGCATATATCCTATTGTGCACATGCATGCACACACACACAATGGTGGCGGTAAGCAGCTTGCCTCCTGAGTAAAGGGAAATGGAAGGAAGGACTGGATCATGTGTCACAACGGGGTCCATTTCACTCATTGACTCTAAGCCATTAGGGCATTTTAAAAAAAGAACCACCACCATCCACAGTCACCATGAATCAGCACTGCCCCACTGCCAACCAAAGAACCCAGATTTTCACATATCATTCTGTCTGCCTTTTGTTTAATTTTTTTCTTTTAAATGTCAAATTAGCCACTGGAGATCCAGCCACCCACCTGTCCTGACACATTTCATGTGCCCTTTACAGGATCTTAAACTTAACCAGAATAATTTTCTAAGGGGCAATAATGGAAATGTTCTGGGCTGATTGCAGTGCCGGTGCATGGTAAAGCTTTTACTTAAATGGATCCTACCCACAAGAGTAGGAACCCTCACGTCACTGAAGCAGACCCACGGCAGTGATGGCTGCAGAAAAAATCATTATCAGGAGGATTCATTTCCACCTTGCTTTAGACCTTTTGCTGTAATTCCTTATACAAAAATCTCTTTTTTTCCCTTGACCATTAATACTGATAATTATATCTGTATTTCTTAAGAATATTATGAGTTGCCATTTCTGCATAGTAGCAGATTGAATTTATTCACCTTACGGATATATTATTATCACAGATAATAACTGCAGCATGATAATTATCATTAATTATTCATTTGGATTAAGAGGCAAATAGGCTTGTGTTCAAGGGTCTTCCAGAGCACCGTTCATTGTTCCTGAGCCCTATGTGCCAGTGTGACTAATTCATACTCTTTTCTGAGCCACTGTTGACATCTGACGGGTCCCATATGTATTTATTTGAAAATATAATAAAAGGAATGAATGCACCATCTCAGAATGGAGTCACTAAAATAGACGTATGGTTTCTTCTTTACCGTTTAAGTGAGGGTATGCAACTGTCTGTTAAAGCGAGGCCGCTGTGAGCATGGCTTCTGTAGATGCATTTACATTCCCTTTCTTTACCTCCTTCACTCACGATGTTTAAACTCAGATAAACCAACCTATTTACATAATAGTTTTTTTGCAAAATAATAATGCAATAAATGATATACTTTATCCCTCATTGAACAAAGTGTTTTTGTGCTTCTATTTTAAGCTGATTTAAATTTAATATGCAAAAGAGCCTCTGCAAAGTTTAGAAAATCTTTAGAGAAATCAAGAAAAGAAGGGAGATGCAAAAAGAAAAGAGGATGATATCTCTTATAAACATGAGTCGGTTTGTGGTGGTTTTTTAAGTAACATACACTAAAATGAATATGTGTACATTCGTAGAGTCTCCTTTGTTTTTTCTCTTGGCTTTATTTATCTTTTGTAATTTATCATGCATACTTATATTGTAAACACAAAATGGCAGTTTGAAATCTATGCTATTGGAGCCAATACTGAAGGTAAGACACAGTTCTTCAGTGTCTTTAACATAATCAGTACTGTATTTTGAAATAACTACAGGTCTTTCCTTATTTTTTCTCTTTCCTTTTCTTTTTTCCTATTGGTGTTGAAAAAGAAAAGTCTAATACCCTGTGATAAATGTGGTGAAGGTGGCTTTTTAAAGACTTTTGTGCTTATGTTTGTCCATACATTTTCTTGGCATCATGTTTTCACCTCATAACATTCCATGGAGGTCCTATAGGGCAGCTGCTGTTTTTCCCATTGACAGGCAGGAAATTGAGTTAACAGAAGATGATGTCACATTAAACAAGGAGCACACAGTGCTGGAACTACATCAGGGACCAGATCTCCTGATTCTCAGCTCCTTTTTGCACCTCTCTGAGCAGAGCTGTGAATAATCTGACATGGATGATGAAGAAACATAGGGCAGAACTTTGAAACCTCTGTCAGATGGAACTGCACGAATTTTAGAACAAGAACCCTTAGGAGTCGTGGCTGTGAGGTTCTGCAGGGATCACTTCATGCAGCTTTTTAAAAACATTTTTATAGTGGTAAGAACATTTAACATGAGACCTATCCTCTTAACAGATTTCTAAGTGCATGGTACAGTGTCATCATCTATAGGCACCGTGTTTCTCCAAGATGTACTCATCTTGCCTAACTGAAATCCTATACTCAATGATTAGCAATAGGCTCCAGCTGTTCAGCCTCCACCTGTTTTTTTCTCTACCTATTTTTCACACTCCCACTGTTATAAAGCAGCCTTTATTTTTTAGTAGAATCTCATTTTTAATCTATCATATTTATTGTTAGTACTCAAGTACTAACAATAATTAGTACTTAATGAACACTTACTACATGCCAATAACTGCACTAAGCAAATTATGTTATCTGCCAAGAAAAATGGGCACCCAAGTAGCCCTTCCCTTAACAAGGAATTCTTTTTGAAAATTTTTTTTAAAATCTCAATCTATGAGAAAAGAGTTTACTTAATAATCATCGAAGTAGGAGAATACCTTTAAAAGATTCCTTCTTGGGAATTTGGACTTGGTTATCCATTTACTCACTTATTGAATATTTGCAATAGTCACAGACTCTATTCAAGGAAACACATATAACTGAATCACACAGAGCCCCTGCTCTTGAACAAGGAGCACTTAAGTGGAGAAGATGAATGATGCTCAAATATTTCATAGTAGTGAAAAGTGCTATGTAGGAAAATAATGCAGAGTGCAGCAGGAAGGAGAGGTGTAATTGAAGGCAATTCCTTAGGATGGGTGGTGGGGAAGTCCCTGTGAGCAGATGTGAAGAGTGCAAAGATGTAAAGAAAGGGAAAGAGCAGGGTGGTTGGGGTTGTGGTGCATCCCAAACAGAGGCCAGAAAATGCAAGATAGTTACATGAAGGCATGTTTAAAAAAAAAAAAAAAAAAAAAAAAAGAATCAGAACCCACAAAGCATCTCACACTGATAAAAAATGTTCTTGCTGACTGTATTTAATTCGTTGTCTGTCTCTTTAATTTTCCTCTGAACATTTTTTTCTCTCTTGCTCTGAATATGATTCTCTTCTGGCTGAGTCTCTTTGATCTGATTGTTTATGTATTTCTTTTTTGGCCATGTTATGTTGACATTTCTGTCAACCCACTAAAATCAGATTCTAAAAATGGAATATTCTTCTAATAGTCATGATCACCTGAATATAAAATAACCTGGCACTATGAAAAAAAAAAAAAAAACAGCATTGAATTACAGTTGCTTTTACAATTGAATTACAATAAGTTTTGATGAACTGAAGGAAGAGTCCAAATGACATGAATTGTCTCTCCTGATGGTTTTCCTTTTTCTAAAAGAAAACTGACTTAAAATCAATCATACCTATTTTTTTAAATAGCTAATAATTAGCATTTCTTAAAAGCCCATGTTGCACAAAGGGGTCCCCTAAGCACATCACATGTCACATCCAACCCTTGTGGCAGGAGGTATGATTACACCGACCATCATAGAGGAAGCCAAGGCTCAGATACAGAATCCTGTGTGGAGCACGTTCCTCTTCTCCACAGCTTGTGCTCTTAATCATCATCACCTATTTATAGCTGGGAGATGGCAAAGGCTTTTAAACCGGGTGATAGAGTCCAACTTCTGTTTAAAATAGAGAATTCTGGTAGCAGTGTAAAAGATGTATTGAACAGGGATGAGCCGGGAGTTAAGAGAAGAGAGTGATAATTTCAGTTCAGGAGAGAGAGGCTTAGGGCCTTAAACTCACAGTGTCATCAATAGTGGTGACAATTACAAGCGGCCACCCTCTGGAGGATGCCTGTGGAATCTCCTGTCTGAAGTCAGGTGCCTATAGGTAGTAATGCCTACTCAGATTAGCCAGAAAATAATAACTTTGCCATGTTTTGTGCAATCTTCCTGTAGCAGAAGAATACTGCCCTCTATTGCTTTCTGTCTTGTGGCTCCTGGTGGTCCAAATAATAAAAGAAAAGGAGGTGCTATCTGTGAATAGGCACAGCTATTGAAAATCTAAAATGTGCCACTGATGTCCAATAAGAGGTCCCAACTAAAACGTCAGTTTACCAGCAGCACTCAGAAATCTCAGCCCGTTCTCCTAAAGTGAACCCAGGCTTCGGATCCCTGTACTAACAGAAAGTGTTCAGGCTCTGAAATATTTGTACATTTGTAGTTTTCAAACTTCATCGAAAATGTTAGTAACTATAATTTAGTTCCCTAATTTAAATAGCTACACAAAACACATGAGTACTTATTTTGCCTTGCTTTTGAAAAGATGGAATAATTTTGAATATATAGGTCTTCTGTTTCCTTCATGTGAAAAAAAAAAGACCCTGTATACATATAAGTCAAATCGAGTGTGAGAGAGAAATAGATGCAGTGTAATAAGGATAAGAAACTATAATATCAATGTGGAAATAAATACAAAATTGCCACTCATTACTCCAACGTGGAGGAAGTTAGTAGGCAATTAGCAACAGCAAATGCCAAGTGGAAGGATAATCTGCAAGACAACAATAAACATGGTCTCTGCCCAATGAAACAGAAAGAAAGAGCAAGCAGAAATGTCAATAAAACAAGCAGAGCAGTCACAGGAAGGACCGCATTTACACAATGAGAAAATAAAGTGAATCTCTCCCATTCTTCATCGTAATTCCAGCGTTTTCCATTTTCAGCATGCCCTGGACTTGCTGTTGCAATAGCCACATTTAGAAGATGACAGTGGCACTAAGGTACATGACGTGAAAAGGCTTGCGTTCAGCAAACTACACATCACTAGTACCTGCACACAGGAATGGAAACCCTTCTGAAAACAGGAGCTATAAAATAGAAAGCAGTGGTTCAACCCTTGAAAATCAAGGAACAAATAATTATGCAGTCGTGAGGAAGGACCTGAGGGAGGTGAATCAATCTGCTCAGCTACATTCATAAACTCAAGAAGTAATTACAGAGGAGAATTTCAAAAATAAAGACCCAAAATGGTTGGAAGAACATCTAATGTATCAAGTAATGTTCAGTATTTCTCTGATTCAAAGCGTCCTGGACCAACTAAAATGTCTTGATTTCAATAAGATTTACAGAGATTTTACTATTTCCCTCAATAATCAATCTATTCAATATGCAGGGAAGTTTTTTAGACAAGTGTAGCTATAACTGTTTTTCTGCTTTTGGGGTTTTTTGTTTGTTTGTTTGTTTTGTTTTGTTTTCTGGTACCAGGGGTGGAAGCCAGGAACACTTAACCATTGAGATACATGCCCAGCCCCCTGTTTTAATTTTTATTTTTCATGATTTTGAGACAGGGCCTCACTAAGTTGCTGAAGTTGGCTTTGAATTTGAGATCCTCCTGCCTCAGTCTCCGGAGTCACTGGGATTATAACCACCATACTCTGTGCTAGAACTGTTTGTGTCATATATATGATGCATTTAGACTGAAAATAACAATACACATGAACATTTTTAAATTTTTTATATATATTTTTAATTGTTGATAGACCTTTATTTTATTCATTTATATGCGGTGCTGAGAATCAAATCCAGTGCTTCACACATGCTAGGCAAGTGCTCTACCCCTGAGCCACAATCCCAGCCCCATAATGCGTATGAACATTCATTCAGCAATTTAAGAAACTCTTGAATGTGTCCACATTTCATGCACATTTCTTATTTAATCTTCACAGTCCCATGAGATGGGCACTGTTGTTTTGTGTCTTAGAGATATGAAAAGCTGAGCCTTTAAACTTTGTCTCACCCAAAGTGAAGCTGGAATTTAAATCCAGACCTGTCAGAATGCTAAATTTGAGTTCTTAACAATAGAGAAGAACAACATAAATTAGAATTTAGAAGAGCATTCCAGAAAATAATGGGGACTCAGAGTCAGGCAGACCAAGTCTGAATCCTGCTTATGTTCATGCCACACTCCTATTTAAGATCATTCAACATATTAAATCACATGATCGTCACAACAGCCCTAAGAGGGAAGGATGATGATGGAGTGGTGATGAAGCGGAAGGTGATGGTGAGGGTGATGAGGCGGAGGAAGAGAATGGTAAAGGTGGTGACAATGATGACGTTTGTTTCACAAATCAGGGAAAAGGAAGATCAGAGTCCTTGGCTAAAGTAGAAGCCAAGTTCGTTAAGCACAAGTCCTGTGATGTTAGGTGCTCTTCCAAAGCCTGCACATCCTTTCCCTACCTAAATACTACTGATTACGACTGAGCTCTTCTCGCTTCCTGTTGCTATAAACACGAACGCCCACAAGTGGAGGTGTCTGAAACGTACGCTTACGCTCACAGCTTGCTTTCTTTTTGTTGGATCTTCTTAGTTAACTATGACTGTAGAATCTTTTTTATAAAATTATACAAGCATTGACTATATCCTACTCTAATTTAGGACCCTATTCTCTTGGGTGGGCATGATAGTGGGGTTCACTTAGGTATTTTCGTAGGTGTACATAGGAAAATTATGTTATATTTATTCTACTGTCTTTTCTATTCCTATGCCCCCTTCCTTTCGTTCCCCTTTGTCTAATTTGAACTTCTCTTCTGATCCCCCCCACTTTACTGAGATTTAACTTCCACCTGTCAGTGAAAACATCTGACCTTTGGAAGGCTCACAGCTTTCTTAGCTCAGCAGTCTGAGTACAGCCCTGCTGGGTCCCCTGGTCAGTGTCTCTCAAGGCTGCAGTCTGGATATTGGCTGGTTTCCAATTCTTTCCAGAGCTGAAGGTCCTCTTCTAAGTTCACTTGGTTAGCAGAACTTAATTTCCTGTGGATTTGGGACTGAGGTTTCTACTTGCCTGCTGGCCATCAGCCAAGAGTCTTAGTTTCTAGAGTCCTCACCATCCATTGCCATGTGGCCCCTTCACAGACCACTTCATGATATGCTTCCTTACTTCACTGAAGCCAGGAGGCAAATCTCTCTGATTTCTAGTGTCTTTCAAAGAGCTCGCCTGATTAGGTCAGACCCACCCAAGACAATCTGTCATTTGGTTAACCAAAGTAAACTGATAAAAAGCCTTAATTGTAAGTGTAAAAATTCCCACAGCTTTGATATATAATTTAATACAACCACAGAAGGAATGTCATAATGCCTTTGCCATATGTTACAGCTAGAAACAAGTTACAGATCCTACCCACACTCAAGGGAGGGTACTATACACCATTATTCATTGGAGATTGTCTTCGAATTTGCATACCACATCAACTTTAGCATTACGTTCTAGGAGTTGTTTCCTGAAGCCTATGAATGAATGCTCCCTACTACCATGGACTCTCCTGTACTTACCCATATAGAGTTTATCCCACAGTATTGTGATGTCTTATTCCCCACTAGATGTTAAGCTCCCCCAGTCAGAGATTTTATCAAGTTCACTAGAGTATCCCCGGATCTCTTTCAATCCCTGGCATGAGATAAATTGGAAAAATTATTAATAAAATAGCATTTCCTCAGAAATATTAGTGTTTATCAATAAGTAGGTTTAAATGTCATGTTATCTTCTTGGATTTGTACCCAGTTCTCTCATTTAGATAATATTTCACAAGGCATATGTAAAAATCCTGCTATGGTTTAGATATTATATGTCCAACACAAGTTCCTGTGTTAATGCAGGAATAGTCAAAGGTGAAATGAGTAGATTACAAGAGCTGGGATCTGATTCGTCCATCTTAGTGTGAAGGGACTGATTGGATGGTAACTGTAGGCAGGTGGAGCATGACTGGAGGAGGTATGTCTCTAGGGCCATGCCTTTGGGAATTGAATCTTGTACCCCTGATTCCTTCCTCCCTTGTCCACCCACCTCTCTCTGCTTCCTGGCTGCCATGAGTGGAGGAGCCATGGTCCTCTACCACACCCTTCTACCATGGTACTCTGTCTCACTCAAGCCCAGAGCAATGGAGTAGACTGACCATTGGCTGAACCTGAAACCATGAGCCAAAATAAACTTCATATCCTCTAAGTTGCTCTCCTGAGGTATTTTTGTCACGGCTATGAGATGCTGACTAACAAAAACCCAAATGTCTACATTAACAAATAATATTTTTCATATCACCGCCACTAATGCAAAATTTATCTTTTGTATGTTTTCATTTTCTTTTTTTGTTTGTTTGTTTTTTGTTTGTTTGTTTGTTTGTTTGTTTGTATAGGAGATTGAACCCAAGGCACTTTCCCACTGAGCTACATCCCCAGCTTTTTTCCTTTTTATTTTGAGTCAGGGTTTCACTAAATCACTTAGGGCCTCACTTAGTTGCTGAGACTAGCCTTGAACCTGTTATCCTCCTGCCTCAGCATCCTAAGTCTGGGATTACAGGCTTGCACTACCACACCCTGCTTATATAATCTATTTTCTGATAGAGATACTCTCACACAAAGTAAATTCATCTTATAGTTTCACAATGCATTATTAAGAAAGAAAATCTTCAAGTTAAATCCTTTGGCATTACGTAAAAGGATAAAAAATAGATTTACCTAATTAAAGACTGAAAAACTGGTTCTAAAATTCAGGGTTGAAATGAAAAAAGTGCTAACCACAGAAAGATTATATGAGCACAATGTTTTAAAAATACCCATAGGCAAGTAAGTCTATGAGGAAAACAAAATAGAATATTTTGTAACAAAGTTGAGGGCAAAGTTGAGGCAACAGAAAATAGATCCAGAGGGGATACAATGTTTTAAAGTCCCAAGCCATAATTTCACAGCGGTTTTCTCCTTTTAAACAAGCAAATCAGCACTACAGTAGAAATTGTAAATTGACATGGATCGTACCCTTAAAAACCCACAATGGTATGTCTCTGTCTTCATAGGTAATTCAAATTCAGTAATATTCGCCTCGATAAAACATATCTGAAATTTATTTTAACTTTTTTACAAATGGAGGCACAGGATCACTTGTATACTTTTTCAAGTTACAGCTGAAATTCCTGATAGTTTGAACTATTTTATCTTTTATGCATATAAAGAACCAAAATGTGGATAGCATTTTAAGACTCTTTTGCTTTGCTTCTGAGTGAGTCTATCACTATGATAATCACAAAATGTGCCAGTTCTATAATTATTAAAGACTGAAAAAGACATGCTTGGAATTTTGAAGACATTCAAACAATTGCCTACAGCATTCTCTTTTAAAACTCCTGAGGAGGCTCCATAACCAGTTTATTGCACCATTAAACAAAGGTATACCTCTCCCTGACATG
The DNA here is from genome assembly GCA_020662805.1 of Glaucomys volans. Classification (NCBI taxonomy): domain Eukaryota; kingdom Metazoa; phylum Chordata; class Mammalia; order Rodentia; family Sciuridae; genus Glaucomys; species Glaucomys volans. The sequence continues at coordinate 229,191 of JAJEJO010001941.1, forward strand.
ACTTCAGGATTCTCTATCAGTGAAGGACCTAGCTTCAAAATTCCTAAAGAAAAGGCTTGTAAATCATGCATGATAATAAATGTAAGTCCAAAAGTTCTCAGATGCTCAGAGTGGGAAAGGAACAAGGGATAGATAAGAAGTGTTTGGTCTTTTAAAAAGTCAGACAATAAATAAATGAATACAAGAAATTTGGCCTAAAATGACAGAGTTTATTTCTTAGTTTATGCTTTATTTGTGTTTGAACACAGACCCAGGCTCTGCTCTAGCCCAGCTCACTGATCTACTGTCTCAGGGAGAAGAGCAAGAAAAAGGAGAATAAGCAAGGGCCAACAAAGCTTTTGTGGGCTGAAGAGAAACTGGAAGGATAATGATATCTCCAATCTATATTTGTCAGGCTATTACAGTAAACTCTGCTTTTCACTGTCTATTAATAGTTGGCACTTCTGCAAATTTGTAGTTCAAATATAACCAATGGCCATAATGATGACCCAAGGGCTGCAGGAGCTTCCTGCTGCCTCATGAGAGGTCCCAAGCCCTTTGTACCCTGAGTCCCAGCTGATCCAGACAGGTATGTGCTATCATGCAGCACATACCAGGAGAAAGCCCTGCACCTTTCTTAGAATCTGTTCTAGCAACTCAGAATCCCTGACCATGCTGGCATGGTACTGTACCCAGAGCAGGGCTCCATAAATACTGTTGAATGAATGACAGGAAGTCAATGCTACAGCAATTTTCCCCCCTTAAGCTTTTATTAACTCCTCAGGCAACTGTGAAAAATGCTGTTTTCTCATGCAAATTGGTGATTTTCCTCAAAATGCTTATAAATGTTGACATTTCCTGTATACCTTAGACTAGTCTCTGTCCTCTGTCCAAAGGCCTCTCATTATTTCTTTCATCAAATCCTTCCCTTATGCTCTCAGTGCCTACAACAGTAACTGGCATTGGAAGTGTCAATTCATTTCCCTTATTACAATGTCTTCCTGGGGATGCTGTGGGAGGTCCCTCAATGAATCTTCAACTTAAATACATGTACTTTACTCTATGTGACTTAGGTCATTTTTTCTCAGACTTGCTCAGATTCTCCCCTGTTGGTCCTTGTTTCCTGAAGGTCCTCTACAGTTGAGTCCGTCCTTGGATATTGTTTCATTTTCAAAGATCTAGTTCAAACCCCCTCCAGGAAGCCTTCCTAGAGACCCTGGTTGTCTTTGGCATCTTTTCTTCCAAACTCCAATATCTCTGAGGCCGATCCTCTATTTCATTAATAATCTTCACAAAGAAGCCTTAAAATTAACTTTAACAAATAAAAAAGCTAGTAATTTTAGTGTTTTATCTTTAAGTTAAAAATTATTTTAGATTTAATCATACAAATTTGGGATATTTGGATTAAGACTGCTTATCTCTAATAAAAGCAGGCAGATGAAAAAGTGAGTATATTAACTTTATGCAAAAATCTGTTATTTACCTTAACACCATATAATGAGTAAAAATCAATTTAATTTGGTAAGAAGAAAAAAGAAAAGAAGGAAGGAGAGAGGAAAGGAAACAGGAAAGAAGGAAGACAGGAAGCTGAGAGTGAAGGAGAGAAGAAGGAAAGAAGGAGAGGAGAGGAGAGGAGATACTAACAGTTGTAAAAATGTGAGGAAATTTGTGAATTGACTGATTTTAATCTGAAATAGTTTTCCCAATGTTAAACAGACTAAGGACTAAGCCTTGGGTTTCTGCACCACGCTTCCTATTTTTAAAATCACCCAATCGATTTGATTAGTGAATGTTTCTTACAAGGTTTGTAAAAGGCATGTGCAACAAGGGTTGTTTTTTCCCCCAAGATAACCCAGTTAGGCTTGACAGCTTGTTTACAATAGGACCCCAAAGACCCATTCTACGGTGCTCAACTATATAAATATACATTTGAGATACAAACTCTGGCTCATAACATTTGTTAAACAACTGAAATGTGAAGTCAATCTGGTTTGAGTGTCTTTGTACCTCTTTAGAGAGTTCGAAGGGAATGAGTCTATACACCTTAAAAGTGTATCTATAAAATCCTACTTCCACTGGTGTGAACCACTGTAGAAGTCAAAAAATAATTCAGATACCTCAATATGGGGGATCCAAAGAGAGATTATGAAATCATATGGCAAGCAGAGATGGAACCCCAGTTAAAGAGAAGTATAAAAGCATAGGAAAATTATACTCTGATTAAGGCACCTCTTGCTGGGTCTAAATTTCTACCATTAAAAATTCATCCCTTTGGAGCAAAACATTTCATAGGAATTACCTGGATTATTAATACAGATCAGTTAGCAGCATCACAGGCTCATCAGGGTCAAGTCCATGAAGAATGGATGTGACTGAAGAATTATAACAAAGTAGAATGTATGTGGCTCTTATCACACTAATTCCTTAAAAGCTCCCACTCTCTTCAAATTCCTTTGAAATATGTCTGGGAATTCCCAAATGAGGCTTTCATTTGCATAACAAGAAATCCTCCTCTGGTTGCCAAGGTGTTCCTACGGTTTTGTAGTTGTAGATCATCACATTACTAATAGCCCTGGTGCCGTGAGGTCACCAGTGGCTCCATGGTGAACACTTCTGTCATCCGAAGGTGCCCATACTGTTGTCAGTGCCTTCAAGGCTGTGGTTGCTGATGCCAGATTCTAAAGGAATGCATGTCTTTCCTAGGGGACCATGTTCCCTTTCAGCCAAAGGTCCAGTTAGCTGATGTTTCCTGTGACGTGGGTCTCATGCATTGGCATTTTATGAGTTTTCTCACTATTGATTATAACCCCTGGGTCCCAGGACTCAGACTTGAGTTATTTGAGGTGTTTCGCATGAACAAGCTTAGTGAGAACCAAATGGAAACCCAAGCCATCCCCTCAACTCTGACATTAGTCCTTTTTATCTGGGAAACACCTCATTACCCCATATGCAAAGATAAATAGAGGATTTCAGGTAAAAATAGTCCATTAAATTTATATCTGCAATCTTAATCTCTCCCAAACACGAACTCAGACTACAGAAAATCAAGTCATTGTCTCCTGGTTTCCAGTGTTGCTATTGAGAAACCAGAACCTCTTTTATTCTTGATCCTTTGTATGTGACCCATTGTTCTTATTTTGTTTTGTTTGGGGTTGTTTCCTCTCCAATAGAAGACTGTTTTGCATCTTGTAAGAGAAAGCCATGCCATCAAGAAGAAAAGCATTTTTAAACATGGAATGTCTCCAAAAATTCATCTCCCTCAAATGTTCTCTCAGGAAACTGTTAGAACAGTAACTACACTGAATCAAAGCAGTCATAAGTAAGACAAAAATGAGAATCAGGGCAGAAGATCTAAGAAAGGTATAGGAAACCATGAGGTTGAAGAAATGTTTGCAAGGGTCAAGGGGAGCCAGTCCTGGCTGATGTTGTGCTAGATGTTCTGGGAAAGAATTCTCCCAGGAAACAGAATTGTTGACTCACTGATGTGAATGAAAATATCAATAAGTCAGGAATGAATCTGTGAGAAAAACAGAAAACTAAGGAAACAAACCCATAATTCTATTTGCCAGAAATAATTTTTCTAAATTGTGTAGCAAAGGTAAAGAAATCACTATTTATCCCATGACTTTGCCCTGAATGTCACAGAATCAAAATTATGACCTTGCTAAATATAGATGTGATCATGTTAAATTTAAAATAACTTTATTGGGAGAGTGGCATAAAGAGTGGGCATTTGTACACATGGAGACAGGAGAAAAAAGAGTGTTAGGTGCTTAATCTTCAGCAAGGAAAATGCCTGAAACTTGAAAAATAAAGAAATAGTAATGTAAGCATGTTATTTAGAAATATGATAAATACCAATAGAACTGGTTTCAAATATTAAACGTGGTTACCCCTGAAGCAAGGAAAGTTGGGGGTGGTAGGGAAAATGCTTAATGAAAGCTGATTATTAACTAAACTTATCAACTTGAATGACATTTTATAGCACATGCATACATAAGTTTAATGAAAATAAAACTTCAAACTTTTTAAGAGAGCCAACCATCAGGACAGTCAGCCCTACCAAGAGCACCTAAATCTCAGGTGTCCCCTGAATTGGTGCAAGGCTGAAATGAAGGATGCTGTCATTAGGAGAGTTTCCACATGTAACACATACAGTTCACTGACTTCTGACAACTGTCCTCTGAGGGAAGGTATTTGTGTTACAGTTTAACAGATAAGAAAACTGAGACTCAGTGAGATTAAATTACTCACTTGCAGTCACAATTCATGCACTCTTTTATTTATGAAACAGATCTTTATGGATCATCTCTTTTGTACCAACCAGACTAGACTTTGGCCACAGATTTTTCAGACCTAGGGTCTATGGTCTTTTCCCTCTGCATGTTCTTTTCCCACTTCCCTCTTTCTCCCATGAAAACAGATTCCCAAAACTAGAGAGATCTCAAGATAGACTCTTAAAAAGAATATGATTCTAAAGGGAATGGAAGCCTTTAAAATATATATAATTCTAGCTACTCAAGTGAGGCTAATTTAAGTGAGAAGGAAATGAGATTGAAGGTCAAAGTGCCCAAAATAGATATGAAATTATCTCCCTCATGATCTCAGATTTTTTAATGTACCAAGCAAGCCAGAAAAAGCTTATAATCAAGAGAAAGTACAGAAACTAAGTATAGATCTGTAATGTTCAATTCAGAAAGTTTGTTAACCAAAACAAGATAGTTTTATAAATATTCAAGATCACCAAAAAAACAGGCTAGAAAGAATGTGATAAGAAAAGCCATATGTCTGTTACTCAAAGATGTTATGATGTTAACAGACATCAAAGAAAGAGCCAAGCTATTCCTTGTTTCAATTGTTTCTTTTTTTCTCCATCAAGGAAAATGAATCCTAACAAAGTAGAATAAATATTGCTTAAGATTTGGTTGCAGACCAAAGCATGAAAAGAGATAATGAGTTAATGCTTGCAGAACTTATATGAACTTAAAAAGTTTCCTTCCCCAAACCCAGTAGAATTGTATGTGAGTTTATCGAAGGTTTTTGTATCTTTAATCATGGGTCCATCTATGAAATACATGAGACTTCTGAAGAAACAAATATTGTCAAAGTGGAAGAAAAGATGGATTTATAAACTAAAGACTGACAAGGCTGAATAGGCTCTAGTTCAAATTATTTAGCTCTTTCATAAGTTTGTAGGAAGGTAAAGTTAATCAAAAGGAAGGGAGAGCTTGGACTTTGTGGACTAAAGTCATGTGAGTACTTTTCAACCACAGTGACCACACTTCTCAAACTCTGGCCTTCCCCAGCTTCTAAAAACCACCCTTTATTCTTCACCCCATACATCTAATCTTTAAGCAGGATATACTTCCAAACTATATTTTAAATAAGTCTACCATCTCTACTCCTTCCAGCTGATCCAAGCCCTTTCTCATCTGACTTAGATTTTGGCAAAGCGCTATAACTGGTCTCCTCCACTTTCCCACCTCCATTTTCTTCCATCTCCAAGTCATTCCCAATACAGCCAAGAGTTCTTCAAAAAAATTCAAACTAAACCCTGTTGCTTTACTACTCGGTGGCTTCCCAGTGTATTTCATGGAAAGGCTATATTCCTCGCTCGTGTTCATAAAACACTTGGCACAATTGGACCCTGTTTCATTCTTCAAGCTTCCATTGTGACTTTCTTGGCCTTTGGCACATTCTGCTAGAGTCCCACTGGCCTTTTGTTAATCCAGATCCCACTGATCCCATTCTGACTTCAGGACCTTAACTCTTCTTCTGCTTGAAATGCTCTTCCTGGATTGTCTTCATGGCTGCTACTTCTCACCTCCCATACTTCATCTTTCAGGGGCTCCTTAAGGACACCTTCCCTGGCTGCTCTGCATAAAAGTAGGTTCCTCCTGGACCTCTCTATCTCACCACCTTGATTGTTTCCTTCTGTTATTGTTTGGATATAAGGTGTCCTCCTGTTAATGCAGGAATGGAAGGGTGCATCTTCCTTACTGCCCCTTCCCACTCCCTCTCTCTGCTTCCTGACCCCACCATGAAGGGAGCAACCTTTCTCCTCTGGACCCTTCCCCCATGATGCACTGCCTCACCTTGGGCGCAGAGCAATGGAGTTCACCATCTATGGATTGAGAACTCTGAAACTGTAAGTCTCAAATAAACGTTTCCTCTTCTACATTGTTCTTATTGGGTATATTGGTCACAGAGACTAAAAGCTAACTAAAACCCCTCCATAGCACCAGTCTCAAATGTAATTATTTTACTTATTTATTTTGTTCTTCACAATGTCAGCTCCATGAGAACATGGGGCTTCTCCATTTTGATCTTTTCTCTTCCCAGCACCTAATATAATGCATGATGGTTGAAAGAGGTTCAACTAATGTCTGTGAAAAAAAGCAATGACAGTTAAGCATATTTCTTTAAGAATGACATAACAAACTGTATGTGGTTTTGGTGTAGATGTGATGGCTGTGGTGATAGAAATAGTCAAATCAGAGTGAAAAGGAAGGTAGACTGCAGGACTGATAAGGATGCTGTAAGATTCCATCCTAGTCAATGCCTTTGACAGGAACTTTCATGAGAAGTAGAAAAAGAAATGGTTTTTAAGTCTGCATGTGGCATAGGACTAGGGAAGCAGTGGGAGTTCTGGAGGACGAAAAGAACTTGAGTAATCTCAGAAGGCTGGAATGACATCAGGGGAGAAACTGGAAAGACACTGTTTAAAGTGAGAAGGGCAGATAGAAATCTAGTAGAGTTCAGAGAATCATCTCACTACGAACAGCAGGAAAAGTGCTGACTTACCATGCTATGGAGTGTGGTCATGGTTAGGGAGAGCTCCTACAGACTTGCTCACTACTCTGCCTTATAGACCAATTATTGTCTATAAGGAATTCACAGTCGTAGTTTTTAACACTAATAGTTGGGGTGTAGGATCCAGATACAGCTTGGGAATGATCCCAAAGTACCCTGTGGTCCCCTGGCCTTCATATGAATCAGTTGCTCAATTCTGAATGTAATATGTTGGGAAATATGTTGCCAGCCTGGGGGATTTGAGAGATGGGACAATTTAGATGTCCAAAATTTTAAAAAGTTACAAAATATGATAAAGAATGGGTAAGCGACCTGGGACTGGTTAGCCCAGGAAGATGGATTATTTGAGACAGTCAAGAAACATTCTTCAAATATTTTGAAAGTGCTATGTAATAATTGTCATAGTTACTTCAGAACTCCTTTCAGCAACAAGACCAGGATGCACAAGGAGGTGAGGGAGGACTCCTCCTTAAGGTGAGCTATTTTTAAACAGTGTCTGCTTCTCTGTGATCCAATTAAAAAATGGGTTCCCTAGCTAGCAAAGGGGTGAGCTGCTGTTACTGGGGTACGCAAACATATCCAGTACAATCTTTTGAAGTACAGAGCGAGGATGCATGTGCAATGGGAGGATGGTGCCTCCAAGGTCTCTTCCAACTGCAAGTGCAGTGATGTGAAGCCAGGGGAGAGCCTGCAGAGGCCCAGAGAGTGTATGGCTGTACTTAAAGTGAGTAGGAGTGTGAGTTAAGCTGCCTTCATGTTTACACTAAGATTTACTTCTGTGCCCTTATTCTCTATGGGGACTGTGGAGCTGGTGAGTGAAACCTTCCTCATAAAGCTTTCCTATTATCATTGATCAGGATACCTGACTGGTGATCATAAATGAATAAACAGATATAAAATTCCCAAATGAGCACACACTCTGTTCTGTTTTTATATACACTAAAAGCAGTTTCTGTCTGCTATATCCTATGATAGCAGAGGAGGCTTTAGATGATTAAATAACACAAATGAGTAAATTGGGAAACTTTTTCTCAATGAAAGGAAATTATGATTATGCATCTTTCTGGCAGCATTTAGTATTTTTGCCACAAACCCCTCTCCCTTCAACCTACACACACACACACACACACACGCACACACACACACACCATGTGAGTTCTCTTGTAGAAGTCAATTGAAAATATAGCTGAAGTGTATAAACTGATATCTTAATCCCAGCACTCACACTAAACTTGCTCTGGTAAAAATGTTTTTATTAATAACCTAAAAATTTAATGAAAGCCCTATCTTTAAAATATATATATATATCCTCTGCTCCTTTACACTAAATTTATAATGAGCCTTTGGGAAATTTCTGAAGTTCTTACACACGTATTAATTCCCATTAATTAACATAAAGGCTAAAATGCAAATAAAAGTAGTTCTGGTCTTCAGAAAGAGCAGGACTGAGTTGGAGAGGAATCTCTGATTCAGGACATTTCTATACTTTAGTGAGCTGCTGCATGACTCTCAACTCTAGCACCTTCTAAGACCAATACTGGGCTAAGCAAGACAGAGGAAGTGTCCCAAGAGGTGGGGGCTGCATCTTCATAGTAAGTATCAGAAGCTGCATGAGGTGAAGGAAAGACCACACATAGGTTGAGTTCAAATCCCACCGTGCCTCACATGACCTCGTACAACTTATTTATTTCAATGTGAAAGTCAAGAGCCGCACGACAAAAGCAATGAAAGTCAGCAGTTCACAAGGACTGGTGACGTTTTTCCTGATTCTACTTCCTGCTACCTTCAGAAAAATCAAAGGGATCCCCCAGCTTCATTTAGGAATTGGCAAAACTGGCATTTTCTTCATTTTTAAACTGAAGAGAATTCAGGAAGAAATTCAAAGGACTTCTTCCCAAACATGAAGTCCTGGGATGTGTAGAACATTACTTCAGGAAAAATCAAAACAAAAGGAAATCAGCTCTCATGTCCATGGTGCAAGGGGGATGTAGATGTTTCCCTGTGAGCCCAGATCATTCGAAACACAGCTGCAGCAACATTCCTGCTCAGCAATGTGTCCTTCCTGAGACACACAGCCACACAGGCAGTACTCGGACATCACATGAGGACAAATGGACAAGATGGAATTTGAACCTGGCATTTTAAATCGGATGCTCAGCTGTTCAACCTCTCCTCCCAGGATAATAGCCTCATAGAAAGAGGGTGCTGGCAGGCATTCTTTATCATCTGGCTTCTGAACACGGCTGCAGTCTGATTGTCCTACAGGAAGCTCTGCCACACAAGGGGAAGTAATTATGTGCCCAAGGAAGGCAGAGAATGTGCCCGATATGCTTGCAGACTGTGAAGGGATTACAAGGAATATCGCTGTTAGAACAAGTCCCTGGCAATCTGCTCCGTCATGATGCAGTGTCCCAACACAGCCCAGCAGGGTGCAGCAAAGAGGCGAAGGGCTTTCCTTGCTTTGGGCCCGGAAAGAAAACAAGAGAAAAAGAAGGAAGAGGAAACCAAAGAATTTTTTTTTTTTTAATGGAATGTAGCTACAAGTTAAAAGAGTGCTTCAAGAACACAAGGGAAAAGGAAGACTTATACAAGCGTAATTAATAGAATTCAGATGAAAGAAGGGTGAGCAATTAAATATTCATTATAGATCCCATAAACCGAAGATGGAAAACAAACTCTCAATTGGAAAATGCATTAGAGAAACAAAAACTTTAAAAATTAAGAATTGGGAGGAAACAAGAAAAATGAGCAGATTGTTCAACTTACAAGGCCAGCATGGATATGTGACAAATTGCTCCATGGATTTCATGTTTATTTGAATGATTTGTGAGTGGTAGGGCAGAAATTTATAAAAGGAGACCACATGAGTCACAGCAGATACTAAAAACTTACCATCATACTTATAGGGGGAAGTGGAGGTGGGGGCACCTAAAAGATGGGCCGGGAAACTGAGTTATGAATTTATATTTTAAAAGAGTGAGAAAGTTTTTCTTTGATTTGCATTTTTATCTAAGTTAATTGATGCTTTGGAAATCCAGAGTCTTTTAAAGAACCAAGCTTTTTAAGTCTAGGCAAATCCCCTCATGTTTCTTCCCTGATCATTCAATCATATCTCTCTAGCTCTCATAAGACATTAATATGTAATCTCCACCAGGCAGAGGATCTGGCCATACACTGAGTCCCAGCACCATAGTAACACAACTGATTATTGGGAGGAAGGATTGATCACCCTCCTCCCACCTTCCCCCTGGTTGCATTTTGGGACTTGCTGTGTCTACAAATCAAAGTATATGTGAATCCTGTGGTGTACTCTGTGTGCATTTGATTCTAAGAAGAAACACTCCCCTCCCATGATAATAATCGATAATCTCAAACCACATAGAGCAGGATCCACAGCAGACTGATACCCGCAAGGAAAAGGAGAATGCTCCAGCCCCAGGGATCCAGACCAGACTGGAAAAGAAGCTTACTAGGAAGCTAGAGTAACAACTTCACTGTTACCCCAGAGACACTCCAGCCCTGCCTCACCATGTATCTACCTCTCACGGTTGGGAGGATGAGAACAGAGTCACCTCATCTTGTCTAAAAAAGAAAGATGTCACCAAATCAGCAGTGACTATGGGCAGATCAGTCTTGCAAGCTTTAATATGGTAATCCAGTCACGGAAAACTCATGCAATTAAAAATGAGGAAGAGTGTGAAATCCAGTTTGTAGATTTAAAAAATCCAATAACAGTAACCATCACACATTATAACCTCCATGCTAAATATCTTGCTCACACTCCTCGCCCCAACTCGTACTTGAGGACCTAAATCGCCGCCAGCCCTTCATTGATCCGACATCTCTATCCCAACTTTGGCTTCTTCTGCAAAGAATCCTGCACACTCAGTAAAATTCCCCAAGTACAAGTATATTAACTACTCCTGGGAATTAGTGCATCAATAGACTGGATTAAACTTACTATTGGGTGATGACAGTGTGTTCATCAGCTTTAATGGACCAAGGATATTGTCTTTTAATTTGTACATTTCTCCCCCCTCTGCTCTTGCCATGCTTTCTCCAGGAATCCATTCCACTGAACTTCCCCAGTGAGGCCCCTGGCCATTGGAAAGCCACTCTCCTCCCCACCACCATCTTCCTTAAAAAGATGCATTTTTCCATAAAAAGCCACAGAGGAAGGAGCCATACAATTTAACAATCAGTTGCTCCCTCAAAGATCATTTTTTCTTTTGGGGGTGGGGGATTGAACTCAGGGGCACTTGACCACTGAGCCACATCCCCAGCTCTATTTGTATTTATTTTGTATTTTATTTAGAGACAGGATCTCACTGAGTTGCTTAGCCCCTCACTTTTGCTGGGACTGGCTTTGAACTTGTGATCCTCCTGTCTCAGCCTCCTAAGCAACTGAGATTATAGGCATGTGCCACCTCACCCAGCTTCCCTCAAAGATTCTTTTACCTGTCTCCACTTCCTCCAGGAACCAAAAAATAAATGAGAATATTAACCTTTATTATTAAATTAAACAATAAAATGTATTGATGCCATCGTCCTTCTGGCCCAGCCCATGTATTTTCCTGAAGCTTTTGCTTATAGTTTACTTCTGGGTCTTCAGATGCACACATAAAACAATAAAAACCTACAAAAAGAAACCTCTGTAAGAGAATATTTTTCCCGAGATTCAGAAATTCTAAGTTTAACCTCTTTGATGTTCCACCCACGATGTTGAGCTGTTCATCACGACCCTTCTTTTCCTTATTATATATAGTTTTAATACCCTGAGAAATAAAAGTGCTGAACTCTATCTGATATTTTACTGAACTCCTGAACTATTCTGAGCTAAGTATGACAGATGCCCTAATGCTTGAGCTAGGGAAGTTGTTCTTTTAGCTCAGGCATGGAACATTTCCATTAAAAACCAGAGACCTCAGTTCTAACCTTGACGAAGCCTTCGCCACAAGATTAATTATTTTCTGTGCAGTGTAGTCCATTAGGGAAGTGTCAGTGTGCCTTAGGACGCAGATGCCTTTACATGGGTCGTTCTGCCTACTTTGTTCTCCCCTCTCTCTTCATCCAACAAATAAAGAATGGCATTTCCTGTACTTTAATTTCAGATACTTTTTAAAGTTCAAAATACTTTTTAAAAGTATGGATATTGACCAAAATAAAAATTGGGATTGTCTTTGGTACCATTCTCTTAGAATTCTGTTGGTATCACTGAATTTGTTAAAATTATTAAGTTAAAATAGAAAAACACAGTAATAAAATCTGGGACAATCATTTGGAAATATTTGAGAAAGGAAATAAGTCACATGTAGTCTTTTCTCATTTGAGGATCACCATGACTTCTTCATTTACATAGATAGTTTGTTCTGCTTATATTCTCATGGGTCCTTAAACTATACTCTTCAGAACCTTTGCCTATTTGGTTCCAATGTTTTTATTAGTGCTTAAGAAGTATATCATTTAGCTGGGCATGGTGGTGCACACCTGTAATCCCAGTGGCTCGGGAGGCTGAGACAGGAGGATCATGAGTTGAAAGCCAGCCTCAGCAAAAGTGAGGCACTTAGCAACTCAGTGAGACCCTGTCTCTAAATAAAATACAAAACAGGACTGGGGATGTGGCTCAGTGGTAGAGTGCCCCTGAGTTCAGTCCTCAGTACAAAAAAAAAAAAAAAAAGTATATCATTCAGATGAACCAAAGGGGAAGAGATATTTGGTGAGGCATATAACTATGGGAAAGCAAAAAAAACAAGTTGTGTTTGCTTGGTAGGATATTAACAAAGAAGGTCTTAACTAAAGATACTAAAAGATACTTAAGTAGGGTAATTAATATTAAAATATTGTATTATTGAATTAATGAACAAAATCAATGCATTTCCTAATCTAATTCTCCTCTGGAAGGCAAAAAAACTCCTTCTCTAGCCAGCAGGCAAACATATAAAAACACGTTCCACTTTTTTGACTTTTATCTTGCACCTTGAAATTCCAGGTGGTGACTCCTGATTTGATTTTCTAGCCACAACTGTGTACAAGGTAAAAATCTATGGGCAGTTGTACCATCCTCCTTGAATATTTGTCAATATCTGTCATTGTGAAGGTATTTTAAATGCCTATTATTAAATTAAGTTTTTTGAAGTTGTAATATTAATTATGGGTCCTACTTGCTTGTGAAAGAAAAAAGAGGAAAAGGAGAAGGAAACAGAAGGACAAGGAACAAACACATCGTCATTTTTTGAAAGTGACCATGTGTTGTTCACTGTGCTGTGTGTTTTCCATAGCTGACCTCTAATGCTCCCAGAAACCCTGTCGTTTATCTGGTTCTGCATTAAAAGGAAACAATGATGCAGGAAAGTTAACTAATATGTCCAAAGCCACACAGCAGCTACGTGGCAGGATTGAAATGATCTCTCTCCATGTTTCAGGTCAATCCTGCCTGGAGGATTTTAGCAGCTCTTGCAACAGCAGCTGACAGAGGTCACTTCAGAACTTCACAGGAGCCTCCCAATCCTACATTCATAAAAATTAATATTAATGACATTAATATTAATAATATTAATTGCTTAAGCAATTATTTAATATAATTAATTAACATAATTATTCTGACTTAAGGCTTTGAGAGAAATCCAGATTCACATATCCTGAGATTCAGGCAAAGAGCGTCACCAACACTGACTTGCAGTCCTGTTGTGCTCCAGGTACAGGACATGTGTTCTCATTTCACTTTCGCAGCACCCAAACCAGGTGCAGTGGAGTCCTCTACCACCGTCCTACTCTGGTGGCATGTGTCAATGTCCTAAGACAGACTTTGGTGTGGAAAGGGTGGACAATATTGAATAATAATGAAAACTGATATTTACATAATAGTTGCTGATGATTTTTATTAGATCACTTAGAGGAAAGAAAGTTTTAAAAATAAACTTGAACCAGTTAAACACTACCCAAACTGATAGAGTTAAGTTCTTCATTATCTGTATTTCTTCTCAAATGCTTTCTATGAACATATATATAAACATGTATTACTGGATACATAAAAAGCATAATAAAAGTGTAATGTTATACCCCTCATTCATTTAACCACCAAAGATGGATATTTGCTTAAAGATTTCAGTTCAGTTCAAAGTTCTCTGTGTGTCTCAACAGGCTAAGCTCTGTGTGAAAAGTTTTGTAGAACAAGGTAAAGATGCATAAAACACATTGGAATTATGATAAGAATGCAAATAATACTCAAACTACATCAACTGAAAAGGTGGTAATGGAGACTAAATAAGATAGCAAAATCTAGACTGAGATTAAAATAAATACAAAATAGAGCTGCTGTCACTTTGAACTATTTCACCATGATGTTTTTAAACTTCTCTTCAATGTTTCTCAGAAATTCTCATGCTTTAATTCATTTGATCCATATCATATGTATCAAAAGCCAGACTGTAGCTCCTAAAAAATAATGTAAATTATTATCTGGAATTTAAAAACAAGGAGAAATATCAGTGGAACCAAAGAGATTCATTTGCAAGCCACTGTATGCCTCAACTTGACCCTCAAACCACCCTCATGCTAGTTATTGTTATGTATCTTACACAAATGAGAAAACTAAGGTTAAGAAAAGAGTAACTTCACTGGATTAGACAGGTGGGAATGAGGGGAAGGGGGGAGATAGGAATGGGAAAGACAGTAGAAAGAATTGGACGTATGTTCATATATGAATAGACAACAAGTGTAATTCCATATCATGTACAATCACAACAACAGGAAGTTATACTCCATGTATATATGATATGTCTAAATACATTCTACTGTCATGTATTACAAAAAAGAACAAATTTAAAAATTAAATAATATTTTCTAAATTAAAAAAAAAAGAAAAAGAAAAGAGGAACCTGTCCCACGTCACAAGAAAGAGAACATCTCATTTAGACTCTGACTCAAAATCTCATTTACATAGGCCAGGCCTTTAAAAAATGTTGTCCTGCTATTTTAAGAGCATCAAGGTAAAGGAAATTAATTTGAATTTTTTAATACTTGAAATGTCCAACTCACCCTATAACATTATTTTACTATTTATTTATAATTTAGAAAATTATAATCAAGTTAAGGTGATCAGAAATTGTGAGCACTTTCATTTCAAAAGACCCAAAACTTAAGCTATCACACAGATAAGTATCTTTGCCAAACTAAATCATCTCTAGATCTGCTTCTGATGGTTTAGAGGCATGATTGGAGGACTTTAAGCAGGAATATTTTATAATTCCTGAAGGCCATGTTATGTTAAGAGCAAAAAGAACAGTTCAAAATTACTGGAGTTTCACAGGCAATAGAAGCAAATAAACTATATCAAACTAAAAAGCTTCTGTACAGCAAAGCAAAGGCTCAACGAAACAGAAGGGTAACATAAGGAGTAGGAGAAAATATTTGGAAATCATATATCTAAGAGGGGGCTAGTATCCAGAATATTTAAGGAAATTCTACAACTCAAAAGCAAAAACAAGTAACTCCATTCAAAAATGGGCCAAGGACCTAAAAAGATATTTTTCAAAGAAGACATGCATATGATATGCATGCATGTGGTCAACAGGGATGTGAAAAGGGTTCATCATTGCTAGTTATCTGGTAAATGCAGACAACATTGAGACGTCACCTCACACCTTGAGAATGATTGATCGAAAGAACAAAGAGAGCAAATGTTGTTGAGGATGTGCTCACTGTAATATTGCACACTATAACTGAAAACAAACATCCGTCCAGCCGTTGTGGAAAACCACATGGAAGGACCATAAAGAAACCAAAACTAGAACTACTATGTGATCCAGCAATTCAACTTTTGCATATATATCCAAAGGAATTGAAATCAGTATCAGAGAATAACAGAAGTACTTTGAATTAGATAAAGGGTAATGAAGGGAAGGGAGGGGAAAAGGAAAAAGATGGTAGAATAAATCAGACATTCCTTTCTTGTGTGATTTATGATTTCATGACCAATGTAATTCTGCATCATGTACAACCAGAAGAATGAGAAGTAATACTCCATATATGTATAACATGTCAAAATACATCCTAACATGTATAATAAGAATAAAAATATTTTTAAAAAATCAGTTATAAGAAGAGTTAAATTCTACATATTTAATGCACAATGTGGTAACTCCAGTTAATGTATTCTATACTTGAAACTTCTACTCTAAGAGAGTAGATCTTCAATATTCTCACTACATGCAAAAATAATTATAGGAGGTGATGGACATGTTAGCTATGGCAATCTCTTCACATTGCATGCATGTATCAAAGCATCATGTTCTACCACATAAATTTAAGCAATTTTGACATGTCAATAATAAGGGGCTAGGGACATAGTTCAGAGGTAGAGCACTTGTCTAGCATACACAAGGCTCTAGTCAATCCCCAGCACGAAAAAAAATTACCAAAATTAAAGTAAAATGTTTTATTAAGTAGGAGAGGGACATGATTGCTTTTCATCCTCTGGTGGTAAGAGAGGATGGATTGGTGTAGGTGGTTACTGGTAGCAGAAAGTCCACCTGGAAAGCTGAGGTAACAATCCTGACTCATGATGGTTCAAATCTGGGTGCAGCAGCGTGGAAAAGAGACAACAACTGGGGAGACATTCAAGAGAATGGTTTCTAATAGATTGGAAATTAACTGAGAAAGTAAAAGGAATAGAGAATAATTTTTATGTTAAAAAGATAGGAAAATCAGGAGAAGGACCAGGTTTGAGAAGACAGACAATGAATTCAGTGTGTGTTTGATCTGGCTGAAGGATGTGCAGATGTTTGGGAGGTGATTCAGTAGGCAATTAGGAATAAAACTCTGGAGCTCAAAAATTTTTGTTTTGAATAACTAACTTGGCCCACCTTGCTCTGAAAAAATATCACCACAGTTCATAGATGTTTTGAAAAAGGAAGCTGACTCTTCCCCTCTTTGATTACCCTGTATTCAAATCTCTTCCAAATAGTGGCTTATTGCATAAATTAGCACATAATTGATGTAGTTAGAGTATTTTCAAGAATGTTATGCATTGTATATATATACCACAGCTTCTTTATTCATTCATCTGTTGAAGAGCATCTAGGTTGGTTCCACAGTCTAGCCATAAAGAAGAATAATATTATGGCATTTGCAGATAAATGGATGGAATTGGAGATTATTATGCTAAGTGAAATAAGCCAATCCCCAAAAGCCAAAGGCTGAATGTTTTCCCTGATAAGTGGATGATGATATAGAATCTGGTTGGGGGTGAGGGGGTGAGAGAAGAAAGAAGGAACAATGTAGAGGGAAATGAGAGGGGGAGGGGCAGGGTATGAAAAATGGTGGAATGAGAAAGACATCATTACCCTATGTACATGTATGATTAACAAGAATGATATGAATGTACATCATGCACAACCATAGAAATGAAAATTTGTACCCCATATGCATACCTTGAATCAAAATGAAGTCTGTAAAAAAATTTTTAAAAAAGAATATTATGCAAAAGGATTATAACCATCTCTGCAATTCAAGTATTTCATCTGTAAGATGAGTATTTTGAAATGACTATATTGAATTATAATTATATTTCAATACTCTATGTGTAAATAACTCAACTTATCTAAAAGATATGTTTCTCAATGCCTGTGCAAGGCATTCTCTTAGTCACTAAGACATAAAATATAAGCAAAAATAAGTATAAATCCAGATCCAGAATCTTGCAGTCAGTGGAAACAGACCATCCTCATTCAAATCACTAAACAGGGGAGACTGGGTGCCTTCAGAAGAACACAGGTATCTGTTCTACAAGCATACAGAAGGAAAGAGACTGTCCTAGAGAAGGCTTTCCCAAGAAAATTATGTTCCAACCAAATTCTGGAGTGCAAATAGGAGATGGTTGAAAAACAGAGCAGAAAAAGATCCTGTGCTAAGAGAAAATGTCCCATTGGAAGAGCATGGCTACGCACAAGGAGGTGGAATGTGGGTAGGGGCACTGAGATAATGTCAGACTGAGAGTGAGGGGAAGCTACTAGAGGGTTGAGCAATAAAAAATCTTAACAATGCCAAGGAAGGATTGACTCCCTGTTTATCATGGTTAGATATTAACCTATGTTGTTCTTCTTCCAAGTTAATTTTCTCTTGTTTTCATCTTTGCAGAAGGAAGAAGGCGTAGGGCTAGGGTTTGATCAAGCTAGAACAGACTTAGAAATGACTTTTGCATGTCTGTATAAGATTCACATTGCCATCCCCCTGGTATTTGAGACACCTTTTGTGAAAGTGGTCCAAGTGACAGTGGTGGAGGGCTTGACCACTTGGAAATACTTATCTATTACAGAGTGTGCAATGAGAAAAGTAAGATCGTCTAGGCCCGAGTTCCTATGCAGCCACTTTCTAGGGATAAAAATCATGGGAAAATCATTTAAATCTTCCCACTGCAGATGCTTTAGTATGGAGACAGAACAGTGGCCAGCTTCCCTTCTGCCCTCCTAATTCTGTTTAAACAAATAATGAAGGTAGGGCAATTCTTATGTCATGCTACTATATGTTTCCAAAGGCAAAAAAAAATATGTTGACACAACAATGTTCACATCTCCAGATTCTACTTTAGAGCAAATGGACATAAACTCTAAAACCTATGTATCTGACTTTTATTATTAACCTAATATTTAAAATTCGACTTTATAAGTGGAACTAAACATATTTCCTTCTCCTATTTATTAGCCAGCATAAATACTTTTAAATTTGAGGATTGAGGTTCTTAAGTACACTGTTTTCTTTCCATGTCAACCAAGTATACAAATGATTAACAGACAGAATTTTTGGTAATTTTTAAAAATTTTTCTCATCTCAAATCTATAAGGAATATGTAGCTAATTTAAGCTTCATTGTATTAAACTATGGAATAGGCCATAAAGTACTGATACTACAAGTTGCATCAAACAAGTAAACATTTGTTATGGGGACAGTAAAATTTACTTTTCACAAAAGGAGCCTACAGTAATAATGCATTCAATTCTATTTCCCAGAATGCTTCTTAAGTATGTTAATAAAGTCTTTATTGTGTCTGCTTATAAAAGTCGCCACCATTTCCCATTAGAAAGTCTCTGTTTATTCATCAAACATTTACTGACAGTGACTGCTGGGAGCAGCCTCAGATTTCCACTCCATTACACGTTTGTGGCATAAAGCACATTAATTATAGATATATTACAATATTCAACTCATTGAGGAAAAATTAGATGATCAAGGCTCATTTTCCTTGACAATAAGCAAGTTAATGAAAATACTAATTACCTGATGATGAAGTGGAGCCTTCAGGATTGAATGCTTAGCATCTGTAAAAGAGTTCTGTGAATCTAGCACAGAATATTAAAGCCAGAAGCATCGGGAGTCTATGAGGTGGCCCTTGCAATTGTCCAGTGCCCTTCAATCAGAGGAAAAAGAATAGTTGGAAGTGAGACAGAGTTCTATCAATCATTTGGGGGAATTTGTTGAAAAGTCATACTCTTTACCTAAATTCTTTTTAGTGCATTATAGTTGCACATAATAGTGAGAATCACTTTGTCATATTCATAATGCACTTAACATAGTTTTATCCATTTCAATCCCTAGTACTTCCTCTTTTCCTCCCGTGCTCCCTCCCACTGACCCCTTTCTCTACCCTGTTGGTCTTCCTTCTATTTATTTATTTTTTATGGGTGCATTATAGTCATACATAAAATTGGAATGTATTGTGATATAGCCATACATGCACATGGCATAATTTGGAAGCATCATTCCCCAGTTCTTCCCCTTTTTTCCCTAAATGTTCAAAGTCAATATTATCTGGAACACAAATCAACTTCATTGAAAATATTCATACAAAGAATAGACTCTTTGTAAGTAAGTACATTGGCATCTCTTCATTATGCACTTTGTAATAATGTCAGAACTATTTCATTCATTTTAAAATTGCAAGGGAGAAAGCATCCATTAAAAATTTCCATTCTCTCAATTTCTACAAGTTTGGACTGAATAGTAATAAACTCTGGGCACAAGAAAGCCAGTTTACATCAGGTGAGGATATGTGGACCCTTAAAAATAAGCTCTTTCTAGCCGGGTGTGGTGGCATACACCTGTAATCCCAGCATTTGGGAGGCTGAGGCAGGAGGATCATAAGTTCAAAGCCAGCCTCAGCAACTTAGCAAGGCCCTAAGCAACTCAATGAGATCCTGTCTCTAAATAAAATACAAAATAGGGCTGGGGATGTGGCTCAGTGGTGGAGAGCCCCTGGGTTCAATCCCCAGTACCAAAAAAATAAAAATAAAAAAATAAAAATAAGCTCTTTCTAAATAAAAATATGAGAAGATAATCAGCTTTATTCATTATTGAGGACATGTGAACTAAAATTATAATGAGATACCACTACATAGCTTTTGAAATTACTAAAACAAAAATCAACAATACCAATTGCTAACTAGGATGTGATACAACAGGAATTCTCATTCATTGCTAGTGGGAATGCAAAATGCTTCAGCCACTCTGGAAAAAAATCTGGCAGTTTTCTTATAAAATTAAAAGGTCTTGATATACAATCTAACAATCACACTTCTTGGTATTTCCTTGACTGATTTGAAAAAGTGCTCACAGAAAAACCTGCACATAAATACTTATATCATCTTTTTCACAATCACCCAAAGCTAGAAGCAACCAAGGTGTGCTTTTATTTTTATTTTTATTTTTTCTATTATTTAGGGGCAGGGCAGCTCAAACTCATTGCCTGGTGCATGCTAGGAAAGTGCTCTACCACTGAAGCACATCCCCAGGCCCAAGGTGTCTTTCAATAAATGAGCAAGTAAATAAGCTGTGGTACATCCACATAATGGAATACTATTCTGCAATAATTAAAACATAAACGCTATCAAGCACAGAAAGATCTGACTGAAGTTAAATGCATAGTGCTAACTGAAACAAGCCAGACTGAAAAGGCTACATTCTTTGCAATCACAACTATATGACAGTCTGGAAAAGACAAAAGTATAGAGATCGTGAAGAGGGCACTGGGTGCCAGAATTTGGGGGCAGTGAGGATTGACTACATGAAGCTGTTCACTTAGTAGGACTGCAAAACTATTCTGTATGATACTGCAATTATGAATCAGTGACACTCTGCACTTGTCAAAACCCAAAGAACTTTACAGCACTAAGAATGGACTTTAATTATACAACACTTTTAAGAGTTATATAAGGATTATGGGATGCCAGGATGAAATGCAGAATGTGACAAAAGAATTGTAAAGTAAATGCACGAAACAACCTCACAGAAGGGATTGACAGGAATAAAACTGTCACTTTGGAAATGACTAGAGTGTGTAAGACTAAAGGCAAAATACACTCTATGCAAGCACCATGCCTTAACTGATTGAGTTGCTCCCCAGGAGGGTGTGGACTAAAAGCCTTGAAATCACAATGCATGCATTTTGGAATTTAAAATGTAAATGATGAGTAATGAAAGACAAATTCTCAATGTTGGAATGATAGTTTACAGATAGGTCAGAAGAGGAGGTTAGAATGATCTATATGGCAATAGAGTTAGATTCATCATTATAAATACATGTTTAGCTTAAATAAAGTTACAGAGAGTTCATGCATAAATAAATATATATAACATACAAAATTGTCTGTATGTGCATGGTATCATGCTTGTAAAAACAGAAACACAATGATGAGGGTATGTTATAGGGACACAGGAGTCAATGAAGAGCTCCAAAGGCCAAGACTGGAATAATTTGAGCAAAAAAATATAGTAGTATTAGATCATAACCCAATATATAAAATAATTTTGTATAAGTCCATACTGAAATAATGAGTAAGTGAATAAATACATGGGGAGAAAAGGCAAATCTCCCATGCAGAAGAATTCCAAATAATGTTTGCAGGAGATGGAGTATCACTCCCTTCTACTTAACTGGGGGTACATGTAAAGACTTCCTTCCAAAGAGCATAGTATGGAAAGAGGGAGAAAAGAAAGACTACAGTAAAAAGAAAGCTGACAAGCATCCCCTCAGCCAGGTGATAGAGGTCAACATCAACAGTTAGGTCATATGAACCATATGACCTTTCATATGTGATGAGAGACCTCTGCTTCTACAATCTTCCTTCCAATGACATGTCACTCCAGTCTTGTCATTAAAAATCCCAATCAAGGGACATTCCACAAAATATGTGATAGCAGTCTTCAAAACTCTCAAGATCATAAAAAAAAGAAAATCTGAGACACTGTTCCACCCAAGAGGAAAACAAGGAAACAAAACAAATAAAAGTAATGTAGTGTCCTGGAGGGGAAAGAGAAAGTGCCATTAGGCAAAAACTAAAAAAAAAGAAAAAAAAATATGCATTAGTTAATACTAATGTGTTGCTATTATTGCACTAATTGTGGCAGATATACCATACCAATGTAGGATGTTAAAAATGAGGTAGTCAGTGAGAGATTAAGGGTAAAGGGGAACTCTACATAGCATCTTTGCAATTTTTCTGTGGATTGAAAAGTTTTTTTTAAATGTAGACCCTTTCAACACTTGCCTGAATTATTTCTCCCATTTCTCAAACTGGCAGCCTAAATCAGAATAAGCAAACTGCTGAATATATCTTCTGGTTTCATTCCAGCATCAATTTGTATTTTCCATGTTCTTTTGACTCAACTAACAGCTCTGCACAGCCTCTCCCTTTTCCTGTGCATTAGCCATTGAATGAATTCCAAGTCACTCTGCTGTAGAGTGGCCAAAGATGCCATTTGATGGATGGCCACTTCACATACCTGTTTTGGAGTCTTTGATTGATGTGCTGGCATACATCTAATATAACTTCTTCTAATAAGGAAGTGAGGAAAACATACATTTGTGCAAACTGCAGTCCAGTTTGCTGCTCATCCAAAAGGCTCAATTTAGAAATAGTTTCTTAATAATTCAACATGGACAATTCCTTGATTCCCATTGACTTTCAATTTAATCAGCAAAGCTGTCTCTTGGATTTTCCATTATTATGAAGACTGATGTATTTTATAAGAGCAAACAGCTGTTCTGGAAGATTAATGTTTCTTCTTGTCACCCTGCAGTGGAAGCTTACTTGGAATTCTTCTCTTGTGAAAAGCAGTTTGGATCCAAAAAGTTCAATCGGACAACCTCCATGATTTTAGCCCCTGAGCCAGTTCTCATAACCCTTGCCTAACAAAATTCATCAAGATCTGTGGGTGGATGGCTTCTCCTGAGTTAAACATCACATGTAGGAAATGCCCAAGCCCTTGGAGTCGAGAGAACTGGGCTCTCTCTTTTCAGACTTTCATTTGGTCTGGATAAGTTACCTAAGTTCTAAAGGCTTTATTCTCCTTCCCAGATAACACTTGCCTGGCTTGTATCACAGACAAACAGGAGGATCATACATTTATTCAACAATTATGTCTTGAGTATCCACTATGTTGTGGGGAATGTGGAAGACACTGGGGATGTAATGGTGGAAAGAAAAAAACAAAAATTACTGAGCTTAAAGAACCTGCATCCTAGTACAAAGAAACAGAATAAAATATATAGTACTTTGATGGTTATGAGTATAAGTTTTAAAAAATAAGCACAAGGATAGGGACTCTTGAGGAGGAAAGATAATTTTATGTATGATCAAAATAGACCTTGCTGAGAAGTGACATTTGAGCAATCACCTAAAGGAGCTGAGAAACCAGTCAAGAGGAGAGTTGAAGAAAGAGCCCCTTCAGGAAAGGGAAACAGCAAGTAAAAAGGCAGATGCTGAAGTAAGCTGGAATATCCAAGAACAACTGGAAGGTCAGTGTGGCTGGAACAGAGGAGGGGGTCATGTGAAGTAGAAGAGGAAAAGAGGTTAGATAAGTGATGAAGAGGATAGTTTGACCATATTAACTTTTTGTGCCATTGTCTGGACTTTCATTTATACTCTGGGTGAGATGGGGAGCCATTCTGAACAGGGTGCTAATGTATTTGTTTTATGCTCTAGCAGGATCACTTAGCTGGAGAATAGATGAGAAGCAAGGGCAGAAGCAAGATCAGTGAGGTGGCTCTAATCTAAAGAAGAAATCATGGTGACTTGAACCAGTCTTGGCAGAGATGTTAATGAAGAGCAAACACATTCCAGATATATTTTTAAGGCATTACCAATAGAATTTTTGTGAGAGATTAGATGTGAGACATGAGAGAGGGAGCAGGGAACTCTTTCCAGAATTTTTGTCCTTAACAAAGATGCCATTCACTGACACAAGGAATATAGTGTGAATACTTTGGGGGGACAGCAAAGAGCAGAAGCTCAGCTTTGGAAATGTTATGCTTAATTTGCCTGTTAAATATTCAAATAAAGATTAAAAGTAGACAACTGAGCATTTGAGTCTATTGTTTGCAGAAAAAAATCAAAACTTGGAGTTAGAAAATGTGTACATCAGCTAGGCATAGTGGTGCACACCTTATAATCTCAGCTATTCCAGAGGCTGAGAAGGAGGATCATAAGTTTGAGGCCAGCATGGGTAACTTAGTGAGATTCTGTCTCAAAACCAAAAAATTTAAGAGATGGGGATGTAGCTCAATGGCAGAGCTGCATTGCTCAGCTTGCATGAAGCCCTGGGTTCAATCCTCAGTGCTGTAGCCATAACAACAAAAGTCAAAGTCATCAGTGTATAGATGGTATTTAAAGCAATGAAAGTTTATTGGTCACCCAGTTAGATCAGGTAGAAAAAAGAAGAGGTCCTCCTAGGATTCAACTCTGGGGTTAAAAGGTTAAAAAAGAACCAGCAGAGAACATTAGGAAGAGGCACTGGCTACGGATGAACCAAAAGCAGAGTGTGATAGTGAGGACCCAGAATCCGAGGGAAGAAAGTGTGCTAAGGGTCCAGGAATTGTCAGTCATGTGAAATGCTGTTGATAGGTCAAACGAGGTCATAAAATTGACCTTTTAACTTAGTGATGTAGAGACCATTGTGACCTTATTTGGAAAAAGAAAGAGAATAGCTGCTGTGGTTTGAGAGTAAATGGGAGTTCTACGTTTTGATCATTGTACCGTGGTAACGTAAAATGTTAACATTAGAAGCAGCTAAGTGAAGGACATATGGGAATTCTCCGTACTATCTTCGCAACTTTTCTGTAACTCTAAAATTGTTTCACAATAAAAAGTTAGGAAAAGTACATGGGAAGAAATTTTCTTGAAAAGATAAGAAAGAAATGGACAGAAGCATGAAGAAATGGGGTCAAGAAAGGTTTTTGTTTGTTTGGCTTGTTTTTTTGTTTGTTTCAAGCTAGGAGAAGCAACACCAGGTCCAAATGCCAAAGGGGATTATCAGGTAGAAAGACAAAAACTAGTGATTCAGGAAAGAGACTGAAGCAATGTCCTTGAAAAAGAAAGAGGGATGCAACCTACTGCCCCGTGGAAGCACAGACCACAGCCACAAAGGGCAGATGCTGGATGCAGATAGATGTGCAAATCCTGTCGGACTGCTTCATATTTCCCACTGAAAGGGGAAGTAAGTTCACAGGTGAAGGTGAATGTGTCTAATGTGTAAGAACATTGGAATTTTGAAGAAGGAAAAGGAGAAAAATTGTCCCCTCTAGAGAGTAGGAAGGAAAATCAGTGACAGCATTTAAGATGCTTGAAAGTGATTAGCATGCATATAAAAAAGAAAGACTAGAACTTGGGAGTTCTAAGGTGAACTGGATGAAGATCCTCTCTTCTCTTATCTGATGATTAACGATAGTGGGAACTTGAATCGAGACAAGCCATGCCAAGGACTGTTCCTGAAGCAATGACAAACCCACCTTTATAGTCTCAGTGACACTCCTAATGTAAACCACTTTCCTCTTCCCTGCTACGAAGCAAATGTTAGATTGTGCTGTACATTCCGCTACTGGACCAGACCAAGATACATCAGAGATATGCCTTTAATTCTGTACCTTTGAAAAACATATAAGTTTTTGAATCTGTGACTTTTCTCATGAATAGATAATCTAAAGGAGAGCCCAAAATAAGTGAAAAAGTTCAACCTTTGACAGATCAAGTGCTGCCCTGTGACATTAAGTGCCCTTGCTAATTTCAGAGGAAGGGCATATTTTCCCCACTTACCAGGTCCCACCTCACAAGTAGGGTTGGGAAAAAGAGGTATCCCAGGAGGATTCTGTCTGTACTCAGAAGGTCAGGGGGAGGTCCTAATTGAATGACATTTCAACCAAAAGTCAGAGAGATTGTTACCACCTACCGAATAAATAAAGCTCCTTGTGCTTCAAGATCGTTCCTGATCCTGGGTGGGGGGCCTGGAAGGGGGTGGTGTTTGTCTCAAGTTCCTTGTGCTGGTGGCTAAATTTGTCTCCTACAGAAGTGAACAGATGAATAACCAAGGCTAAAACCTTTTAGATGAAGAAGTTAAACAATTTTTGTTTGATAATTTGGACTAAATGCACCTGTTAATGAAGAAAAAAGAGGTGGGAATTCTATGAAGCACTGGAAGAAAAATCAGATTTCCAAATAATTAAAAATTGTCCATTTCAGTGACATTGACATAACTCTGAATAGATCCCTCTCTTCTGAGAAATCCATTAAATTGGGAGTCATTTTACCCTAGAGATTCCTCACACATCTCCCACCTGCATGGGCAGCTAACAGCTTACAAAGAACGTGGATTCTTTCTATCCATAGTGCAAAGTAAGTGTGTTTCTCACAAACATAATCATGACAAAGGCACTGTTTTTCTCAGTGGTTTAATTTCTAATTCCTATCAAATCCTACCAGATCTATTGCCTGGTCCTAGATCTTTGTTAGTATCTTGGTTTTTACCCGAGCGTTTTTCTATAATTTTATCCCTCTAGCCTGGCATGGTGCAGTTAAGTTAAAAAAGACCATGGGACTATTAGAAGGAAATTACAGAGCTGGAATCTCAAGTACAATTCCAACAGTTATCAGGAGCGAGCTGGCCAGGAAACCCTAATGCCTCCATTAATAAAGCTATTAATTTTGAAAAGCTTTGACAGCTATAACATCTTTTTTTTAAAAAAGCAAAAACACTTTTCCTTTATCTCTCCAAACTGCCTTCTTCTTTGTATGTAGCAGCTGCCTCAAGCTCCCTTCCACTGCCTGTTTTAATTTGTCTTTAATATCAGATGTGCCTTATCGATTTCTTCTGTGTATATTTTCATTCTGAATAATTCAGAGGCATGAATTTTTTTTCTCCCATTATGGTCAATAGCAGGAGCAAATTTTGAGGATAATCAATTGAGCCCTGACTGACGATTCCTGCTGTTGATATCCCCAGAAGTGAAGGAGGGGGAACAGCAGGGGATAATACGACCCAACAGTCAATCACAGCTATCAGCAAACGAGCCAACACGGGTTTGTGTGAGGGATGAAGATCCATACGGCAGGCCCAAAAGGCCGGCTAATAGTTTGCTCTTTTTACTTTTCATCATGCAGCATTCCAGCTGTGCCGGGGAGAGTTACAGTCGGTTTTCATATACATTTTCCTCTCCACTGATGTTTTTTAAAAATCATGTTTTAAAAGCGTCATCTTTTATATGAATATGTACATCATCTATGCATCAATTCTTAATGATTTGTTCATATTTTAGCCAAGCTTTTTCCAAAAATAGGATAAGAAAATTGGAAAGCTTCCAGGGAACCAGTCAGGGAATAAATAATTGTCACATTTTAATTCAGATAATATGCTGAAATTAATTATCATAGAGATGACAGAAACAATACAAGTGTGTCTAGTCTCCTCTCACCTGCAGTAAGAACACATTTACTTTGCCTGTTTTGATGCTGGCACTAATCCAAGTCTTTGACACACTCAATTTACTACAAAATTGGCAGGCCTCTGTCTCATAAAGGACTCCAACTGGAACGATAAATATTGG
Organism: Glaucomys volans; assembly: GCA_020662805.1. Classification (NCBI taxonomy): domain Eukaryota; kingdom Metazoa; phylum Chordata; class Mammalia; order Rodentia; family Sciuridae; genus Glaucomys; species Glaucomys volans. The sequence goes on from JAJEJO010001941.1 coordinate 256,849, forward strand.
TCCCTCTGCTCTATAAGACTAATGTAAGTCAGAGTAGACCTAATAAGTATCAGATCATTGGGTTCAATGATTACAATACTTTATATTTTCCTTCTCTTCAAGGTATTTTTATAAAACCCTGAATTAACAGGATGTGCTAGAGGCAGGCAGACTTTTGCACTCTCTTAGAAATGTTGAGATCAGAACCAAGCGGGGAAAAGAGGCTGAGGCTAACACAAGCAGTTCAATTTCAATTACGTGGAGTAAATGGTGTTTTTCAGGTCTGATGATTTCTGAAAACTATTTGAAGGTCTGATGTCATTTACATGCAGTTTTCCTTTATCTGTAAAAATAAGGACTTTTACACTACTTGATTCAAGAATTTGAATGTAATTATGATATGTCTGCTTGTCATAAACAGATATTTCTAAAGTAATATTTAACAACAAACCAAAGAATTCCTCACAGATTATTGGTTATAAAATAAGGGCTACAGAATTAATATCTTCTGCAATAGATATCTGGATTTGTGATCTCCAGAGGAGACCCATAAAATTTAGAAAACATCTGTAGTTAATTGCTAAATAGCTTATAGTTAAATAAAAGTCCAATGTATGCAAAGTGAAAGAGGAAATTAGAAGTCTTGCTTTAGTTTACCATAGATAACTTATTTATAAATCCCTGTAATTTATTATTAATATCCTTATACAATAATCGCTCATGCATATAAACACTGTTAACCTTAAAATTTCATTCTGATTCCTGTTTCTTTACAAAGGAGGTATTTTGGCTTTAGAACTCATTAGTCTTAAAGGTTTTTGAAAACATTAAAGAAGTATGTTGCTATTATGTTTTAGGAGGAAAATAATGGTACTTTTCATGATCTTATTTTATTCATCAGTAAATTTCATCAAGAAATTATTACTCTCATTAAAAACTTGATTTTCTTGGAATTAATTTTAGGATTAAAGCTGATATCTCAAAAACAAGTAAGTAAGAAATTATTTGTAATTTAGAATTTATTTTGTAAATACCAACGGTGCTTTCCTAATGAAATTACAACAGTACTCTTATGCTCCAATGCTTTCTTCGGAACAGGTGATTTTCTGACTTTTTCGTGTCTCAAAGGGAAAAATACAATTTGAGGTTGACAAACTCTTAATGAGTCAGGGGTTATATCAAGCTGACATTTTGCATGAAATGGAGAAAAGAGTGAAACAAAACAAATTCCTTTTTTGGTAAATGGTAATATATCTAGCAACAGACATTTGCTTAAGTTGATTGAACATTGAGATAAAGCAGAAATATGTAATTGATAGCAAAATGGCAATCACAGACTATTATAAATCAAGAGATTTATAATAAGTGGACAAATTTAATAAGACAAAAATTAGTAATATAATGCTTTCAGCTTGTTTTTCCTATTAAGAACTGACAAGTTCTTAATATTATATAGACTGATATTAAAAGTCAATATCCACTTTAAATCTGAGACATTAAGAGTCTTTATATTCTAATATGATCTTGTCAACAAAACTATAAACTAAAATACACTGCTCATGTAATTCTAAACAATTTGTAATTGAAAAAAAGAAGTGAATATTAAAAGTATGAATGTTTTTGGTTGAAATAAGCAGGAAAAAGAACTGGACAGAGTCAGAAGACCTTATTTGTAGCACCAGTCCTAGAAGTGCTGTGAACTCATTGTAAGATCTTAGTTGGACTAGTAAGTAATAACAATAAAAGCTGTAATTAATCAGAAGCTTTCTTTGAGTCAGAGATCATTTCAGCTAATCTTCACAAGAACTATGTGAGATAGGTACCATTATTATTCCCACTTTGCAGATGAGGAAATTAGGGCACATGGAGGTAAATAATTTGTCTGAAATTGCACATTAAGTAGTAGAGTCCAGAGGACTAAGACTCAGGTACAAATATTGAGGGTGACTGAAATGGTTGACTTCTGCTTCTAGAATCCTCATAAATCATTTCTACATGCATTCCCAAGGAGGGAATTTTCTGACTTCTTTTTTTAAAATTTTTCTTTTTTTAATTTTTAAAGAAGGAACTACTTTTTTGTTTTCTAGATGCTTCCAGTCACTATGGGGAGGGAGTGGATGAGCCCTCATAAGAAAGTCACTGAAAGAAATGTGGAAGGGGCACCAGGGCCAGCTCACTGTCCTCCCCTCAGGAATGTTGGCAAGTCATGGAAAAGCTGGGGTAGCAGTTGATGGTAATGACCCCTACAACAGCTAGAATATTCTGCCCACTGCAAATGACCTTGCAAAGAAGATGCAGCACTATGGCAAGGGATACTAATATGTGGTATATGAATAGCTGGAGGACCTGCTTCTTTTCTGACAACGTCCTTAGGTAATGCTTTCTCACTCAGAGCCAGGTAGCATTGTGAGACAAAACTAATACATTGTCCTACAAAAAGTGTACCTCTGTTCAAAGAACCTCCACAGCTTCAGAGGGTTAATTGGAAGAGTTCAAGAGACCTCAATCTCAGATATAATTATAGGGGAAGGAGATAAATATGGTACAATAAGCATAGGTTTCTGTCAAACCCTTTCTGCCACGTCCTATGTGGTTTGGGCCAATGTACATGCTTTCTTTGAGTTCTGGTTTCCTTATCTAAAAAATAGCATACCAAAATCTACCTCATAGGTACATCGTAAAAATGTATACAATATAGTTTGATGCATAGGGTGATTATGAAGAATTAACAAAATAATTGGTACATAGCACCTGTCATAAATCAAGAACTCAACAAGTATCAGTTTTCTTGCCTCACATTCCCATAACAGAGATATCTCTATCAATGCTACCTTGCAAATTTATTCCAAAGTTGAATATCCCTTGCAGAGGAGGAAGTTAGTACCCCAGGTCCTGGATTAAAAGATGCTAAAGAAATGGGAAAACAGGATCAGTGTACCATTAAAGTTCCTTAGTTTCCTATCTATTTGTCCCAATCAGTCCTGAAAACCCAAGCTCATTATAAACTGTGACCTAAGAAGAACGTGGTGCCACGATCATGTACACAGGTCCAGACAAGGTAACTTCTTACAGGCCCTCATGGATACCCCACATGACCAATAAGACACATCTGTGTCTATATATTTCAGTTTATAGTAATTGAGTTGCATAGAAATATATTGAAGCATTATGAGTAAAATTTCAGCAAAGTAAACGACAGATTTTTATACGTACATTCAAGGAAGAAAAATGTGTCTGTTATACAGGCCATAATTGTGGAACTTATGCTAATGGAAATCATTGTAACACTTTATTCATAAGGGTCATTTATAAATGATGTATGAATGTCCATAAATGTCTCTCTTATTTGCTATTAATAGTTAGGAATGCTATTATTTTTACATAAGCCAAGTGTGAGGCCTTTCAAATGGAAGCAACAATAGGTATAATGTGTTGGAATGAGTCTACAGATAAAATAAGCATATTTTTTGCTTGGTTATTAACTACAATAAAGTATTTCCACATGGGTTATTTAAGGTTTTATTTAGATTTCATCTTTAATTTGGAAAAACCTCAGGGTGCTATTTTCAATGAAATGTATCAATCATAACACTTGGAACCCAATTATTACACTTCAGCTAAATTACTTACTGTGATCTCACCATTTAAAGCACACTTCAAAACCACAAGTGAGTTGTCATAAAAAGATTTTCTTTTCTCTGACTCCTTTTTTATACTGATAATATTCTTTAGTCAAATTTGTTTAAGGGAAGGCACCCTCACACACTGACATCACCTGGCACAGGGAGGGAAATATAAAACCCACAGTTATTGGTCTGTTGGTTTGCCCTTTCCATCAGAAGGAAAGAGTCAAATACCATCTTGCCTTTCTTCCCAACATAAAGGAAGGATGGTTTGAGTGTAGAAGTAGAAGTTCTTGAATGATCTTTTGGGATTTGGAATGTTTCGTTAAATGTTCAGATTGGGATTTGGCATATCTTGTTAAATGTTCAGTTGATGGTCTCTCATGAAGTGGGTTGTTTCAGATACAGAGGAAAAGGTAAATGCTCTCAAGGGTCAATTATCCAAAGATTATTCAGTCAGCATTGCTGACTGAATTGCTTGACAAGCCAATCAGTGCTAGCATAAGCAACATTCATTCTGCTCTTCTAATTCACTACATCCCACAATGTGAAAGCTCAGGTTTGGGAGGGTCAGGGGTTGCACCCACCCATGTTTGGAAATTGGTGGATGAGCCTCAAAGGGAGGAACAACCATCTGTATCCTAGCTCAGAATTAAACTGTGCTGTGCCACACGAGACGGGAGATTGGAGAGAAAGGAAGAGCGTGGCTTCCTCATTTGTCAACTGATCCCAATTTCTGTGACACTTTATCCTTCCCCTCTGTATCCGAAGTTGGACCTGAGGTAGGTCCAGAATAGATGCTGCTCTGAGCTGAAGGCCGTTTCCAAAACTATGGAGAGAATGAAAATATTCAGTGGTTGCCAGGGTTTAAGGGTGTGGGGAGGGGAGGCTGAAATAGGAAAAGCACAGAGGACTTTTAGGGCAGAAAAAGGATCTTGTATGAAACTATAATATTGGATACCCGTCTTAATATATTTGTCCAAATCTATGGGAGGTACAACACCAAGAGTGAACCCAATGTCAACTATGGACTTCAGGTGATTTCTATGGGTCTCTGTAAATTGAAACAAATATATCACTCAGGTGGATGACATTGATAATGGGCAAGGCTATACATGTTGGGGGAGGGGTATATTGGAAATTTCTGTACCTTCTTTGCTGCTGTGAACCTAAAGTTGTTCTGAAAATGTAGTTTACTTCAAATTACATAGTGCCTGAGAGAGCACTTTTAGTTTCTTATAGGCAGCACAAAGGATGACGAGCAGCACGTTATGAGAGCAGGGAGGAGGAGTTGACACTGCTGTAGAGGCTCCAAGGCTGGCGTGTAGAAGATGATCTTAGTCAAATTCACATTTTTGCCCTGGGCTAGATGTGCCTAAAAGCTTCACACTTTTGAACAGCTTCTCTCCCAGGAGTATCAAACTCACCAAGGGGTCATGTGTTTACTTCCCCAGTTTCACCCCTGGGAAAATGGCAGAAGATCTGCTGATGGGCCATTCAATTTCACTTTCATCCTTTGCTTCATATGGATGATGGCTATGGTGGAGGGAGCTGGAGAGTGAGAATTTTAATAACACATGAAAGTTTCAATTCCTATGAAGACTTGACAACACTTCCCAGGGCTGTCAGAGACTGGGGCCAGGAAGACAGGCAGAGACTCTGGATGGAATTTTGTTTCTTCTTGTAGGGACAGAAGCTTCATTTCTCTAGCTAAACTTATTTCTATGGAGTTTAATCACAGAAATACAAGACCAGGTGAATAGAAACTGTACTGACTACATATCATTCTCTGCATTAGAGTGTCATACCCAGTGGCTGACACATAGTAGATTCACACAAATGTTGATTACATAAGTAGAAGGTGGATGGATGGATGACTGGACTCAGTGTACCTATACAGTTTCTTATTTAACACTAACAATCCTATGGGGCAAGTGCTATTGTATCAATGTTTCTTCCTTATCCCAAACCATCATTCACAAGAGAGGAAGGATGGAAGAAAAAAGATGAGGAAATGGAAACCAACACAGAGGAATTAATACCAATACACAGGAGTTAATATGCACCTGCAGTCCTCCATATTCCAACATCAGTTTTTTTGGATGCTAAGCTTACTCTACTGGCATTTCTCATTTATATCAGGATGTCACCTTAAAAAACTGAAGTAAGTAAAAGTCTAATGGGCCAGACTATGATCCTGATAGTATTGCAAGTGTGAGGATAGGGAATGAGAAAAGGCTCTTCCTCTCTGATCCCAGGAGCCACAATATTTCCAGTAACAGAGCAGAGTATCTTGGCCCATCCCCTTCTTTGTCCAGCTCTGGTGTACATGCCGTGACTAAAAACAGGCTAAGAAAAAAATGGCACTTGTGTTGTGTTACATCTTTAGCATCTTTGATTTTTTTTTCCTTGCTTATGAAAAAATATACCTTAGACTTGACCTCATTTAAAGCAGTGTGTTTAGAATCCTTCCTTACTCTGGGAGTTACTCAAATATTAAGAATTCCAGTGTCTTTAGCTGGAGAAGCAGCTTTGTTTTTTGAGAACAAAAACAGCAAAATGGGGGATAAAAACAGGATTGCTAAGAAATTGGATAATTTAATGTGGAGGAAAAAATTAAGAATGCAAAGTACAGTCTTTGGAGTCTAGAGAATTAATGATAAGGAAGACATCAGTTTCTTCACTCTTCTACCCAAATAAGAGTGTGAGATTAAGCTCTTGTAGGAGGAATGCAAATAACTTTATATCTTTATCTCTTGGTTACCTGGAAAATTCCTTCTTAGGTGTCAAGTTCCTGAGGTACTAGAATGATCTAAATCAAGCAGTTGTCTTCAGTTGACTTTCCTATTCTAGAGGAAGTATTAGTAGAAGGTGTTCATAAATTCACCTGGGTCTGACCCAGGGAAGAGAAGCACTGGTCAGCTGACAGCCCTTGGCAACACATGAGTAGTGTTCACCAAAGAAGTAAACAGGACAGAGACACACTAAATCCACAAAACTTTCCCATACTCATTGAGAAAAATGATAATAATCGCTACTATTTTATTGACAAAACCCAGCCACAGCCTCAAGGAATTTAATCTTTGTAAGAAACCTATTGGTAGGCAATATTTTTATCCCCATTTCAGCAATAAGTCAGAGAAGATTCAATCATGTTGTAGACCTCAAATATATACAACAGAAATAAACTTTAGAAAAATATAGGGCTCAGAGAAGTTAAGTAGCTTACTCAGGCTTATGCTGAAGTTGGTAAAGCTGTAATGCAAATGAGGCCATTATGATTCCAATGCCAGACCTTAGGTTACTTACTTCTAAATCCAAATAACCAACTATTCAATGAACTTAATTTTGTCCTGATCATTCCTTACATTGGAAAAAGGAAACCAAATAATAATAAGATAATCAAGATTTAACTTTAAAAAACAAATCTAAACACATGTAAGATGTGTTCTTGGAGCAGTAAGAAGTCTGCTGTATTATATCTTCTGTTTTTCACTTATTCAGTCAGTCAGTGAATCACTAATAGGACTTTATTAAGAATTTATGTTTAGTATAACATGTCAAAATACACCCTACTGTCATGTATATCTAAAAACAACAAATTAAAAAAGAATTCATGTTCAGAACAAAGATCCTGAATAGACAAGTCTATTATATTTACTATATTATACTATATGGAATGTATACATAACATATGGATCTACTATAAATTTACTAAATTCACCACAAATGGGAAAGTTACACAAAATATTTTAAACAATGTTAAGTGACCAAAGATATGAATATTTTAAAGGTGAGGGTTTCTGCTTTTTACATATCAAATCAATTAACCATTCCCTGAAAATTCTTTCTTACTGAGGTTGTAATGTAGTGGTTCATATACACTTAGATAATTTGCTAGTAACAACTAAGAAAGTGTTCTACAAGTTACCAGGGAAATTCAACTATCTCTAAGCTTCTAATTACTAAAATCCAGTAATATACCAATCAATACCAAGATAAAGATGAAGAAAAGGAGAAAGATCCCACATGACTACAAAAGACAGCTTCTCTTATGATGATAGACAACTAGTTTCAACTTATTTTGCAGATAATTAGAGAAATGCTTTTGAGCTGAAGGAAGTTGAGGAGATATGACTGGCCACTATCCAACTACAATTCTGTTTCCCAAAAGGGCCCACCCATCAAACTAGAATACTAAGTCCCTACTGAGGAACCTAGGGAGGAATTGCTGGAAATGGCAAAGCTTATTAGATTTCACATTATCCAACAACTTAAAATGATGTATTAACATTCTCCCTGAATTCAAAATGTTTATTGATTTTTTAAATCTTAGATAATTTAACTAGGTTACATTTGCATTATGTAGTATAAAATAAATGCTTTAAGTTATTTCTGCTCACATCTTAGATTGAATATTTAGTCCAGAATATTTCTTCCTTGCCTAAATTGATAGAATGAACTGAGGGGATACAAGTAAACTAAAGTTAATCATCAAATATTTATGTGCATTAAACACTGCATTTATTCATAGTCAGAATCCAAAATAATTTTAATAGAGAAGCATTCTGATAGTAATATGAAATTGATTGACAGAAATTTGTGAATTGTGTGGCATCTAATAATTAAGATTAAGTCCAATGTTATGTAAAAGAAACAAGAAAAATTCTCTTTTTTAAAGAAAAAAAAAGTGAGATTGACAATTTAAGCAACTGTATACCAATATAGTAGCGTAGCACATACCCCAAGGTCATGTAACCTGGAGCCCAAATATCTAGAAGGGAAGATCAGGCAAGGAAAGACCTCAGTACCATCAAATATCAAACAATGTCAAGTTAGACTGACCTGGGCTCTAATCCAGACATTGCTACATGTGTATACTTTGCATGCCAGTTATTCCTTCACCTTGAATGCATCTTCAACTTATAAAGGCTGGTGTTTGGATAAATGGAAGTGCCTTGAAAGTTCAAACAGGACTTCCATGGAAATTAATTATTACAGTGTTATTGGCTGAATTATTTTCCCTGGAATTTATACATAAAAGCCTTAACCCTCAGTACCTGCAAATGTGACTGTATTTGACGACAGAGCCTTTAAAGAGGTAATTAAGGCAATACAAAGTCATAGGGATGGTACCTATCCAACATGACTAATGTCATTAATAGAAGAGAAAATTTGGACATAGAGAGACACAAGGGGTACATACAGAAAGCCATGTCCTGGTGAAGAGGCAGCAAGAAAGTGACCACCTGCAGGCCAAATAAAGCAACATCAAAAAGAACCACGTCTGTAACACCTTGATCTTTGGAAGTCCAGTCTCTAGAACTCTGAGAAAATAAATTTCTGTTGCCTAAGCCACCCAAACTGATAGTGTTTTGATGGAAGTTGAAGTAAAGTAATAGGTATAGTCATTGCCATCTTTTGAAATATGTTTGCTTGAGGGGAGAAGGCTAGCACTTGAGTGACCATTTAATTGATGTAAGTTCCCAGACTTTTCTATGCATTCAGCATTTATCAAATCTGGTGAAATGGCCTAGCACATAATACATTCTCAATAAGTGTTTATGGAATGAATCAATGAATGACTGTGTGAATGAGTGAATGAATATTAATTAATAAGAGGGTAAGGTCCAGTGCCAGGACTACAATAGTCACTGAGAGTTCACAGAAACAATAGCTAAATGCATATTATGTGCCAGGTACTATGCAATAAGCACTATAAAAAGCAAATGCAAAAAACCTTAGGAGTCTGAGGGCTTTCAGAATAAGAAAGAATGGTCCATATTATCCCTCCTTAATGTTTTCAAGCACACTGCATATTCACTGATCCAGGGAGGTGGTAGTATTTGTTGGGAAGAAACACTAGGCTAGAAACCAGAAGACTGGCTTATTTTCTTGATTTTAATAGTATCAATGAGCATATTTCAGTGAAAAATAAAATGTATTCTATTGAGCAATAGTGATGCAGGAAAAAAAGACATCTGTGCAAATAGCAGTGTATTTTAGATTTGTCTGACATTTATTTTTAATGTGTTTATATTTCACTTACCACTTGTAACAATTTAACACAGAAACATAAATTATTCTGTAGGCATATCTACAACACATTTTTACTAAATTACACAAAACTAATAGAAAGGAAAACAAAAAACAAAAGGGAGGGAGGAAGGAAGACAGAGCAGACTATAAGAGAAAAACTCAATGTTTAGCAAAACTCTAAGATGTAATAACCTATCATTTTAAAAATATTGGTAATCCTTTAACCTTTTAATAAATGGTAGCAAAAACTTTAACAAATGTTTGGATTTCTACTTTAATATGTACAACACGAATCTTGACTTATTTTCTTTTTCAATGGAACTGATATCTGCTTCATGCATGTATGGTCTACTTCATTTCTTCTCTCGGAGCCACTCACTCTCTCAACTTCAATGGAGTGATATCATAATCATGTGGCCTATTATGAAATCATAGTTGATAACTAAAATTCAGGCTACCTTTCCACAATTACGGGCATAAACAATTTAAAATATCTTAAAATAATATAGATGATTGGATTACCTTTTCCAGGGTTTGCTTTTTGGTTTTGTTTGTTTGGTTTTGGAACTGGGAATTAAATCTAGGGCACTTAACCACTGAGCCACATTCCCAGCCCTTTTTGTTTTTTTATTTTGAGACAGGTTCTCCCTAAGTTGCTTAAGGCCTCACTAAGTTGCTGGGATTAGGGTATTTTTGTCAAGTAAATTTTAAACAAAAATTTTCTCCCATTCTGGAAAGGTTGATCAACAGGTACTACCTTCCAGTTGGGTAGGAAAAATGAGTTTTGGTAGTCTGTGGCACAGTAGGTGACTAAAGATAGCACTAATGTACAGTCTGTCCAAAAAGCTGCAAGAAGGGCTTTTGAATGTTTTCACCCCAAAGAAATGATAAATATTTGAGTAGGTAGATATGTTTACCTTGATACAAACATTACAAAATGTTTCTATGTATTCAGATATCACATTGGTACTCCATAAATATGCACATTTTAGTGTGCTAAATAAATAAATAATGTTCCCCTATTCATATAATTGAGCTGGGAGTAATTGTTGGTTTTAGTTCCACATTTGTAAACTATGTACCATCAGGATTGCAAATCAATGAAGTTTCTCCACTGATAAATGGAGACAGAAACCCATGACATTTTTGCCTCTCATAAATAATGTGTTAATAGAGTCAAATGATTGGACATATTTGGCAGGTAGACCTATGTAACTGTGGGTGCATTCAGATTAAGAAAACAAAGAATGTTTTGCAAATGCAATGTGCTATTAATATAACATTCCTAAGTTCTCCCCAAAGCATCATTCTATAGACTTTTCTTCAAATCAGGAAGATGACCAGCCATTTTGGAAATCCAGTAAAATTTGATTTATTTAGTAAAACTTGATTAAGTAATACAAAGAAAAATATCTTAATTTTCCTAGGTGCTGATAGTCTTTGAACTGCTGATTTTATTATGTGAATTTCATTTCCTTTTGAGATAAACTTTGTTCCTGTCCTTCCCAATGTCAACAAATCAGTCAATAATTTTATGCTATTATAGATACAGTGTAGACAATTCTGCTACATTATCAATAGCTTATACTTTTCATAAATTTAGAATTTGAGTATCCTGCATACATTTCCTTTATTTTCTTTTAACTAATGAAAAATTTCAAACACAATTACTTGAAAAAACACAAGGAAAATTCTGATAGTTTCCATTTTGAGAGTTAAATACAGTTAGTAATTTTTTATATTTACTTTGTTTCTCAGCATGCATATGTGCATAAGGACTTTTCAAATAAAATGACATCTTTATACCTAAGAAGTTTTTATAATTATAATAATATAATTTTTTATGAAAAAATTATTTCATAAATATCACCTCATGTCTCGTCAATATTCATGTTTACCCCATAGTCTTTGATCTCCCCAAAATGTTTTATAACTCATTTGCTATTGCACTTGCTGTTGATATCTTATATATTTCTTGGGGTTTTTTGGCTCCTCTTTCTCTTTTAATCCACAATACTCCTCCTCTGCACTTTGTCTTTTAAAAAATAATATTGGACTTTTAAAAAATTCAATCTGATTATCTTTTTTTAATTTATTTAATTTTGATTCATTGAACACAAATGGAGTACAGCTATTGTTTCTCTGGTTGTACACAAAGTAGAGTCACACCCTCTGTGCATTCATACATGTACACAGGGCAATGATGTCTGTCACACATTCTGTTATTATTTTATAGTGTTTACTACATTATAAAATATAACCTGCTGTTTGCTCATGTTGCATGTCAACTCAAACCTCCATCTCCTATACTTCCTTAAACTGGAAGTTAAGTTAGAGATTTGGATTCAGATTAAACATTTTAGTCAAGCATGGCTCATGGGTGATGCCAGGTAGTTTACATTGTTTTATATAGCAGCATATAATGTCAGATTACCCATCTAGGAGATATGCTATGCATGAACACTTGGTAAATGGGGTAACTATCTGACCTCTTTATTGCAAACTCACATTTTTTTCAGTTAGAACATAAATATCCTATTCCTCAGCACCTTTTCATCCAGTGACTGACCATATCACCTGAGTCAATTATTACATTCAGGACTATAAAATGGTGATGATTTTTTTAACGTTGTAATTCTTTCTACATGTATTAATTGATGTTTTTCTCTAAATAAGAATTTTCCTTTGTTTTGTTTCCATTTTTCTAATGTAAATAATCTCATAAGTATTTTCAAAATAAAGTAACTGAGGCACAAAGAAATTCAATAACTTGTGCAGCATAGCTCGTATGTAGCAGATGCAAACCTGGAATTCAGATCTCTGACTCATATTCCTAAATTGTGGCAAACATCATAGTCACCTCAGTTGACATAGGCATCTGCTTAGCCCCTCAGTAACCAAACTTTCTCTCCCCAAGTACCTTAGGTAGGGAACTGTGACTTAAGCCTACCCTTAGAGAGTTCCAAGAAAAGATGTCTAAATGTTCCATTGTAGGCTGTAAGGCTATGGGATATTATAAGTGAAAAATAGAAAATAGGAGATGTGCTGGCCAAAAATTGGAATGACATTTTTCACCTCACATTCTAGTACCTAAAAATTACACTGAATCTCTGGGAAGCTCTTATAGCATGGGAAATGAACTATTAACTCATCCCATTTTTGGACCAACTCTTGAAAACAACAGTTAGATAATTTCCAGATAATGTCCTTACTGGCCTTCTCAGTGTTTGGGAAGAAGTGATTTTTTTTTCAACATGGGCTCATTTTGTTCTATTATAATTAAACCTAGAAATGGCAGACATATTCCCACCTGGGCAACCAATCCAGTATATTTCCTTCCCCTCCTTTTCTCTACCTCTCCTTATTTCTTCATCTACAACAAAGTTATTAATAAAAGTATATGAGGTTATGTAAGATAGAATGTCTTCCAGGTGGCATGATGACTCTACCTTCTTCAATTCTTTTTTCCTTTTCTCTTTTCCTCCTTCTCACTCTACTTCTATTTTTCTCTCCTGGGAAGAAGGGAAAAGTTTGATCATTTGTTTAAAAAAAATAACCTGAAGTTATTCCTTTGTTAACAAAACATTTAATACTAAGAGCCTGTGACTAGACAGACATGATATGAGATTTTAAAGACACAAAGTAGTGGAATTTTTCTTAGACAGCATCCATTATAATGCTGCAAATTCAGAAATAAAGGTATGCCCAACAGCTTAGGGAGCTCAGAGGAAGAAATATCCTCAGCAACATGACTCAAAGAGTTTTTGAGTTCTATGTCTCCCATAAGCTCTGACAGAGGATGAACAGTTGCTTCATTTCCTTGTAACAAGAAAAAAAAGTTTATGGTAGTCTGTTTAATTTTATTAAATAAGAATCTAAAGGGGAGATTATTATAAACAAGATGAGCTCAAAGAGTAGGTTTGTAGGAGAAAAGATTATCCTGGCAGATTTGTTCAACAGTAAGAGCAACGACCCTGGGACCCTATAAATAATCTTCCTGAGAAGAATTTGCAAAATCACAGCCCAGCACAGAAAATAATTCTTCTGGTCCTAAGTGCTCCATTTACCTGGCATCCTTCAGGAACAGGAATATTTAAGCTTATTTCATTGAAAGATCTCAAACCCACATCAGGCCACATTTATTACAGAGCCTCAGGATGAGTGAACACTCCTTAGAAAATAAGCCCAGTCCCCTGGGACCCATCATAGAAAGCCATGTTCAAAAGTTCAACTGAAGCCACCTCCTCAGTGAACTTGCTGTGCAACCCTGAGTGAGCCACTTAACGTCCCCTTGTCTCAATTTCCTCATTTGTACCATGAGGACCACTGAAACTGACCTTTCTTCAGTTCCACTTTGATGAATGCTTGTTAGCTATTAAAAATTACTTTGAGGACTGGGGTTCTGGTTCAGTGGTAGAGCACTTGCCTGGCATGTGGGAGGCACTGTGTTTGATTCTAAGCACCACATAAAAATAAATAAATAAAAATAAAGGTCCAGTAACAACTAAAATACAAACACACACACACACACACACACACACACACACGTTTAATTACTTTGATCCAGGCACAGCGGCCCATGCCTATAATCCCAGCAGCCTGGGAGGCTGAGGCAGAAGGATCTCAAGTTCAAAGCCAGCCTCAGCAACAGGAGGTGCTAAGCAACTCAGTGAGACCCTGTCTCTAAACAAAATACAAAAAATGGGTGGGGGATGTGGCTCAGTGATTATGTGCTCCTGAGTTCAATCCCCAGTACCCAAAAAAACCCCCAAACAAACAAACAAACAAAAATGATGCTTTGAAAATGTAAATGCTAGATTATCATTTTACCCAAGAAATCAACCTTGGGGCTTCTCATTCAAACACTGCTTCCTGAACCTCTGGCTGACCCAGGCACTTCTGAGCTCAGATTTACCCCTTGCTCAGAAAGTGGCTCCTCCAGAGATCCATGGGAGCCCTTTTAGGTCCCTGTCATCAACATTTCAGATGCTTTTCAGCCACTGATCAGGAAACAGAAACAACTAATGGGAAGAGTACTCAATCCCATGCTTAATAGCGCAAGGACATTGTCATAAAGAAAATAGCAAGTATGTCCCTAGTGATCTAAGAACCACATTTTCTCTAGGCTTGTGAAGATTTTGAGTTTTGAAAGTACATATTCATTAATATTTCTAACAAATATTTGCCAAACACCTAAAACAGGCATATTAGAGTAAAATTCTTTATAACTTGGAATCCTGCAATAATAGCACCCAAGCCCTGGAGGAGAGGCATCCTTGCTAGAGGACTGAACCATAGTCTCAAAGTCAGGAAGTAATTTACAGACATACCCAGTTCCTAACAAGGACCAGGTGGCAGTCAGAAAGGGACTGCCCAAACACACAAGCACCTCAAACCTCACTGGGTGCCTGACTTTGCCTGCCGTCAGATCTCTCAAAGCAGCTAGTGGCAAGCATGTCTTTGTGAAAAGGACTCTTCAACACAGGGTAGGAAATCAGTTGGACCCTGTATTGTATTTTAACTAGACACTCCCCAGTTTAGGATAGTATATTTACCAGTTCCTTTAAATCAAATGTACTTTGAACTGAAACCAGAGATGTTTCACTTATCATTTGTTGAATAAGTTGAGCCATAAATCTAAGTTGAAATACGTGCCAATAAAATGTCTTATTAATAGGACACGTGTTTTACTAGGCTTTATAAATAGTTTCAGATAGAGCAAAATTTAGACTCAAACTGGTTGTATTTTCTTTCAAAATTAATCTTAGCCAGTTAAAAGTTAATCCACTTGCCTGAGTCACTCAATGTTTCAACACCTATTATTAGTTTTTAAAAAAGTGTGATTGCATCTGTCAGGAATTTTGTAAAATAAAAGCAGTATATAGTCTGGGCTAGGAGTGAGTCGATGAACTAGAGACTTAGGCATAACACTTTCTAACCCTGTGATTTGGGGAGTCACTTAAATTCTTATAACCTGAATTTCCTCCTGCATAAGTGAGAATTGTAACAAATGCCTTTCCTACATGGGGGCATGGTGAAAGCACTAATGGACAAGTTATGGGAAAACATTGTGTAAACCATATAGCACTCCACAAGTTTAGTGGACAATGATGATAATCACTTCTCAGTCTTCATGGACAAGGTGAATTTGGAAACCTCTCAGTGAATGAATAAAAAAGGTACACAGATATTAGTACAGTGCCTGTGGGTAGTAATAAAAATGCATTGATTATCATGAGGAGGAAGATATGAAAAAGTATTTTCTTCAGATTCTGTCTTTGATTAAAAAGATAAAACTGGCTTCAGTGTGCTTTGCACAGCTATCACAGTTATGATCTTTGCAATTAACTTCTAAAATATTCATATTTAAATGGCACGCTATAAAAATAATGGATTCAGAAAATTACCATATGTAGCAAGAATAAAGATAAAAACAAAACATTTCTCTCTATCCCAAGAATTTTCAGAAGTTTCAGAGTTACAGTTAATAAAATTGAATATGCTCTCAGACAGAATATACTCACAAATAGAATATCATTTTGAATATAATTTAACTCCCTACTATTACCAAAGCCTACAGAACACTGCTACTTGCTATGATTAGGTACCTGACAAAAATAAATGGATGAATGCACTCGCAGGTAAACGTAATGTGGATTTCCAGAGTCAGGAAACAAGTTTATATATGTTGGCAAATATCTGCAATTGTTAGTATAAATAAATTAAGAGATAAAATGATATTTTAAATGAAATCATATATAATACATTTGATAACAATGTAAACTTAGCCTTTTATTTTCTTTTTAAAAATATTTCTCAGTTTACTAAATAATTTTGAAAATATTCATATGTCATCTACAATTTTTTGTTTTAGAAGTCTACCAGAATATTCTCCTATTCTGTACACAGAGAAGATGTAGATTAAGTTTCATAATTTTCTCATAAACAGCCTTTATATATCTAAAGACATGTTTGGAAGCAAATATGAAGTCAAGTCAGCTCTAAGACTGTGGTTTTAGAAAGCAAGGAAGATACAAAATTAGAATCATTCGAAGGAAAAAGACTCAATCTCTCTCTCTCTCCCTCTTCTCCTTTCCCCACCTTTGTTCCTGCTCCCTTCTTTCTGCCCATCTTTAGAACTATCAGCAACAACAGCGACAAAAAATGTTAGGGAAAAAAATTCCATTTTTCAAACATTTTACCTGAGTGGTTTTTTTTTTTTTTTTTTTTTTTACACTTAACAGTATATTGGTTATCTATTGTTGCAAAACAAATCATCCCTAAACTTAGCCATTTAGGACAAAAAACATTTATTATCCCATAGTTTTTATGGTCCAGGGATCTAGGATGTGGTTTAGCTAGGATCCTCTGACTCAAGATCTTTCATGATGTTGCTCTCATGCTGCCAGTTGGGGTCACGGTCGTCTCAAGACAACTGAAGCTAAGAATCAGCTTATAAATTTTCTCACATCATTGTTCATTGCCAGACTGAAAATCTTCACAGGCTGTTGGACAAAGGGTCTCCTTACCATGCCACGTGGGCCTCTCCATCAGACTGCTCACAACATGGAAGCCTGCCTCCATTGGAGCAAATGATTCAGGAGAGTATTCATAAGAGCACCTCTAAGCAAGTATGTCCTTTTACGACCTAGTGGCATAAATAATGTGCCATAACTCTTGCTGTATTCAATTATTAGAAGCAAGTTCCTAGGTTCAGGACCCCTTATCTTCTCAAGGGGTTAAGACTATATATGGCATGAATACCAGGAGGTGGAAATCATTTGTGACCCTCTTATAGACTGACTATCATAAATAGCATTACATATCACTTAGATCACTCAAGAAATGCAAAACAATAAGTTAATTATTTGTGGTAAGAATGAAGCAGAATCAATAGGATAGGCATAACTATTTTAGTCAGAATTTTGCCTTTGGGACCAAAAGACCTGAAAAGAACAACACAGAGGAGGAAAAGTTTATTTGGCACTCATAGTTTCAGAGGTCTCAGGCCATTAATAGTGAATTCATTGCTCTGGGCCCACAGTATAGCAGAACATCATGGCAGAAGGATATGGAAGAGGAAAACAGCTCAGGACATGACAATCAGGAAGCAGAGAAACAAAATATATAACCCCAAGGCATGCCTCCAGTGACCCACCTCCCAGTCACAACCTACCTTCCTATGATTACCACCCAGTTAATCCATTCAATTGGATTAATGCACCAATTAGGTTAAAGCTCTTATAGCCTAATTATTTTACCTCTAAACCTTCTTGCATTGTCTCACATGTGAGTTTTGGGGGGACACCTTATATCTAAACCATAACAATTACTTACTACACTCATAAAATGCCTTTGATGAATCCATTTTTCCAAAAAGAACCTAATTTAGTCATGCTCAAAGTTGTTTTATATTAAGCAGTAAACACTAGAGAGTGTCTAAGAAGTACCAGGCACTGGGTTCAGAGCTGATGGCACAAAAAAGCAAGTGAGACTGCTTTTAAAGGGCACTTAGTTTTGAACTTCACAAATTCTTTTTAATTTTTTAGTTATTTGATTTTTATTTTATTGAAATAAGGAACGATAATGCTACTAAATGAATATGGACTTCAGTTTGAACTTCCAAAGTACTCCAAAGTATACAACTATACTTCCTTGGACCTCAAACTTCCTTAATAAATTGATGGAGACTGAGTTTGTAGTTATACAGACTTACATATAAAAGAATTAGGTTTTTGACCTATGCTACAAGGTAAGAAACAAGATGGAATAAAGAACACAATGCATCTGAGTGTCTGTTTAGTTTCCTGTTCTCCAGCAGTATTGCATTCTCTGAATTCAGTCTATGGAAAATCATCACCTACTTAAAAAAAACCTACTGATACAGTTCATTCTATCCTTTTAACCTCTTTTATCCCCTCATTTACTATAAGCAGTACTCTGCAACTCTGTGTGTTAGCATTAATACATTCAGCTTTTCTCTGCCTTTGTCCTTGCCCTAAATGTTAAACTATGGCACAACACAATTGTCCACACACCTCTTTTCTGTTCAGGTGGGTATTTGAGCCCACCTTCCAAAAGCCTCATCAGATATACTTTTGTTCCTTGGAATTCTTATTCTTTAGGGGACTTGTAATTGGTTCAGCTTTGATTAAGTCTCTCTTAGATGACAACAGCCCACAGGATTGAATTTCCATTGTAAAGGACCTTGATCTTCCTCTTCACGCAGTTAACCAAGTCGTGGTTATTCCAGAAGTTCACATTACAAATTCCAGTATTTCCAGAATTTGTTTCCCCTTCTGAAATCAAATAAAGGAATGGTCTACAGATAAAGTAATAGCCAATAAGGCAAGATACCTGTTTTTAATTCAAAGTTGGCTCTTTATCAAAAGTAATTAAAGGAGAAGCATAACATGCTAGGCTGCCAGTCCCGTTACATGATGGTGAATTCAATTATGTTTCTTATGTTTAGTATGACAAGATGAGGGTCATAACAAATAGTTAAACAGTTTTGGTCTGTTCATATTGCTTTTGACCCAACATTTCTATGGCAATATAAAATGTTATGCAGGATGCATTTATGGTTTTTGGCACCACATCTGCCTAAACTTGTGGCTTGAGGTCTACTGCATATGAATAAGCAGGCATGATGAGCAATATGATTTCCAGGGACCTGGAACTCCAAAAATCTCAGAGAAAAATACTTCTTTTAATAAAAAGATTATAAAGCAAAGACAGTTACTCATATAAATAAACTACACAAACATCACTGGATCCATGAGTTGATACCATAAAATCAGAATGCATACACTAGTGAGTAGTCATGAGAGCATAAATTGCTGTCACTGACAATTAGGAAATCTGGACCTATAGGGAAACTAAATGTGTTCACAGTTCCTACTGAAGTTAGTAATAAAAAATAAAGAGCAAAACTGAGTCTCTGGAGGAATTCTGCCAAAGGTTGTAGACAGATGTTCTGAATCTTAGAGTCCAACTGGAGTGTATTTAGGTCAAGGAAGAAGGTTGAACAAGGAAAAAAAGAGCAGAAACATATTTGTGGGTTACCTCTAGAAGAGGTTTTGATAGAAAATTGTCTTGATAAAAAGAAAATTGCCTCTCTAAAAAGAAATGAGATTAGCTCTGAACTACAGTTAAACTAACATTACAAACTGGGATTTAATTGGAGCTACAAAAAAAAGTTACATTATTTGAGTGTTTTATATATGGTCTATAGAGCATGGACTATTTTTATAAATGGAATTCAAAGTCCCAAAGCACAATGCGATTTTCTTAAATGAGGCTTGTTTTATATCAGTTATTTAGTTAAATTAAATTTTCTTAGAAAATTAATTCTTCTACATAGACTTCATCTTCATAACATCCATTTATATATAAAAAATTGATGTATTAAATAAAAACAAAAGTCACATGGCAGTGACTGGGACGTTCAGTTATATTTGATTCTTCTATGAGAATAAGAGGTATGACTCATATGTGAACTGAATCTGTATCCTAGATGTAATGTTAATACCACTATACAGAAGGAAATCATTTGGCTTCTAAAATTCCATCAACAACTCTAAGATGATTATATTTCTAGAGTCTACATGACCCCTACTCTCAAACCTCTCCATTCCTGTCACAGAGAGAAAATCACATCAGTTGTCCCAACATAGGAAAGGATCCATGAAACTTATTACTATTACACAAGGAGGATTAATTCATATTTTCAGTCACTTCCTCCTCCATTTAGAAGGGTGGACCTGGCAATGAGTTTTTTGCTATTGGTCAAGTATGAACTCCACAGGATTGGATTTCTTTTACAAAGGCATCCATGCACTAGTTGCAGCCTTGATTGTTTTTTCCTTTCTGAAAAACACACCAGAGTATCATCAGAATGTCAAAAGACTTTTGCCACAAAGTGGCCTGTTATGAGAATAATAAAAATAAATATGTTCATGCATGTAAACTACATTTCTACTCCCATCTTTGGAGTTATAAAATTTAGGAATACAAAGAATCATTGAATAAAACATAAAAATGACAAGATAAAAATAGTAATCAAGAAGAGTCTCTACTTTGTTGGAATTAAGATCCCAATTTAGTATTCATTCAAAGTTTAAAGATTAGCAATCAAGAATACAATATATCTTTTCCAATAGGTTTTAAATATGGAATTTTTATAATTGAGGTAAAGCTAAGGACCACAAACTCCTCAAACATGTAAGGAGAAACGAAAGAAATGGCTCCTATCAAACACCAAAACTGAACTTTTTCTACTAAACTTGTAGCCTTATTTTATCTCCTTTTTGTGGTCCTAGTTTACTCCTTCTGTTGACTTAATGTACAAATTACTTGAATACATCATTATCTCCACATCACTGATTGGAAAAGTGAAGCATAGAAAATTTACATAATTTACTTAGTTACAGAGCAAATAAATAATGGAGTTGAGATTCATACCCAGGTATTCTGGTTCTCCTGTCTATGCCACTACCCAATATATTATATTGATGTCCAAAATAGTTGAAAGTTATATGAATTTACAGAAAAAGAAAAAATGTAGGACTGGCCAAATTGCAATAGTTTTCATTAGGAAAGTCAAGTGAACTTGGATCTTGGCAAGAGAAGTTCCAGAGTCAGACAAGGGATCAAGGAATCCCAGCAAGAAGAACAGTGATCATCACTGTCCCCAGGGGAATGAAGAATCCAGTCTTGCCAGAATATATAAGAATGAGGAAAACCTAAATGAACTAATTGGAATAGAGATAATTATGGAAATTCAGAAAATTTATAGCAAAAGTTGAATTCTTAAGAGGGTAAAATCAAAATTGGATTAAAAGACATGATCTCACTGGGCATGGTGGCGCATGCCTGTAATCCCAGCAGTTTGGGAGGCTGAGGCGGGAGAATTACAAGTTCAAAGCCAGCATCAGCATTTTAACGAGGCCCTAAGCAATTTAGCAAGATCCTATCTCAAAATAAAAAATAAAAGAAAGGGCTCAGTGGTTAAGTGCCGCTTGATAACAAGGAAACAAACAAACAAACAAACAAAAAACAGGCATTATCTCAAAAATGTTTTGCTACACTCCAGCAAAAACAAAACTTCTTGTGAGGCATAGAGATTGCTAAATGCTTGTTTCACTATTAGCAAAATTGCATAGGAGGAAATACTGCAAGATAAAGATCAAGAATGTTTATTTTTGAGAAAATGTGGGAGAATAGCAAAAGAGCCAGAGTTTCAGTAATGAATGTCAGTCCACTCTGATTTGTACTCAGTCTTTGTGATCACTGCCCACTAGATATATCAAACTTGCTTTTAAGCTGAAATGTTTTTAAACATGAGGTCTGCTTGGAGAAAAAGCAAATGGAGGAAAATATTCTTAATGTTACTTTCTCTTTGGAAGATCATTATTAAGGGAAAATCACTGTGAGGCATTAGAAAATGTGTCTTATCCATAAAAAGCAGGAAGGAAAGTGAGGAGAAAAAGAAACATATCTAAATAATATCTAGAGAAAAGGTGATTCTAAGTACAACCTGGCCAAAACCATAACTGAAGAAGGTGGGAGCGTCTAAATACATCATCAGAGAAGTTAAAAAAGAAGGTGAAGTAGGCTAGCTCAGGAACATCGCCAGAATATTGGCAGAACAGGGAGCAATTTCATAACCTCTCAGTTGTTTTCAACTTCTTACAATGTTCTAGAAAAGAAAAAGTGTGTTGGATTAGAATGATTTATTGAGCAATTATCTCTTTCCGCCCTCAGCTCTGTGGAGCGGGACAGCAGACAAGTCTGTGAATTATATTTGTGGAGTTCTCCAGAAGAACTTCATCTCGAGGATACATGGACTTCCAGTTAGTCATGAGATGGTGTCACAAGAAGAACAGGGCTCCCTCTTTATCCAATGGGGTCTACTTTCTGCCCACACAGTTTCTGTGATTTCCATTTCCCTTCTTTGTCCTTTTCCTCCTGCATGACCCACTGACTTCTGTCTGTCTACTGCCACACATACACTGTAGTCTGCTTGCTTCTTTCCCACATCTCCCGGTCTTCCTTCATACCACTCCAGTGTAATGGACTGTTTGCTCCCAGGCAAATTTGGCCTCTCCATGTACAGCTCTGTCTCCCTTCTCTCCTCCTCCAGGCATGCTCTCTTGGTTTCCCCACCCACTTGGCAAACACCTTGTAGAGGAGAGGTTTTCTGGGCTCTTCTCCTCTACTATATCTCTTCACAGCCCAGTTTCCTGAATCTCCTCTTCTTTCGGCCTCTGATTTGGGTGACTGCTGTGCTTAGTGCTGACAAGCGCAGGAGGAAGAATATGGAAGAAATTGTGCTTTTGGTTCAGAAATTACTTACATTTGATTTTGGTCATTTGAGTGCTGGAAAGTCTGTTTCATCTGAACAGATTAAGTCCCAAATGTGGTAAGCCAGTCTTGATTTTCATCTGCTTGTCATGGTTAGCTGGCAACTTCTGGGCTCAGGGAACTATCTGACATGTCAAGTATATATGTCAGAGGACTTCGTGAAGAAAGCCAACAGAGTTCAGACCACCAAGTTGTGCCTTAGCTGAGGCATAGCAGGGAGTACATACTGGCATCATAGATCAGTGCTGGCACATTGTTTATTTTAGAAGTTTTGTTCCTGAGCTGCTTGGCACCTGATAATTCTGTCATTTTCTCATCATGAAGTTATGGGTAAAACATGTTTGGAAATGAGTATTTTCAATCACCAGTGACTTGGTGGCAGGTACCAAACTCATTTCACTTAAGATTTTAGGTTGAGGGGCTGGGGTTGCAGCTCAGAGGTAGATCATTTGCCTAGCATGTGTGAGGCACTGGGTTTGATCCACAGCACAACATAAAAATAAATAAAGTGTGTGTCCATCTACAACTAAGAAAGAAAGAAAGAAAGAAAGAAAGAAAGAAAGAAAGAAAGAAAGAAAGAAAGAAGAAAGAAAGACTGATTGTAGGTTGAACTCAAATTGGGGTCCCTGAAGAGAAAGACCAGTCCTTTATCTAGTAGGTTAAAGAAAGCATTTCTCATTTCTATTAAACAACCAGGAAAGGAAAGATCATTCAACTGCTGGAAGAGCACTGCAAATACCAGGGTTACCAGGAGTCACCCAGAAACCTTTAAAATAATTTAAAGTGGTGATAGAACAAGTAACACACTGTGCTTCTATTGATGCAGTAATCCTTAACCCTTGAACCTAACTCATACTTGCACTAAGAAGTCAGAAAGACCATTCCTAGTTGATCTACCAAGGCAATTTCCCATAGTTTGATTGGGAATGGTGTGATTATTTTCTCATTTCAATTAGCTACCAAGTACTAAAAGGTGTGACTCTTTTGAGAATTTTCCTCCCAAAAAGAAAAAAAAAGCAAGAAAAACTTTTTAAAGGAATGACTTACAATAAATGAGTCTAGATGACATTGCACTGTGAGATCTAAATTCATCAAAGATATGTGAAGTTACCAGATTTATTTCATTCCTCACAAGGTAACCAAAATAATTCCAAGAAGTCTTACTTCACTAAAAGTGAGATTTCTTCAATATTATCTATCTAAGATCATAGTGAGCAGACATCTACCTTGGAAGTGTGGTTAAGAGGTTTGAAAGTGAAGGAGAAGCAAGATGCTTTGAATCATTAACTGCACTACATATGCAGCCAGAGATACAAAAACAGCTAAAAAGGCAAGGACAAAATTAAACAGTAATGATGATTTATAGTAAGATACTCTGAGACATGACAGAAGTCTCAATACACCAAAAGGAAAATCTTGTTTGCTCAAATTATTTGTTTCTTCTGTCTAATGAATGTAATTCTAATATACAAGTGATAACACTGGCATTTCTTTGAAATGTTGATTCAGTTTAATTATGAAAATCACCAAGGTATTTTCTAGCTGCTGCATCACTCCCTGTACTAAGATTAATCACATCAACATCATTCATTTAATCTTCAAAGAGGAAGCAGTTGTCCACAAAAGCCTTCAAATAGGTTCATTAGTGCAATTTTTCAGTCTCAAATACTTAGCTGGCAGCACATGATTGAGAGTAAGGTCATTATATTCATCTATTTCCTAATCTAATTTTTTTAATGTTTCTACATTTAATGTAGAAATGTGTAAGTGTGGAGTTTTTGCTTTCTCTTTGTTTGGCAAACAGCTCAAAACATGAAGAAAATATGGATTTTGATTAACAAGATGTTTGGTCACTATAGCTGCAAGTCATGAAATTTAATGTACTGGCCCATAACTGTTCATTTCCCCTTTTGGGGTTTGTTTAATGCAAAAAGAATTGGACCCAGAAACATTGTGTTTTCCTGTCTCTTGTAGACAAAGAAAAATTTGGAGCATGAAGAAACATCCCCTCAGTACAGGAACTAGAATTTTAGCAGTCATTACAAATAACATTTCTCTTGTGTTTAAAAATGCAAGATGGATTTTATATTTAGAAACAGAAATGATCAACGTCATTTATGTTTCTCTACAAAGACCCACTTAAAGCATTCTTTAATAGTCCTTTCCCTTATTGGAAACCAATAGGTATCACAGTTCCATAAAATAACACTGTAATATTTGATGCACTGGTCAAATCATAGTATCAATCTTTAAAAATTACTCAGTTGCAATCAAAAACATTCTCACAGAGACTAAGAACAGAGTCTGGTACCTATGAAGTGTGATGGTAGAGTCATTTGTAATTACTGTACCTACTCAGAAGGGCTATAAAATGTGTCATAAAGTAAAATTTGCTGAGTCCCATTACCAAGAATCAAAACTTGCTAACTGGTGCTTTAAACTTTGCATCTTATAAAGGAATGATTTATCTGGCATTTGACTGGTCCACTTGCAGAAATCATTACATTGCAATATTCAGTGACTGTGCAAAGGGGAAAGAAAGAATAAATCATGCAGAGACATTCTCAAGTTAATATCTGATGACCACATAATGCCAAATTTTTAAGGCAAGATATGCTCATAGTGGCATAAATAATGGGGTATGTTTGCAGTTCAAGGGGTCAGGGTTTCTGGTCATAAAAACAGTCCACAACTAATTGCAATAATGTGATTGCAATTGCACAAATTTAATTTCCACAAATTATATAAATAAAATTAGAATATTTATAATATTAACTTAAATTGGCTTAAAACTGCAGGGTTTTTTGACATAATATAATTTCAAAAGAAAATAAAAAGATGAGAACAACTATAGTTTGAAAAGATCAGTGTTGTCATTTGTAGAGCTACATGTAAAACTACCCAGGGTAAAATGGAACTATTTGAAAGAGGAACAAGAAACTGCATTATTTACCTGTGTTCAATATGATAATAAGAAAACATTGAGTGTCCCTTCATATATTCATGAAATTTTATTATCTACTTTCTGTAACACTATGTTAGTCTTGCTGGAATATATAAAGGTTTAAAAAATAAGACTGTCTTCTCCTGAGAAGCTTTTACTATAGCAGAAAAGACAGGAGCGCAAATATGCCCTTGCAGTAGGAAGCAGTGTGGAATAGGTGAGGAAAGGCAGGAAGAACATGCCCAAGAGTTCAATCATACATTCTTCCTGGTTGGAAGACCAGGTAAGCCTTCATGGCATGACAACATCTGAATGTGGAAGGATGGAAGATCTTTTAAAGTGCAAAATATTTTATCTATTCTTCCCACCACATAACGCTTGTGTGTCTTCTGCAGAGACAATGAACATTCTTTTATTTTAGAAATATTGATTTTTTTATAAAAATATATAAATATATAAAAATATATAAATACATAAAAATTGCTCATTGTAATTGGCACTGGACCCAAAACATTCATTTTAATCATTCATGCCAGTCCACACAATTAAAGATAAAATAATAACATCATAATAAATAATAATGATAAACTCTAGCAATTGTATTTAATCACATCCTGAAAAAAGACATGGGTACTTTTCAAATAACAAAATAAGTTTATTCCTATTCATGTTAAATCTGACAAAAATTATTATAATTTAGAGAAAATATTCAAAACTATGAATCATTTAGTTTTGTGAACTTTTTTCTCTGATATGTTTATGTGTACATATGTATATATTTCTCTGATAAATGTATATATATTTCAATTTCAACACCTGCCTGGGTTTGGAAGTGGAAATTTAATGGTGGTTAAAGCTGAATCCAAAAAATCTGTAGTAATATAGGAAGTCAAATTTTATTTAATAGAAGATAGAAAATAAAATAAATAATACAACTTACTAAATTTATCTCATTCACAATCACTTCTAATATGCTTCTGGTGATTTCAATAATCATCTTTAAAGTAAAGAATCTATTTTGCCATACCAGAAAATATTGGGAAATGAACAAACTAAAATAGTTCCAGGCATTATGAATGTTTATTACTGTTTGCAAGCATATAAAGGATAAATACTTCATATTGACAAAATATGTAGAGTTTGGGAAACAAAAATGATCTTATACAAACTAATGCCTAACCAGGGTCCCATTCTGAACCTCTCAAATGTATCTTGTTAATATAAGAATATGCAGTGTCTCTTTTAACTCCGTGAGTAACTAAGAAGCCTCCTTCGCAGAACTCTGAGGAGCTTAGAATCACCTTTCTGACCATCTTTCCTGTCTTCTATATATCCTCATAAAATATTTACTGTTCTTCTGAATGACCACTCTGATTATCCTTAGACTCCTTTCAGATTCCCTGATGATGTCATGGAAATGTTAAACCCATTATGCTAAGTTAGGACCTCCATCTGCAGTGACCTCTTGGCACAAGCTCCGAGGACAGCATGATATTTTTACATAAAAGTTAGTCTTCATTCAAATCCTCGAGGTCTGATTCTGAAAAAAACACTGACAGCTCAATCAACCCTAATAAATACTTAACTAGATCCATGGAAAAAATAATAATACAATTTGCCCAAAAAAAATCCATTACACATTTACAATTGAGTCATAAAAATGTCTATTAAATGTACAATTATTTCACCACATTTTTATTGGAAAATAAGCATTTATCCTAATTTACAGGTTTAACCTAAAGGTGGTACATGACATTCTTTTTCATTAAGCTATTAGGGGAGTGACTAGTGATGGCGCCCTGCTCTAATTATCTTTAATGTAGTGTTTCAAATTGATCATGCATAATGCAATTACAAATCATAATTAAATTAATTTATATTGATTTAAGATTTTATAAGTTGTTAATAACTACAGTACAGTACATCTATTTCCACAAGCTAACATAAATGTTTTTTAAACCACCAAAGAACCTCCTCCTTTTTTACTCGTTTTCTTCCTATTAAAAAGTTTACAAACTTTTATCTACTTTTTGCAGATGAAGGCTAACTTCTAAACCCTGTAGGTAGAGGCTGTGGATGTAGTTGAGTGGTTACGGAACGTGCTTTGAGAAGGAGAGGCCCTAGATTCAGTCCATCCCTGGCACCCTCCCCAAAATGAAACACTATAGATAGAAGTTTTCAGGACTTAAATAAGGCTCCTTCAAGAAATGCCATCTAATAAATTGGTACAGTTAGGATCATCTGAGTTTTAAAATTTCTACCTTGGAAACACCTTATCCTCCTCCATCTCCCCTTCTCTATTTCCCAATGACCCCTCTTCCTGCCACAACTTCAGGAGGCATAGTCCCTGTTCATGAAAACATAGCAGCTTTTTAGTACTATTTTGATTCAATCAATAACTAAGGAAAATAGTGTTGAGTGCAAAAGTCCTTTTCTCGTGTTGACTGAGGTTTGAGGATAATCTAGAGGACAATTGGAGGCCCAAGCAAACTCTATCCCACATAACAGGGGGGGTTGGGGCTTCCCAGGTATTTCCCTGATCTCCTCACCAACCAAAGTCAGAATAATGTTCCTTCAGAAATCATCACATCTGAAGGCAGGGTGGACAAAAAGCAGTTCAGGAAATCCAGGGAACCCTCGCCCCTTGGTTCTCTCTAAAGGGGAGGTTGGGGTAAAAAGAGTTGTGAGCAGGGTGAGTTAATGATTCTGAAAGCCTCATCAGTATGTTTTTGTAAAAGAAACAAATATTGGACAAATTCGTCGCTTCATTTTGACTGGTTTTGTCACATGCTAAAGAATTAGTCCCTCGCCTCCTCCTACTTGAGCTGTCAGTCAGACCCACTGCATAATCCACAGAGCTAATCTGGTCCTTCCATGCCCCACAAGCCTTGGAACTGGTAGTTGGTCCTGCTGGTTGTTGCTCTCATACACAAAGGTGGGCGTTAGACTTGATTATATTTTTCTTCAGATCTTTCTCTAAAATGTATTGAATACCTTAAGCCCTACTAGAGGGAAATGAAAATTAAGTAATCAAATTCAGGATGTCCAGCTTGGAAACGGAAGTGACATTTATAAAAAAGATTCTGAAACAAATATAATAGGTATTGTCTCAGATCTTAGTGGACTCTCCATGAGACTTGTTATTAACAAGCACCTACTAAGCTTGGGACTGCAGGCTCTAAACAAGTTGAGGCAGGAAGTCAGGTAACGCCCAGGGCCACCCATGCTGCGTGCAGCTTGCTGCTCACTAGCGACCCCTCTAGGCCTCAGCGGGAAGCGAGCAGACAGACAGGAGCGCACTTGGGCTGTTGCCCAGGGCCGGGACCTCAGCTCTTTGAAGGAACCGGTAGGCGTACGGCTTCATCTAGGGGCGTCAGTAAGCCGCGGGAGCGAAAGCTTCTCCACCATCAGCCACCCCTGTTCTGCGTAGACGTGGTGCCAGAGCCTGAAGCTGGAATCCAGCTTCCGGTGGCGCTGTCCCGGGAGCGCTGAGACGCGTGGGAAGAGTACCTTCCTCTTCACACCACCGAAAATCCCAGGTCTCAGAGCTTCTGAGCATGCACTGAGCAAGAGAAAATTCCGAGGAAAATGTACGAACACCCGAACTCAGCCAGAGCCGGCGCGGGGACTGCGAAGAGCAGGACTCAGTGCAGAGATGGGGCCAGAGATGGGGCGGAGGCAGCGAGGTCAGGGTCCCTCCCCCTTTATTGACCACATTTGGCCTAAAATGTCTTCTGTATGGGGTGGAACCATCGCGATGATTCCAGATACACGCTTAAGCAACACTTTCTCTACAGCCTCCCCTAGTTTTTGAATAATACACAAAACACGCACTCTCACACGGCCTGAGCAAGAAAGCGCAGGGTGTTCAAAACCCCAGCGTGTTCTCAGGCCCTAGCCCTCTCTCCGGCAGCCTGCTCGGTCTGCACCCCCATCCCACCCGAGGCGCGGGCGGGTCTGCGTCCCTAAGACGTTACTCGCAGGAACCGCAGCACCCATTCAGTTATCCTAGGTTTCTGAGGCCCCAGTTCTCTCAGCCTTATCACCAACTGCCAAGGTCAGTTTTTCAGTCTGATTCGGAAGACTGTCTCTTCACGTAAGCACTTCGCTACAACAGATGGGGTGGTGTCTCATTTCTCCCAACATTGCACAAGAAAACTCTTGAATGTGGCTTGATCAAAGACTTCGGAAAGGTTCTTAAATCGTAAAAAGGTCTTTGTACAAAAAGGTTCTCGAAAGAGGAGTGATAGAAAAGGGTCAATTAAATATTTCTAAGCACTTTCTAAGCACGTTGCTGGACTGGAGAATAAAACTGATTCAATCCACTATAACACTTTTTATTTTCCTTAACTAATACTACCCAGAGGAGGAGATATGGGTTTCCTTGGCAGTAGACTCAAGCTGCAGTCCTGAGATTTGAAATGCCAGTCATGAATTCTCTGTGTGCTGTCTCTAAGATTGGGGTAATGAAGTCCTGTCCTCGGTAAATTAGTACGTTTTCAGGCGTGCGGGGGATTGGGCAATAAATAACTATTTTTTAAGTATAACTTTTATAAAGTATCCCACCCAATTGAAGCTCAATTGCTGTAAACAGGTTTGGTTCATTGTAGAGGATGGCTGACTTGGCTTTTTTTTTTTTTTTTTTTCTTTTGGCATCGGTATGTGTGAGTAGCAGTCCAGGTTGTTAAGTTTCCAAGCAGGAATCAGCTTAAAATGCATGGATTTTATTATATGTACAATTTAATCACAAGGTATTTAAAATAGACATTTCCATCTAAAATCCAATCAGAAATCAACACAGTTCCTCCAGGCATTAGATGATCATCTCGATTTTGCATTTGTAAACTGGGAGAAATAAATGTGACTTGTGGATACCAAGAGGTCAAGTACGGCTGCTCAAATATTTTTCTTACAAAATGACGGATTTATTAGACAAATAAGTAGCCCGGCTGATGCAAAACCCCCAGTGATTGAATTTTGACGTTAAGTCAACAACAACTCGAACTACATCAGTGCTTCAAGATTTAGTTATGATGGTAGAGATTACTGAACAAATAAGAGCCAGAAATGAATACAGATTTCTGAGGATCTGCCCCTGGCACCCTCTTCTTGACATTCTCCTCCATATGCTCCCCTTATTCATACTGTATTATAATTAAAGGACTTGCCAATGCCTTGCAATTGGAAAAGAACTTTAAAATAATTAGGCATATTTTTTTCTGTTAAAAAAAAATGACAGACTCAGGGAGAAAGCCATTTGAGTTTTATAATAAATTCCTTCGTGGCCTGAAAGCCACCCACAATTAGAATGAAGGGAGAATGCATTGAGTGTTTTTCTTTTCACTTTTTAAGATCTGATTATTCTTAGGAGTTTTGTTAACCTATTTGCCCCTGCACCTCACTCTCCCTATAAAACACAGCTTTCTGAAAGGTTTGAGGACTTGGACCATCTTGCATCCCACTTTCAGATCAGAATCCACTGCTAAATAATCAAATTGCCCATAGAACTTCAGAAGTATTCAGATTTCACCTCTCTGGGGTCAGGGGCCCTTGCCCCTCCCGGATCTGGCCATGGTACTGAAATCTTACTTGAATTTTGTGAGAAGAAAAGGCACCACTCACTGAGACTTTGGAAGAATTACTTACCTTTGCTGGTCATGAAAGGAGTCTTAAATCATCAAGACTACATTTAAACATAAAGCAGTTCATGAAGAAAGGGACTAATCTGCTTCTAGCGTGGAAAATTGTCTTTTATTTATTCTATGTGTGATTTCCTTATTGTAGTAGAAGATTGACTCAATTTCCATTTCAGTCCTGTTGAGCCAGGCAAGAATTCATTACTTCTACTTTCTCCTTCTCTTATTCCATCATTTTAAGCTATAGTGTGACTTTCCTCTAGTTTATAAAACTGCTTGTTTTGCAGGGGCAAATCTATATTTGATTTTAAGGTTTTGTCTGATCAAGGGCTTGAGAAAATTTCTCTTTATTGCTAGAAACTTGCTTTCTTGGTACTCAAGCATAGACCCCTACAGGCAATAATTGTTATAAAATCTTTGTCCCAGATTTTATTCAAATACAATAATTCCACTCCATAAAACAAATTGCCCATCCAGATTTCTCTCCAAGTTTGTCATATTGTCTTCCCATGTAAGGCTATCCCTAATTTGAAAGGATGTTTTCATCATGCTGGATTTTAAATCTTGTATTGTGTTAGGTATTTTCTGGAAATTCAAAATGCTAGCCCTAAAATATCAATAGAATTCAATAAGTAAAAAGGAATACTTCATAATTATTTTGCCCCTCCACTAAATAATAACTTATGCAAATAAAATCCTTCTATTAGGGAGGGGTATGTTCTTCCCTGCCCCCTCTTTTAAAATACCAAATAGTACTTTCAGTCCAACAATAGTTCTGTTTACAGTATCCCTGAACTTGTTTTTAGATTTATGTTTCAATATGCTCTTTAGGATGCAAAATTCCTGTCAAATTAAAGAGTGCTCTTGTCCTGCCCGCTTCCAGCAAATCACTTGCAGCACCTAATAAATCCAGCTGGGGTTCCTTCCATGGCTGATGCTGCTGAAATCATTATTGTCCTGCCTTGTTTCATGTCAGAGGCCTCTTCCCCTCATCTGTCATGAAACCAATTTCACTTTATTTACATCCATTTGCTAGTTTAATTACTGTGCTGATGAATAGCCTGAAGGAATTAAGTTACGAGTCTTTGGAAACCCAAAGCGACAGATATATGGGCTACCTTTTAACTACAAGGAAAGAAATGAAGGCTAGTGGCATGCACCAAAATTTAAAGATAATAAGTGTTTCTCCCTGCCCAGATAATCTTGAAATTCAGGATGATCCTTTATGTATTCATCATCTCCTGGATGAAATACAGTGCTTTGAAATCTTTTCATATTTACAGATTTACTGCAGTTCTCTACAATACAATTCTCTATTTTGTAAATGCCTTCTTTTAGTGAGAGCCTCAGATGATTTTCCAGTCAAACCAAATAATGTAAAGTGTTGGTATTTTTTAATTAAAGGCAGCTACCAATGTTAATCTTTCCCTGTAACTGAGAACTCACTACTACATAAAGATAGGTACTTCTATGAAAAAAATTAAACCATTTAATACCTAGAATCCAATATATAGTAAAAGGGCTACACTTTATGCTATAAATAACAGTTCTCATTATATAATTTTTGTTTCTTACCATTGAGCACAATTTTACAATCATCTTCAATGCATTTGTAAATCACAAGTAAAGACATTCTGCTGCCTCTCTCCTTTATAGTTCCAATATAATAGAGTACTGTGAGTGTATGTTAATGACATGGGTTTGTGGTATAGGCGAACAATCTGTTTTCCAATATACATAGTCAATCGTTTGCGTATATATATTTAAAACCAAAAATCAATAAACTTTTCAGTTATTCCATTATCTTCTAAATTAACTTCTGCAGTATAAGCCTACTAATCATGACAATATTAAAAAAATTGTTCAGGGGTATTTCTTCCTAACTTCTATCACTAATCATACATTTTAAAACTTAAAATTGATACAGAAATTAAGCCTTCATGTGTCTATTATTATTGACTGTAAATTAAAGCAATTTGTAAATATCCCCAAATCGACTTTTGATTTTATATTTTCTCTATTCCCAGATAGCATCACATATGAAAAGAAAGCAAATTTTAGATATAAGTACCTATAATGTTCTCCTTTCATTGCTCTGTTTGTGATACAGTTGGTTGAAAATTTAAAATCTGCACATTGATTTGATTTGCCTAAGAATAAGTTTTAGTCACATGATAAACATATTAAGCATTTCAAAGAGGAATTTAAATATTTTTCTTATAGACTTAGCATTCTCACTCATTTATAATTTCTTCACACTGAGTACATACTTACTTCTAAGGTTGTACAAACTTTCTAAACTAGAAATCTAACCAAAAATTATTTTTGACATTCAAAGGCAACAGATACACTTCTAAATGAAGCAAATATGAGAAAGGTGGGAATTTTAGGTGCTTTTTCACTTAACACTTTTTGCTATCCTGTATATTCTGCATTTTCATTTATTATAAGTCAACTTACAGGAAAGAATAAAACATATATGTGTTAAATTTACTATCAGAAGAACTAAAGGTGATGAAAACTCTACTGATCATGTAGATAACATATTAATAAATTACATATTCATTACAAATCCCCCAGGTGGCTTCCATGCCCCCTCAGTCTCCTAAATACACATTTTCCCTATTTCCCACCACCACTTTTAATAAAACTCAACATGAGTAACAAAAACAACTTTCTTTTTGGTATTTAGAGTCCTAACCTATAAAAGTTTTGCAATAAAGGAACACTAAACAGAACCCTCCAGCTAAAATTTTCTTCTATTCAGCAGAACCAGATACCATGCTAATTATTTGATAGACGTTTGTGAACAGTTCTTAACAAAAAAAGAAATTTGTACTGGTTTAATTTTTAATATACTTTTACTCATTAAAAATAATAAAAGAAATGAGACTGTTGGGGTTTTAAATGTTCTATTCCCTCTCCCCTCCCCCATGTCTCTCATTCTCCCCCTTTCCAAGACCTTCTCCTCCCTCTCCAGCTCCTTTTGATTAATAGATCCATGTGGCTAACGGCCTGACATATGGTGTGCGAAGCAGCTTGAGATAGTACCTTAGGCATCCCCTACGGCCATTAACATATTAGGGGCTTATGTGCAGTCAGACAGTCAGACCTCATCCAGAACCAGCGATTGCAGAAAGGCTACACCCCAGAGCTGTTTGATAGAGAGTTTCAATAATGCACCACTCTTCCATTTTAAGGGAGTTGCTTCTGGTGCTGAAACATTGAGACAGAATTGAATAAAGTTTAGAAATAAGACTCAGTTACATTCAAACAACAGAAAAAATGTGTTTACATCTGTTTGTATATGGATATGCACGTGGAGGCACAGCTTCAAGCTCACAAACACTCACCAGCTCCTGAGTATTATCAGTAAACAGACAACGTCAGCTGCCTGGATTTATTTTGTTTAAACACTTATTTTATATAAAGTCTTCTTTATACCCAGAATACTAACAATACAGTTACTGATAGAAATGATTCAAAAGCAAAAACAAAACACAGCATACTGTCTAAGAAAGACACTGTTCTGAATCATGTAACTTAATTTTTCCCTAGTAGGAGAAATCACTTCTAGTAGTAGAAGAAAAGTGTAAAAGTGCACTTTTACATCGGTAGCTTTAAAAAAGAAAAAAAAAAGGAAGAAGAAAATAATAAAAATCTAACTTTAAAGGATGCCATCATATTTTTAAAACATTTGCAGATTGAATCTCTGAAGGGGTAACCAATCTGACTCTACAAAATGTAAAAGTTTACTAAAAAGGTCTTGACAACTCTGAAAGGTAGGGAAAGCCTCTAGGATGTGTGTGTGCGTGCGTGTGTGTGTGTGTGTGTGTGTGGTGTACTACACATAAATTTTGGACAAGGGAGATGATGTTCAAAATCAAAGCATACATCTCACTTGAAGCTTATTTAATTCACTTTAACCTGGCAACTGAAGCTTAAAATTCACTTTGCCCCACATTCTTCTTCTTCCAGCCTCCTGCTGATAAGCCACTGTACCCCTTTTGAACTGTACTCTGGCTGTTTGCTTGGCAAATAAATGCTGTTCCGCCCTATTAAACCTTTTAGGTAGTTTCATCTTCGGATTTCTCAAGTACGGAGCTAATAAGGAGGTGCTTTGATGCTGTTTTACTTTCAAACCATAGCCCTGAGGCGTTAAAACGCGCAAAAGGTAACTGGAAAAGTAAATTGCCATAAGCAAGGTGCACCCTCCCTTTCAAAACCATCCCAATCCTTCTCAGTGCACTGGGGGGCTGCGAAAATCGTTTTGCTCCTGTGTGGATCTAGGTTCCCTTGGCAACCCCTGGGGTCCTGAAGCGGTGCCACTTTACCAAGGGTGTGAGAAAAGCAGAAGCACTTTTAAGTTTTAAAATCTTGGAACTCCCTGGGTTGGAGGGAAGACAGAGGTAGAGACCGAAATGCTTTCCAAAAGTTGTTTCTAGGTAGACAAATATCAGGTGGAGGGTAAAGATTAGAAATCTAGGACTCCCGATTTGTTCAACCAACCAAAAATAAAACTTATGCATAAGATGTGACGGTGGAGCTTGAGAGTCTACTCACAGGAGGTAAAACTATTTTCAAAGCTCGGGTTCAGATTACACTTCGGAGAAAAGATTCGGGGCGCACTCACGCTTGGATTATACTTGTTCCCCGCCGCTCCAAACAGGCGTGTGTGTGTGTGTGTGTGTGTGTGCGCGCGCGCGCGCGCACGCGCGCGCACTCACACACACACACACACACGCGCGCGCGCGCGACCTTAGTTTAATGTAAGCAAATAAAACAATCGAAACATATCTATTTTATTTAAAATTGGGATGAAAGCGCCTGCCGCTCAAAGGTGTCACACACAGTCCTCATTTAGGTAGGTTTTAGGAAGAAACGCAAGCCCCCAGGAAATACCTCAGCACAGCGTCAAATGCACATTACCTGCTTTTTTAAATGCTTGCATTTCCTCATAAAACACGTTTTTAACATTGCGCAAAGCGCAGGACACTTGAGCTCCAATGCTAGCCTCAGAGCTCCTGGTCGTATTCAGCTTTTCTTTCTTTCTCCACGATTTGGTAAAGTCGCATAAGTGATCAAAATTAACATAAATCATTATTAGTTATTAGGATTTGCTCTAAATTACACTGTGAATCTCGCACCAGCCCCATCTGCCGCCCCTGCTCTCGCAGCAATAGATTGCAGATAAAATAAATGTCCTTACCCCATTAGAAGGTTCCTGTCTCTGTAGCCAAAAGCCAAACAAAAGCAATAAATACCGGGCTTTTCCTCTCCACTATTCAGCTGTGACTCTTTTCATCAGCTCTTCCTCTAGAAAAGCTCAATAGCTGCCTGAAAATATTGCATTTTATATCACCAAAGGGCGATTAATATTGCATTAACTGTATTTAACATTTTTTTTAAGCGCGAGTAATCTACAATGAGTTAGTTTCTGTTAGTAAGTACAGGGGGGTATCAGAACTACTCCAGACCACTTAAGATATCTTATGAATGTATTATTTGTCTCACACGTTGTTTTTTTTTTTTTTTTAAATAATGTTAGAGTATACCGCGCAATGTTTGAAGTGGAAGAAGCCGTGCTAATGGTCTGCTTAAAGTATTCTGACACTGTCTGGAGACAGCCAGGTCTCTGCCTTCATTAAATGTTTATTGTCAACACTTGGTGGGGGCGGAGAGTGGGAAAAAGACTGGCGTAAGTGAATTTCCACGGCTGGAAATTGTCAACACTTTGTTTTATTCTGATCCACGTCTACAAAAGTTTGTATACATTATGCTGCACTGAGGCCAGGCGTTAGAGTTATCAAACAAACTTTTGTTTGTAATTCGTTTTACTTAATCAGTGCAAGAAGTCTCTTTCCTCCATCCCTCCTTTTGCCAACTCTCCTTCCAGGCTCTCTGTGAGCACCTCCCGTTTGCCATCACCTGTTCCTGTCCGCTTCCTAATCTAAGTCGGATAGAAGAGACCTCCCGCGGGTGCGGGCTGGAATGCGAGCGCTTTTCCGCCCCACCCTAGTGTTTGCGGGAGAAAGCGGAAAGTCTCCCCACTTTCGCTAGCTGCCTTCTCTCAGACCTGAGATTTCCAACCCTCGCTTTGAGATTTAAAATTCCACTAAATTCCCCGGACGAAAACCTAGCAGCCAGCCAGCCAGCCCTTCGCCCCGGATCTAAATCCTTGCCTGATAAATTCAGTTCTGTAGCAGGGCTTTGGTATTGTTGAATCATAGCAACAAAACAAAACCAAGATTGTATTCCTCTCGATTCTAAAACGTGTAAACCAGTTTTGAAAGTTTTACTGCTTTTAAGGTGACTGTTGATTTAGGCAACCTGGGGACGTGGGGACTATTTTTAACCTCTGTGATATTTCCATCTGTTCCCTTTTCTCTCAGAACGTCCTCAGAGGCACTTAGGAATGGGAGGAGACCTCGGGCAGCCTAATTTTGAGCCGGGGAACTGCAGCGTTCTCTCCTGAGGGACTTGGATCGTTCAACGCGCATGTGCAGACTGGGCGCGCTCCCCGTGCGCTGGGTGCGCGCCAAGTCCGTAGCAGCTCCAGGTGGTCCGCAACCGCGGACTACTCCTGCGCAAGCGCACGGGATGGCCCGGCCTCGGGCCATTAACCTACTTGGGGCCTTCTGGACCTGGCCGAATCCTGACCAGGACCAACAGGCCCGTGGCTGTCCAACCCTCTATGCTGAGCAGCGACCTCAGGCAACTAGAAGTCCCTGGTTTGCGAGTTTCCCGGCAGGCGGCAGAGGGATACAAACAGGGCACGCCACAGAGGCTTAGCGGCAGACCCAAGAGTCGCGCACACGGTGGCGCTGGGACCCACCGGTGGGTAGGTGTTTCGGTGGGAGAGCAAGAACTTCGCATGGGTGGTCCCCTCCTGGTTGCAAATTTCGACCCAATCAGCTCTGCCTGTGGTTTGAAACGGCACACGCCAACCCAACCACCCCGAAGTCCAAAAGTTAAGCCGGAGAGACCAGCTAGCTGCAGAGAGCAGCTGCAGAGAACTGAGCGAAGTCGCCTGCTAAATAACTCCGGAGTCGGAGGAGCGCTTGGCGGTTCACATCCGGACCAGTGCCCCGCCCTACAGATCCACCAGCTTTCAGCAAGGGAATCAGGGAAGGTTGTCTGTCTCCCATCAAGCTGACTTGACAACAATTACTAAAGTTTTTAATTAGCTTCTTGTTATCATTCATTTTATTAATTTCCAGAACTCTCAGGCCATCAATTATTCAAAGGGCAAGCCAACCCTAGTGAGGCGGTCGCGCGTGCCGGGATGGACTCCGGTCGCGCAGCTCGCCAGCTGCCCTGTGAGTCAGCCTCGCACTCGAAGCGGTAGTGGAGTGAAGGTTTGATCAAATATTAAATAACGTAATTATTGCGACAAGGCTTATCTCGCAGGTGGAAGAGAGGTCCCCGTGAGAATTAGATTTCGGCTGCTACTTAAAAAAAAAAAAAAAAAATCAATTAAGCTTGTGGTCTCCTTTGAAACAGCCCGCAAGGATTGTGTGGCTCTGACCATGGGTCTAAGACTGCGGCTGCAATAACACCAATGGTAGAACCGTGTCAATAACAATCGTGATCATCATCTTTATTATCCCTCTGGCCACGAAAGTCCTTAGAATGGGGTGAAGAACGCTGGTTTTAGCCAAGATCAGAGAGTCCAATTACAACTTTAGGGACAATTAAAGTTCCTCAAACCTGAAAGTTGCTTCACACAGGTGACACTAGGCGAGGCCCAGGCGGTGCTGCAAGGGTCGAGGGCGGGACTAAGTGAGTCTTCCCGGCTTAGATTGTTCTGTCCTCTCCCGGTGCGTCCTCATGTAGGACGTGGACCCAAGTAGTCTTAATATCACAAGAAAGCAAAAATCAATACAGTCACGGCAGTGGGTGCCTACGGTTTATTTATGAGAGTATAATCGAAATTGAGAGCAATTTCAGAACACACATTAAACAAATATCTATTTAGAAGTTAGTTGATGGATCTTGAGGACATCATTTCTCATACCTACGGAAGGAGCAGGACCCCGTGCTAGGACTGGGGAAAAGACACAATTTAAGATGAATGGATTGCATTAATGAGACAGATGGACTTATGCCTCTCCTACTCTGCCGCCAGGATTTCCTTAGGAACTGAAACACAAACGGAGCTCAGTTCTCCTACTCTCAATCTTATTTTGAAATTATTCTTTAAAAGAACTCAGCGTCACACATTTTATTTCCACCCACTGACAGGTGCAGAAACTACTTAAGGAGAACTTCCTCTCTTCAGAACCAGAGAACTTTGAAAGGCCAAACTACCTCTGAACGGCAAGCTTTGCCTTCTCTTTAAGAGAACTTTTTGCTTGTTTCATTGGTTGACAGTTAAAGAATAGTCTTAGTATTCCTTCCAGCGGTATACCACAGGTTCATTCACCACCAGAAAGCAAAACATGTTTTGTTTTGCACAGTTTCCTACTGAATAAAATAGGAAACTCTGCAAAGCATGTGTTTTCATGATGTTTTATTAACATAATAGTCTTGCTTTTACTTTGTAAGGATTTTACTTTATACAAAACAAATGCTTAAATTCTTAATACATACATTATCAATTATCATTTAATACAAATGTATTTGCCTGCAACATTTTCATTTGGGCAGATTAAAAAAAACCAAACTTTTGTAAATCTTTTTGCTTGTTCATTCCTGGTTCTCCAACAATAAAACCTCATCATACTTTTCTATAAAATAATGTGATTTTTCTTTACAAATGCATTTTATTAGAAACTTTGATGATATTTCAAGTCAATAACAGAAACAAATGAATCTTGAGGGATCTATTTTTAAAAATATCTCTAGTTCTTTTTTTTAAAACATTAACAACTGTTTAAAATCACAGCTCTTAAATGTACTATTTTTTGAACATCAAGTGTTTTGTTTCACAGATTCACCGGTGAAATTAAAAGATTTAGCTAAAATAGAATGACTTCAGAAGAAGATATTAAGAAACTTTGTACATTTGGCATCTGATCTTGTCCCAGATCACCAAGAAATTATTTCTGGTCACTCTGGAGCAGTAGGTGGCACACTAAATGTTCCCAATGAACAGAAGCATTAAGAGGATATTTGGACAGATCAGTGAATGGTTTCTAAATTTATTAACTTCCAAAGAAAAGTCACTCAGTTACAACAATTTTAGAAGTTTTTTAGGCAAGAACAACAAATACAAACCCCAAATGCTGCTGTTCCTGACCCTCAGTTTAAATGTTTTTGGGTGCCTGGTTATTACCTTCCACCACTCTATTAATGTGGTTTAAGAGTTTCTTCAGTTCAGAGAAAAACTTTGATAAACACAGGCAATTTATATAGATTTCATTTTATTCAGAGCACCACTTTTCACATGAGTTATCTGAAAGTGAATTCTCATTCAGAAAAAAAAAAGAAAAATGCAAACATTCTCACCCTTTCTCTTCTTTTGATCCCCCTTTTGATATCCTCCCCTTCACCCACTTTTATTTATTTTTGTTGGTTGAATTTTTTGGTTGAATTATTTGTTGAACGGCTCTACCAGGGCTTGGCTCAATATAAACACAAAAATGCACCCAAATCATAAAACTGCTCTTCTTTCAGTTATGTTTTATTTGCAAGTGTACTAGGACACATCCCCCTGTTGTATTTTAGCACACAGAAATGGTTCTGATAGAAGTGGGGGAGGAAGAAGGTAGGAGAGCAATGACATAACCAAGGAGAAAGCTCAGCAGACATACATGGACAGGTAGATCAATCCGTGAGACATTTCAGGATTAACACTGGCAGTTTGTAACCACTGTGTGAGTGTGTGCATTAAATAAAATATTTACAATAATCTTCCTTTTTTTCCTTTCCTCTAAATACAAGAGTATGACAAGAATGTTGTGTTTTCAGTGGAAACAGGCAGTAGACTGTGAAATCACACTATCCACAAAACGGTCTACCGGAAAGCTAGCCCAGTTTAGTGCTCAGTTTCAAATGCATAGAATGTTTGCGTTGCAAACAATGATATACAACATAATTAAATAAATAATGCCTAACCAGAGTGAGACCTAATTGTGTTTCTTTCTGCACCTTTCAGGTCATGCATGATTTCAATATTGTTAAATGGCAGGGTTCTTTTTGTTTTTCCTTCTCTCATTTGTTCTGTAATTTTTAGTTAATGGTTAAAGATGGTAATAAACCATCTCCACATGAGTTCCAAAGAGTATTTTGTACACAAAGAAGGCATTTTACCTAACCACCTTTAACTGTCTCATTTTCTTTCAATCCATTAGCAGCTTGTAAAGTACCTTGATTATTACTATGAAATACTATACATGATTTTCTATTTGAGCAACTAATAGTGCAAATTAAAGTTCTTGCTACCCAACATTTATCCCCAGTAATAAATGATTCTTGGATAATAGTAACAAAAAGGAAACAGTTGTTCTGCTTTCCCTCAGGGGAACAGGCAGACCTTTTTGAAACAAATGAGTTGGGGGGAAGACCTTTAAATCTGTTTTCCTCTCTTGTGGGATTTAGGTGATTTCTCACAGCCAAGTCCTGCCCCAACTTAAAGCAGAAACTTCTCAACATTTCAACGACTTCATGTTTTCCAAGAGAGGAGGAAAGGGGACCTAGAAGAGCAAGATGAGTCTTATTCAGTGGAGAAAACGGAAAATGAAAATATCTTTTCTAATATCTTCCACCCCAGCAGTCTACTTGAATAAATAGGAGGGAGACCCCCAAAAACCAGTAGTTTGAAATAAGCCACACTCTGAAAAATAAAAGAATGGGCAAGCTCAAGTATGTGTTGGGGGGAGCCAATTTTAAAAGTTTATTTTCTAGCTCTTAGGAGCAAAAATGAAAAATCTTGTTATAATTGTTATGATTATTTTTCCAGAATAAAATATTTACTT
This sequence comes from Glaucomys volans, assembly GCA_020662805.1. Lineage (NCBI taxonomy): Eukaryota > Metazoa > Chordata > Mammalia > Rodentia > Sciuridae > Glaucomys > Glaucomys volans. The sequence continues at coordinate 299,354 of JAJEJO010001941.1, forward strand.
CAGAGACCCTAAATTCTGCCTTTTAGACAGCCCAAAGACAGTAACTCTCACTTCCTAAGACTTTCACCTGATCAGGATAGACCACAGGAAAGTAGCCACTGTGTGGAACCTTGGATTCCACCTAAACAGCCTCTCAACCCTCTTTGAGCTGTGCCCCCACTCATTTCCCTGGAGTGCGGTCATTGGAGTCTCCTTGGTACCGGAAAAATAAAGAGGATATGGACAGGGGTGGGGGTGAAATTTAGAGAAAAAAATTAAACACGCATACAGAATAACTAGCTTCCCTACCCAAAATTTCATCTTTCATTTCGTTTGGTTGTTTTAAACTCAGTTCATGTGTGTAGGGTTGGGGCGGTGGTAATAATGGTAGTGCTCCTTTTCTCTTCCTTGGGGGTAAATGAAGCAGCAGGTTACAGCCCCCGGAGTTAAATTTTTAAAGCATTTTCTTTGCTTTTGTTTTTGTTTTCTTTTATTTGTCTAATTTTTGGTGGTTGGTAGGTTTGTTTTGTACATAGTTCCTTGGTCCCCAGGAGATTTTGATAAGTGTTTCTGGTCAAAAACAGTCCATTTCCCAACCCTTCCCGTGTCGCCCCCCACCCTAGCCCCCAGAACCATCCTGCTCCTCAAAACTCCTGGGCTCAGGCCTCACTTTCCTTATCCCCACTCCCTTGCTCATCTAAACGCTCCCATCTCCCCTGCTGTCCTTTCCTTTCTCTACACCCAGCACCCGTTCTCTAGGCTGGGGAACGGTAAGGGCAGGGAGAGCAGAGTGGGGCCGAAGAAAGAGTGAGGAAGGGACTCCCCAATTGCAAGCAGGATAACGGACACTCCAAAAGTGAGGGGAAGCAGGTCAGAGGAAAACCCCCTGAAACGCAACCTCAGCTTCTCGTTCTGCCCCGCCTGGCACCACCCAACCCCCTCAGTAAGTGGCGGAGAATTTCATCCGCTTCTGCTTCTGTCTCTGGTTGCAAAACCACACCCGCACCACGTTCTTTTTGAGGTCCAGTTTCTCTGCGATGGCTGCAATCTTCTCCGATGAGGGCCGGGGTTGTACAGCGAAGTAGGCCTCGAGGGAGCGCTTCTCTGGCGCGGCGATGGAAGTCCGCTTGCGCTTCTTCTCGCCGCCGTTGAAGAGCTCCGGCTTGTTCATTTTCTCGCGCTGGGCACCCTCGGCTTCCTCTAGCCAAGCCTGCAGGATGGGCTTGAGCGCAATCATGTTGTTGTGCGAGAGCGTCAGCGACTCGAACCTGCAGATGGTGCTCTGGCTGAGCGATCCCACGCCAGGGATCTTGAGGTTGGCGAGCGCCGAGCCCACGTCGGCCTGAGTCACGCCCAGCTTGATGCGCCGCTGCTTGAAGCGTTCAGCAAACGCTTCGAGCTCGCGCGGGTCCGTGTCCGAGTCGCAGATCGACGCCAGGCCCGCCGCGCCCACTACTGCCGCCGCTGCAGACGCCGCAGCCACCTGCCCAGCCGCTGCCGCTGCCGCTGCCGCTGCAGCGCCATGGTGCGCGGCTGCAGCCACCAGCCCGGGGTGCGGCAGCCCGGACGGCATGTTCATGGCAGCTGCCGCCGCCGGGTGCGACAGGTGGCCCAGGCCATGCATGTGAGGATGCGGGTGCGCCGAGCCGCCTAGGAGCCCGCCGCCCGGGCCGCCACCACCGCCCCCTGGGCCACCACCGCCGCCGCCGCCCCCTGGGCCGCCACCACCTGGGCCACCGCCGCCCCCCGGGCCGCCACCGCCCCCGGGGCCGTCGTGGGCGCCTCCACCACCGCCCGCCGCGCCCGCGCCGCCTGCTCCAGCCATGAGCGCGAGTGACGGCGACGAGATGTGGTCCAGCAGATCTCCTGGCTCTAATGCCTGGTGGTGATGGTGATGGTGGTGGTGGTGCGCCAGCGGCACGGTGGATGTGGACGTGCATGGCACGCTGTTCATCGTGTGGTAGGTGGCGTCCGGCTTGAAAGGGTGACTCTTGCCCTGGGACACCGCGATGTCCACGGCCGCCAGCGCCTCGGCCCGCGCCAGCAGTGTCTCGTCCAGGCTGGCGAAGAGGTTGCTCTGCAGCTGCAGGCGACACAAACCAAACCAAAAAAACCACAAAACCAAAAAAGCAAAAACAAAACACACACACACACACACACACGCCGGAAAGCACGACAAGCAAAAGGCAAACACAAAGCAACCAAAATAACAACGGGGATGGGAAGAGTGGAGAACAGAAAAGACGGAATGGGAGACACAAGCAGGGGAACATTAGAGAAGGGAGAGAAGCGAAAAGAGGGGTACGGAAGCAGAGAGAAAGGGTGACAAGGGAGCACATTCCGGGAACGGGTGTGGGAGACGAAAAAAAGAAGGGGAAAAGAAGAAGAAGAAATGGAGATGTAACTCGCAGCTGGGGACCAGTGTCACACACCCGGGCACGCATAGAGACCGCTTTTCCGAGGAGTGAAATTAACAGAGAAAGTGGAGGGAAGTCGAGAGTCACAGCCCCAGAACTCCCCACTGGTCGCAGGCGCTCAAAACAGAGGCAGAGGCAGACGGGAACACAACATTAAGCGCCGCTGGACAAAATGTGCCTCACAGCGGGATTTCTCTAAAAACCCCTGCCCGCGATCGCCCGCACCCGGACCTGCACACACCAGAACCCGACATGCAGTGTCTCGGATAGGGGGAGGGGGCGGGCGCTCGGGCCCGGGCCGCGGGCGCGGGGCGCTTACCGGCGGCGTGGGCAGGCAGGCCCGCCGGATGGCCTCCGAGCTGGAGTGCAGCGACGGATACTTGTGCTCAGGGAGGGTGGGATGCATGGCAAAGTGTGGCTGCTTGCTGTTCATGGACATCATCTTGACGGCTGGGCATGTAAATCCACAAACACTCCGAAAGTCCGCGGGAAAGTGCGCTAGCCGGCTTCCCCGGCCTCCCTTCCGAGGCTGCAACCGCGGCGGCAGCTGCGGCTGGCGGCGGCCGCGCCGCGGGCTGCTGCTGCTCCTGCTGCCGCCCGGCGCTCCCCTGACCGCGCAGAGCGCCGCGCGCCGGCCTCGCGGTGCCGCTTCTCCGAGAGCTCTAGCCCCGCGCGCCGACGGGATGCACTCTTCTTACACCTGAGCCCCACTTCTCGCGACCGGCCCGGGGAGCTCTCGCGAGAGCTTGCGGCCCCGCCGCGTTGACAGGCATCAGCTGTCTGTCTAGCGCGCGCTCTCCCTTTCGGCGGCGCCGTGCGTCTGCACGAGCGCGCGCTCGTCGAACCGCTACCGACGCGTGGGAGCCGCTCTTATAGTGACCACCAGCAAGGACAGCGCAGGTGATGCACCTGTAGCTGCCGGGGCATGCGCACTGCACGCCTCACCTTTCCATCGCGGGTCTGGAAAGATCAGAAAGGCCAGCTATTGTCTAAGGGTAGGCACCTTTTAGGAGGAAGACCAGATGCACGCACGCCCCTCTGAGGGTTTTTTCCTCTCCCCTTGCAAGTCCTGAATATATGCGCATTACTTAGGTACACCTTTCCAGGATGCCTAACAAGCTGTTATATAATGTATACAGCTGGGCATTTGTATGTTAAATTATGCCCGCTCATTCTTCTGTACACATGGAAAAATAACGCAGAAATGCGGAAGGTGCTGTCTTTTGCTGCAAGAAACTGTTTCTTTCAAGGTTTATAAATAGGTTCCTGGAGAACAGTCGCGGTGACAGACATTTGTTTGAAGCAGTCAGACGCTATTGATTTTCACATAATTTAATTTCCTCCGCATACTTTGTTGTTGTTGTTGTTGTGAATATAACTGTGTCAGGCACCACCAGTGACAGCCACTTAGCCACAAGGAGCATGTGCTTTCTACTGGGGAAAGGCTGTTGAAATTGTGCGTTTCTCTTATTGTTTGTCTCCTTTAACCATGTACAAACCCACGTTTCAAACGAGTTCCCAGTGATCTGAGGCTCCTAGTAATCAAAAGGAAAAAGTAGTTAACAGGGTGTCGTTGGGATCTTTTCCTCTTCTCTCTCCCTCTTCTCCCCACCCCCATACACACACACACACGCACGCACGCGCGCGCACTCACTTGCACACACTTGCTCACTCACATTTTATACTGGGAACTCCTAGAAAAGAAAAGTGCTTGAGAGAAGAGGGAATATAATGTGGAAAAAAAGAACTTTCTTTTCTATCCTTTGTTTCTTTGCCTATTATAAAATTTTCTTCAATAGGAGAGAGATGAAGCTAACTTATAGGAAAGCATGATTCAAAATATTAATTCAAATCAATCTGAAAGAAAAGGCACAAACTCTGGTGCAGCTTTTCTTCTTCTTACTGCAAAATCAGGACCTAAGAAGAATAAATTAATTAGCCAACCTGTTATATGGCCTTCATGTGGCAGGCAGATCAAGGACTTCCCAGAGGAGCACCAGTTCAGGTGTCCAAGTCCCTAGGGACTCAGCACTTGCCCAGGGTGCTAATAACCGCCCAGATATTATCATATCTGCCACAAGAGAACTGAAAGCAGCAAGGGGCTGCTTATGGGAGACAGAGATGAGATAAATAATCTTTCAGGTCTCTCACACACCAAGGAGGTCTGTATTTCCACCAAAGGGCAACTGTAAAAGAGTTCTATCAAGCAATGCATGTGTTTAGGTCTATAGAAATTATAGACCTAAATTAGCATTTCTGTGGATTTTCTTTCCTTTGCATAAACACACATTCATGTATTTAGCATACCCACTCACCTATTCAGATGCCAAGAAGAGCCCACAGGCATCATCAAGGCTTTTTCTTTCTTTTTTTTTTCTTTTCTGTCCTCCCACCCGCTACCTTCATTCTAACCCGCAAGGGAAGTAAGAAGAATGTTCACTTGCTGGTGCGAGAAGAAGCCCCAGCTCCATCCATTATGCAGTCTCCTAGGAGCACTAAATGCAACTTTATCTCAACAGGGAATGGACGTTGCTGGAGGGGAAAAGTGAGTCCAATGGTCATTGTCACTCCGAGTGTCCACACTTAACCTAATCCTTCCTGACATCCATCCTGGTGGATCCCAGTACTCTTCTGTGGTGGGTAAGAAAGGGCTGCTTCCTAACTCTGACTGGGAGCTAGTGCTTGCAGCCTGCATTCCACCTCCCTGAAGAAAAGCTGGCCTTTAGGGACCCTGAAGGGTGCAGGGCAGACAGAAATACAAACAAGCATGGGTTTGTTGCCTGGTTGGTCCACAGATAGGAAGTCCCTAAATACCCCCAAGTGAACCTTGGTTTACCCCTCTGATCCTGGGAGGCCTCTCATAAATCTATGGGAAGTGAAGTCTGCCTGAAGTCAGAAGTTCACCATCCCACGAAGTCTCCTTTCCTAGCTCACCTCCTTCTGGACAACTGGAGTACCTTCCCACCTTTGGGTGAGGCCACACCTATCCCCTCTTTCTGCAGGGAAACAGGAGGACTGGGTACAATCCTTCCTTTTCCTTCTCCCAAGGATTGGAAGCCCATGACATTTGTTTTCCACCATGGCAGCTGTAAGAGTTCTCTATCAAGGAAGGAAGACAGGTCGATTGGGGAAGACCATGAGAAAAAGGCAAGGGAGGGTTTGACAAGCAAGGGGGTTGTGAAAGGATCCTCTTTCAAAAGGCATTGGAGCAGTGGTTGAGTGCCCCTGAGTTCAATCCCTGGCACCCCCACCCCCCAGCAAAAACAAGAGTGGGAGACTGGGCAGGAGAAGTGTAGGTGTGCTTGCCCCAGGGAGAGATGTAAATTTTTATCCAGTCTTGTTTATCTGAGGTCCCTCCCTCATTTACCTGCTACCTTATTTTCCTTAAATTCTTGCAGAGTCCTAGTCTAGCCAAGACACTACAGAGAAAACAAGCTATAAATTATGGGTACCTGTCCTCTAGGAGGTGACAGTCCATGAGCATGGGGAAGCTACAGAAGGCATTTATGATACAAGTATAATAGATATGATGAGAGGGAGATGAACAGAAATGCAGAGTGAAGCTTGAAAAGTCATCTGCACATCCCTGGACCTCAACTCCAGGCTAAAGAGCAAGGCACATTGGTAGTTCTGCAGGCAGTTCTTTCAAAAGCATCAAGCCTATCCCCACTTACTTATGATGGGTAAAAGGAAAGGGTTTCTCGCCTGGACTCAGCTCACCCATATGTCACTGCTTTGTTTTCCTGGCTTGGCAACTGCTGCAACTAGTTGGCCCCTGCCTGTGCTAATGATGCCCACATGGGGTCTGAGCCTTGGCATAGATTCCTGGACAATTTTTCCCCCACCTTCTTGTTTAATGACCCACACAGATCTCCCTCCTCCCCTACACACCATCTCATAGCTTTGCATTTTATCAAGAGAGGGATAATGAATGCACAGATATTGATTTCCAAGGAATTTCCGCCCCTAGGGACAGGGAGTCTATCATCTGGATCAGAGACACATTTCTTTCCCTCATTAATTAATTTTCTCCTCCTCCTTTGGCAAGCCTCACTTCACTTTTCCTTTGGTAGCTCCCCTATCCCAAGCTCAGAGAGTGGACTCATTGGTTGGAGTGAGGACAAGTGGGAGAGGCTCTGTGAAAGAGCAGGCAAGGTACCTGTCCCGGGTGTACCTGTTCCAGGCGAGGACGAGCCTGACAGCGGCTGCCCATTTGGGCGTTGCTTTCTTCTTCCAGTGGGCCTCAGGGAAAAGTTAGTGTTTGACACAACAGCCGCTACCTCCCGCCTCTGGGGTTGAACCCTTAATTTTCGGGGTTTAGGGACTGGGGTTTCGTCCCTGGGAAATGTCGACGTAAGAGCACGGTGGTTGTATATATACTGGCAGGGGGAGTCGGACCCACACCCTTGTCAGAACCTGGGGGTCTGACCCCACCTGTAGGCCCTGCTACGTGGGTCCTGGAGGTCGAAGCTTGTCCTCTGCTTTTCGCAGACTCAGGCGGTCCCGTATTTATCAGATATTGGCAAGTTTGAAACAAGGCCCTTTTCACCGCTCAGCTAGCGCCCGGAGTTCAGAGGAAGCCCCCAGGGCCCAGATACCGCGGACTTCAAAGCCACTTAGCACTGTTCAAGCAAGGGGAGGAGCAGCGCTGGGGGAGGGGTTTCGGGTCAGAAGATAGGTCGCACTTGGGCTGTCCTGGCGACCTCCTGCTCTGACACTCTCTCCGAAGCATGAAACGGAGGAGGGACAGGTGCTGTGCTTTCGCTTCGCCTCTGCGCGGCCTTCCCAGGGTCCCGCTTGGGCTTCTTAAATAGTCCCTTTCTCTCATTGCTACTCCTTGTGCATCCTGGCCCGATAGCTTCCCGGGTGATCACTACTGGGTTCCTCGCCGGTCTCACCAGAGGTCGGTCCGTCGATCTCCTCTGGCAGCCCCCGACGCTGCGGCGCCAACCCCGCCGGGCGTCGGGCGGTGACCTTGCCCTTGGTGGCCAACGCAGCCCCTAGCTGTAGTCTGGAGTCGCGCTCTCGATCGCTACCCGCTCTACCTGCTCCAGGAGGCCACTGTCTTTACCCCCGCTCTGTCTAGCACACGCAGCCTCTCGCCTCCCTCGGTCCCCAGTCCCGGGTGAGGGATTGGGGCCAGTTCGGATCTTCTTTCCTAAAGGCTCCCAGCCCGGTTATCAGACTAGGCTCCAGCTGGGACCCGCAGGCGACATTCTCAAGTACACCAGTGGAAAATCCATGGTTTTCTTTCCTCTGGTTCTTGAACTCAAATATAATTTCCGTTGGGAACATTTTCCTGGAAGTAAAACACCCCACCCTTGGATGTCTCTGATGACCTTGAGACCCCTAGGATGCGTCTCAGCCAAGTTCACTGCCAGTCATTCTCCCTGCATTACATATATATAGATCTACATTTATAGATCTCCACCCTAGTTTCTCTGTGCATATAAAACCCACCTACCTTGTGAAGGCCCTACCAGTGATGCCTGACAACTACGTCTCTGTCCTATCAGGGATCGGTCTCCTTTGCCCGCCAGTTGCCGGAAACTCTTTCGCAGCCCAAGTGAACAATGTAGTGTCACTTAACAAGGCCACAGGCCGCTACGATTTAGGTCCGGCGAGGAGCAAGGGCTCCCCCGCCCAATCCGCGCCCGGCCCTTTCAAAACTGGAAGAGCGCGCTGACTAGAAAAGGAGATTTAAGCCCCCGCCCCACGCCCCTGGGTTAAAACAACAAACAAAACTAGAACAGACAGCCAGCCCTTGACCCCACGCGATGAGATGCTGTCTTTCTTTCTCTCAGACAGCCTGTGGGTCGCTCGGACCTGGACACTTGCATGCCTTGACTGCAGGGAGCTCTGTTGGAGGAAATAGAGAGCAGTCTCGAACGAGTCCCCCCCACCCAGTCCCGAACGAGTGCGGTTCCGAGGACTGAGAGGCGGGCGTCGGTCGCCCTCCGCAGGCTCTGCTCTGCCTGCAGAAGGATCTTCAGGAGGGTCTGGAAGCCGCGGAGGAAACCGCTAGGCAGCGAGTCCAAGCCCGACAGTGCGGAGCTGGGTCCTGACGCCGGGCTCTAACGCGGGCCGGCGCCGCCGCCTGCCGCCCCTCCTACCCGCCGCCCGCACAAATCAAAGCCCCTTGCGAGGGACTGGGAAATAGTTGCCTTGTCATGTAACACATTGCCCTGATTTATTATAAAATTTTAACGAAATCATGCATATTTTAACAGCCTTTAATCACTCCATGAAAATTTAATTCATGGACTGTAGCGCGTTTAAATAAATGAAGTGTTAATTCATTAGGATTAATTAATTTGTTAAAGGATTGTGTGCAAGGTTAAGGTGGAAAGAAAACTCTTTGTTGGTTTCGCGTCTTAATCGTCAGGTTTCCAGACTAATATAAAATGAAAGGAAACCGCAGAACAAGCGGTCGGAGTAGGGCTGGAGAGGGACCAACTGAGAGCACCCTCAAAAGCGCGGGAAACTCCGGCTGGAGGAGCAAGGGCCGGTTTGTCCCCGGGAGTGAGTGGGGAGGAGGGGGCGGAGGTTGAAGTTGGGGGGAGCCGGCAATGCTGGCGGGAATCCGGGAAGGCTGAGTTCTTTGGGATCCGAGGGAAGAGGGGAAGCTCAGAGCTAAGCTGGCGGGACAGGGCCCAAATTCTCACCAGGATGACCAAGATGACCCTACAGGTGAGGCAGGGTTGCCCCTTCCAGGCCTCAGAGGGCCAAGCTTCGACTTAATGGACAGTTGATGGGCCAGCCCCGCCACCTGCTAAGCTTTTCAGCGCCAGGGGAGTCACTGTCTCGCCAGCAGGCCGCCGGTCCTCGCGGTTAGGGCAAGACCCAGAGTCCCTAGAGGGAATTCTGACTGGAGGAGAAGCAAAGCCCAATTTGCAAAGCCCCGGCTGTAGCAATACGGGGAGACCTCATTCAATCAGGAGCCCTGACTTTAGGATGTGGTTTCTTCTGCGCTTCTGAAACCGAGGCTGAATAGGCACCCCCTCCTGCATTCTGGACACGCAAAAATCTTATGTGCCCAACTCTTTACTCAACCTCAGAGACCTAGTACGAACAGCACCTCCAAGAAGCCGCCAGATTTCCTCACTGTCCAAGCTCTCTGCAACAGACACTTTTCTATTTACTAATGTTAAGTAAAAGAATCAAAATGGACCAGACTTACAGGCTCCCTTCCCTTCTCATAAGTCTCAGTAAATATCTAAGACAAATCCTTGCCCTTTGGGAAAAAGCCTTTACACCCCCAGATTACACATAAAAAGCCCAAATAGGCACTTGGCTTAATCCAACTAAAATTATTAGACAGGATCTCCTATTAACACATCTTAACCTAGAAATCTACCTTGTTTCAAAAAGTGGACTTGGCAACTCAAGGTATTCTAGGCTGTTTCAGCCACATAAAACTGAAGATCACCCTAGCCTGTGCTCTAGATGGATTCTTAAATATGCATCTTAATAAATGCTTCCTCACTATGAGTGGGGTTCCGAGAATTAGGCAATAAATGTTCACTATGCACTCTGAGATCATTGCTTAAAAGGTTTTCTCTCTGCCAAGTATTATTAAAGGGATCAGGTTACATTGTGATAGGCAAAGGCTGTATTGCAGGACTCCCACAAATAGGAAAGACAGACCTTCTTATGAGGATTTGGGAAACTCTTCTAACAGGCCACACAGCATAAACTGTTAATTTTTTGCTCTCTACAAATACCATTCACAGGCACAAAAGCATGGGGAGGGAACACCTCTCATGCAGATTATTACTTTGAATAATTGAAAACCATTCAAGTATATGGACACAAGTTCCTGAAACATATAGTCCAAGACCACGTTCAGTGGTACATATTTCAAACCAATGTAGATACCAAAGAGACGACAGGAAAGCCAAGCAGATTTGAAATTAAGAGACTTGTCTACCATTTTCAGTTTTTGTGTTAGCTGACTCAATAACCAACAAAAAGGACATAATTTTTGGATGGGATGGTTTTAAAAATAAAAGAACTAAAGGTCATGACAACAAAACCCTAGTATCTTGTCATATTGTTATAGTCAGCAATTTAGAAAAAAATAGCCTCAAAGCTGTTTTTATAAAAACAGGAAGTGCTATACTAATGTACCTTTTGCTAGCATAAATTTAGTGAAATTAGCTAACAGCAAAATAAAACTTAAATTCATAAAAATGTCAGAGTCATTGAGAATTTTTAAAAGTGGCACACATACAGCTTCTGTTTAGGAACAAGAGCCAGGACCAAAGAACACAGGCCGGGCAGGAAATAAATACCACTTGAAAAGAAATACACAGATGCTTTCAAAATAATTTTTTAAAAATTCTTGGGATATTCAAACCCATTCATCCTTTGTCTGCAAATATGAACTCACACAAGGGAATAAGAGCATAAGCTCTGGAACCAGAGACCCATATTTTTATGATATGGTTCTATTAAATTTCAGCTGTGGTTATTAATCCTTAAAATGCTTTTCTGTAAATTAGGGATAAGAGTACTTACCTTACAGAATTTAAAAAAGATTAGATGAGATATAGGGGAGTAAAATATTTCTTCTCAATGTAGTTTTGTTTGGCATATATATATGGCATATTTGGAAATCTGTGAGACTTCTCTATTTGTCATGCCATCCGATTGTGGTAACGACATTAAAGTAAGAATATGTGATTAAGTTCAAATTCTGTACAAATAGAAACAGCATGGGTTTAATCAGGCTGATGTATGAAATATTGCTTTAGGAAGGATGAAGGACTCTTGAAGGTAAGTAACTGGGAAGCACTCTAGACCAACAGATTAGTCATTAGTAAATAAGGCTACACACTTAAGATTTACAAGACACACTATTATTATTTGGACTCAAAGTAGACACATTCTTGGTTATAGACAGAATTAGAGTGAGGCCCCATTTTCTTAGTTCATTTGAGCTGTTATAATAAAATGTTTTAGATCAGCTAATTTATTAATAATAGAAATTTATTTCTCATAGTTCCGAGGCAGGGAAGTCCAAGGCACGTGGTAGAAGGGGCAAGGGAAGCTCCCTCAGGCCTGTTTTGTAAGTGTATTAACCCCATTCACAAAGGCAGATCCCTCATGACCTAATCACTTCCCAAAGGCCCCACCTCTTAATACATTACCTTGTGGGTTAGGTTTCAACACATTAATTTTTTTGGGGGGGGGACACATACACTCAGGGCATAGCACCCCTACATTTACTGACAAAAAATTTTAGATTTTCCACACTTTAGTTCCTAATGGATAACCATATTATCAAAGATATTTAAACTGCTAATAGCTTTGAAAGTATCCATTAGCTTTAACATTTTAGAAAGAAAATAATGAACAATTACTAGAATATGATAAAAATTATGCTTTATATTAGCTTTTCCTATTATTTCTGAAAGTAGAAAGCATAATTCTCCAAATCATAATAGTGATTTTGTTATATTTTTATGATTTCATTGAATTCTGAGTCTATTTTAACAAGGGTCAGCATATTTTTCTGTAAAAAAGCCAGACGCTACATGTTTCAAGGTTTCTAATCTATATAGTCTCCATTGCAGCTATTCAACTCTACTGTTGTATTGCAAGAGCAGCTATAGATAGTATGTAAACAAGTGAATGTAGATTTTAAGAACTTTGAAATGTAAATTTCATGTAATTTTCCTGTGTCATGAAATACTAATTCTTTCGATTAAAAACAATTTAAAAAACTAAAATCCAGTTTTGCTCACAGGCCTTTCTAAACTCTGGTATAGACCAGATTGGTCCATGGGCCACAGTTGATTGACCCTGTATTACAAAAATCAATTAAAAATAAATTTTCCTGGCTGGTCTTTACAGGCTAATTCAACATCGGGGACATCAAGACATACTGCGCTTATGACATTCTTTATTCAATTCACATAGAAAAGCATGCAGTATTAATGTAAAACAATAAGGTATTAATGTAAAATGTTCAGTGCACATTAGATAAACAAGTCATTAGCATACAAACCCATTTTAAAGACATTTATAGGCATACCAAACATGTTCAGAATAATATACTTTTTCAGAGCCCAAATTAAAACTTGTGCTTAGCTCTTACCTATCCTTACCCCCTCAACTTTTCATTTAAAAAAGTTGTCCTACATACTAGCCAACCGAAACTTCTTTTTTAAAAGAAGTTTAAAGAAATATTTTAAGAAAATAGAGCAAGCAAAAATGCTGCCATGCATTTCCACAAAGAATAGTAACATGCAAAGAAGAACTTTATCACTCTGAAAAACCCTCCCCTATGATATAAGTGGATCAAGGAACTTGGCAAAGAGTTCTTCTGCACCTACACATCTGGAACAATGAAGCTGTGATGTTTAAGCTTCTTCAAACTCAATCATGCCTTCCTTCGAAAGTCTGTTCAATTTCTGATTTTTACATACATACAAAAAAGATGAGCAAATATAAGCTACCTGACATAAAATGAATACTTTCATTTAGAAAATGTATTCTTGCACATTAGCAGAACATTTTCACAAAAACTGGACAAAGCACAATGGTAAAAAATGCAAATATATACATAAAACCTAACAAAAAGTAAAAGAATATTGGACTAAAGTATAGTGCTAATTCTTCATTATGGCCTTGCATAAGTTAGGCCATCATGAAACATAAATAAAAACGGGAATACAAATAACCTACACCTTAGGAAAAGCTTTAAAGAAACTCTTATGAGCAGTATGTAGACAGTACTAAAAGTTTTACTTAAGAACAGAGTACTGAAAACAACTGAGCCTCATTAATAAGACATTGTATCTAACAGTTAAATAAAATTCAAGGAAACAAAACCTACCCAACCCAGATACATATAATATTCATTAAAAAGAAAACAACCAAACAAAAACCCTCTCACTATCTTCTCAGGTCAAAAAGGTATACAAATAAAAATAAAAAGACCAAAGTCTTTTCAAAATGAAATAAGTACAGCAGGTACAGGTTAAGCTAGTACTCTGACCTGGCATATGATTAAAGATCATCAATTCAAAACAGTCTAGGACTTTTATGAAGGGAAAAAAGTAACTTTTAAAAACTTTCATGTTCCTTTTAGAACAAAACCACAAATAACACCTCCCTAATGAGTCAACTTTTGGTTGCTTTAGATGGGCTGGCATTGGATAGGCTGCTCTGGATTTTCCTTTTTGTTGACTGATTTACATTTTTATTTCTCTTTTCAGGCACAAAGGAAGTAGACCAAGGAGACTGAAGGTGGTTATGAAGACTGTGCACCTCTGAGGACATCTTAAATAAAGATGACCCAAACCGTTGATCTTCAAATAGCCGATGTGAACTACTTAACAAAACACCCTGGGAAAATTCTGTCTGAAACAAACAGCTAGGGGGTTTAATGTCATTAGTTCCTGGATTAGAAGTAGAATGGAGTGAAAAATCTTCATTCATTTCTTGGTCAGTTGGAGAGAGGAGAAAAAAGGATGTAGGTTTCCATTCATTTCCATTTTCTAACTGATCAGTAGTTAGAGAACCTTTGGAAAGGTTTAGCTTAGTTCTTTCTTCCAGCTTTTCAGATTCTTCGAGAAATGCACTGCCTTGAGATGACTTTGATAACCCATCTAAATCCACTGACTTAAAACCGTTATTACAAGGGCTCTTGCTATTGTCTGACTCTGACATCATTGAATCCAACTCAGAGATTTTGTCAAGGTAAGCAGCATCCATTGATGCTTCGCTGGATGTTCTTGTCCGGTTCATTTCAAAAGAGCGAATACAATTCAACCTCTTGGATAAACATGAGCCTGATTTCTCACTCAATTTTAAAGATATTTCTCCAACAGAATTTGCTATTGTGTTCTCCTCTGAACTTTCAAAATCCAAGCTTTGAGCATAGCTTGTGGAGCAACAATCCCAAAATCCTGTCTTTGGGGAAGTAAAACATTCTGATTTTTTTTCATTTTCATTTCTATTTGTATCATCTTCTGAAGAATCTTTATTACAAACATTCTGAGAATCACAGAAATCATCAAACACTAATTTTCTGAGATGATTTGAGTGCTTTTTGGAACTTCCTGCTTTGACCACAGAGCTCTCTCTATTTTCTGGTGTATTCAGTTGAAGGCAACTAAGGGACAAAGGAGTACAAGGGGCAGGAAGATCATAAAGCTCTTCATCTTTGTAGGGTACACAGTCATTTGGTTTATTACTCCAATCTCCTTCCAAATAAGTATCCATACTTGTATCTGTCACATCCAACATTATTTCTACCTGTTTTTGATATATGTCTTTGTTCTTAGGACAATTTGATTCTGTTTTGTTAGTGTTTTCCTGTCGGGTAGAACTGGTGTCAGAGAGTCGGCCACTGGAAGGCTTTGCCAGGTGGACAGTAATAGAGGTGGATGAGCCAGGCTGCTTTCTGGCACTATCACCTTGATTCTTGGATACCACATCCTCCTCACTACCTTTGCTCCCACTGTCATCTGCAGAAAGTGCTCTCTGGCAAATGGAATCCATAGTTTCCTTCTCTTCACTTGAATTTTTTAGTTGTGCAACCTGAGATTCTAGTTCCTCTATATACTTATCACTTCGTTCCAGGGCTTTCTTGAGGCGATTGGTTTCACGTTCATATTGTTCTACTTTGGACTGCAGAGCAGCTACTGTAAACCTTCCAAACCTAGAAGGAATGGAAGGATAATTAATTTTATAGTTCAAGCTGTTTTCAAAGTTTAGAAGTGCAAATTGTCCCAGCACACTCTAATTTCACATAACAATGACATTTCAGGCCACTTAGTGAATAGAACAAAAGCTATGCCAGATATAATATCTTCAAAAAAAGGGTTTCCCCACCTATGTACTAATAAGCATATGATTATAGCAAAGATCTAATGGAACATTTTAGTGGTAAAATCAGACTAGTGGTAAGAGAGAGGCAGAAACTCACTGATGATTTCCCTTCCAAGAACTAGCTCTATCAATTCAGTTCACATATGCATGAAGAGTTATCCCCTAAAACAATGGCAAAGATTTATGATAACATTTGAACAGTGGTCCACATCTTGAAATATTTACATTCAATCATTTTCCTATTGTAGAGCAGTGTTTTACAATACATTTCTTATACAATGTCACCTTGTCAAACATAAAACACCAATTTGAAATTCAGAAACTCAGAGGTCTCAGGAGGGGTGGTTTTAAATACTTATTTGGACCCTTTCAATTATAGCTACCCTTGATATGAAGATTTTCCATGGCCTTTCTGAGCACCAGGTTTTAATTCATTTCAGTTCTACTTATTTCTGTCATTTTACAATTTAAGATATCAATTTCATATCTTCCAACTCTGAAATACAAAGTCAGTCCTTGTGTTTCCAAAACAGTATGCATAAAAACATTTTTACATTTTCTGAATGGGAACATTTTGGAGACTGACTAGAAAGAACACATCAAAAATCTACTGTTTTTACCTGGTATTCTTTTTTTCCCCATTATTCTGTCAAGAATGGGTACTGGGTTCAGCTCAGAAAATAACCTTTGAGCACCTACTCTAGGTTAAGAGGTATATATAAGGCTGGGACACACATATGAATGAAACTATTCCAGCTTTAAGGAAGAGAAAATATCCAGCTTAAATTCTATCTGACCACTAAGGAAAATTCTGTCTTTCAAGGAAACTGCAAGAAATGAGTAAGAAAAATAAGCCCATAAAAAATACTTTCCCTCTACCCAGGTTCTTGTCAAGAGCTTTGATCAACCTTTTGATGACATATATTGATCCAGCTCTAAGAATTCAGGGATGGCCTGTTTGCAGGAAGGTATTTGAGAAGGTAACTTCTAAAATTTGTTTTTATCTTTGGGTCTATCTTTTTCTTTCATTCTCTCCCAAATATAAAAATACTCATAATTAAGAAAATATATTAAGCATTAAAAAAAAAACTATAAAGGAGCACAAGGAGCCAACAGTAACTGCACCTCCTAGAATCAACCACACATTCTAGACAGCCCATCACCAACTAAAACCCCTGGCCCAATTTATTCCCAGTTCAGCACCAGCATGATCTTCACTTTCTTGTCACTAAGGGAAAAAAAGCAGAGGCAAAGGTAAATATAGAATCATAAACTCTCAGGATTAGATAGGGCTTTAAAAGACATGACTACTTAATATTGATCTACTCGCTGCAATTAACTGAACTCCCAGAGAGAGCGTATTCCCTTCAACTTTTAAAACACAAAGCAAAACCATGGGTATAATACGAACAAAAGCAACTACAATAACAAGTCTCTCCATCTTAAAAGACAAAGTTTACTACCAAGAGTATCTGGTTAAATAAATGATAGTTTTTCCTCTTTGTTAAAAATGTTTTGGTTAGTAAATATTCTTGACAGGTATAGTTCTGCAAGAGAAGTATTAAAAAGTGGACAAAGACTGAGTGTATTTCACAAAAATGTTTGTGAGTTCTTGACTATTTCTCTGGCATAATCAAATAACCCACATCTTATAAAGTGGAAAAACCATGTAGCATGTTTGTTAATGCAAACAGCAAAAGTGACAGCCTTACATTTGCTTACCAAGATCCAATTTGTTCTTTATTTCAAGTGCAGTGTTTTAATAAAGGTATCCTTACATGGGGAAAAAAAAAAAAAAAACCCAAATGATTCAAAATCAAATAATGCTACTAGATAGTAAGTCAGATGTTACCGAAAGATATAACAGGAAACTCGCAGACCTAAATAAGGAATGACAAATGACAATCAGGAATATTTTCCAATAGCAACTTTTTGTTGCTTGGAATTTCAAACATATTATTTTATTTTTAATTTATATTATGTTTATATATATTTATATAATTTTAAGACACTATTTTCCCTTACATTGTTTTCTTTTCTTCTCTCTCTCTCTTTTTTTTCCCCCCTGTGGTGTTGGAGATGAAACTCAGGGCTTTGAGCATGCTAGGCAGGTAGGTGCTCTATTACTGAGCCATATCCCCAGCCTTATTTGTGTTTTTAAAAGACATAACAAAGGATTTTGAGTTGAAGTAATTGATATCCCTAACCAATTTTTTTGTGTTATTTCAGACAGAAAGCTGAAGTGCTACGAGAACTAACACCAAAGGCCAGCAACAGAAAGTAAGCAGGAGTTGCTGATGGAGTTAGGCTGTTTTTTCAAGGGTCACTGTCCCTAATTCTCTGAAGCTCCATTTCAACATGTTACCAATCTACTATACTTAGTGGTCAGATCTTTTTACCATGCTAATAAGAGACTCAGGTTGGAAATCAAACTGACAGAAATTTACAATGAAAGCAATGGAATCAATCAATTGATTAATCAGTCTATGTAATTTATCTGTTTTCTGGCTCCACTAGAGTAGCAGCTTCAAGACAGCAGGGAGTTTGATTGTCTTACATTCACTGGTAAATCCTTAGAATAATTCCAATTACACAGCAATCCCTTGTTAAACACTTGTTCAAGAAATATCATTCTCTTACTTTCACATACATCAGTGCCTTATATGAAGACAGTCAACACCATAGAATAAGTAAGCCTAAAGGTCCTTGGCCTTCTCTTACATGTTAAATATTATGAGAGTCAATATATTACTAAACTACATGTGCTTCAGACATTTGACTACTTACTTTTATTATTGACACCAAGGAAATCACCCGACTAACATATACACAGTATCAGCTCTTTAATTGTAGGCTTAACATTCTATAAAAGTCTATCCAAAAAACTTCCCTTTTTACCTTAGTAAAATACTATCAGATGAGATTTTTGACAGGGGTGTTAGGGGATTTTTACCTTTCCCAAGGTACCTATATTAAATTTGGCAAAGGGCAACTTATCATTTAGAAATAATATTTAGGGATATAAACATGATACTATACTTCCATGGAATAAGACAATTAGGGTAAAAGCTTATCTTTGGGCTTTTAAAAGTACTTGTTTATTCATGTTAATTTCAGAAATTTCCAGAGTACATAACATTAAATGAAACAATGCCAAGGCAAGTCAGAGGGATTTCTAAGATCATCTACCATACTTCCTTTTCCTGAGCAAGTTTCAAAATGGGGTATTTTCACAAAGGACTTAAAATCTACATACAACAGTGATGCAGCCACATCAATGTTTATAGCAACCCAATTCACTATAGCTAGATTGTGGAACCAACCTAGATACCCTTCAATAGAGGAATGGATAAAGAACTGTGGAATACACAATGGAATATTATTCAGCCATAAAGAAAAATAAAATTATGACATTTGCAGGTAAATGGATGAAAGTGGAGAAGATCATGTTAAGTGAAATAAGCCAATCCCAAAAACCAAAGGCCGAATGATCTCTCTTATAAGTGGTTGATGACACATAGTGGGGGTAGGGGGAGGCATGGGGAAGAATGGAGAAGGGATGGATTGTATAGAAGAAAATGAGCTGTGGAGAGGGGGTGAGGAAGGAAAAATAATAGAATGAGACAAACATCTATACCCTATGTATATGTATAAATATACAAATTGTATGATTCTACTTTGTGTACAAGAAAAATGATAGTTGTACTCCATTTGTTTACAATGACCTAAAATTAAAAAAAATAATTAAATTAAAAAAGGATATTTTTATAAACATTCCATTAGAGACCAAAAGGCTTTGATTTTCAAAGTAGCAGTGAGAGCAAAAACTTCATTATGCCAGAGAAACACTGTAGAACAGTTTGGAAGAAGCAATTGATATTGGAAATGCATTCTGCCAGAATGTAGTAGACAATTTAAGGATTTTTCGGCTTGCATTGTTAACGGGTATATATCTGGATGAAAAATGAAGGAAAAGAGTTGCCCCTGTCCAAACAACTACAGAGGCACTAAATTGTTTGTTTCCTACTAGAAGTAAAAGAAATGACAAGTCCTACTTATTTGAACTGTGAAGCACTCTAACTACAGTAAGAACATTTCTAAAAACAATATGCTTAAGACCACATTTTCTTAGAGCTCATCACACAGAAGGAACAAGATATGATTAAAGGGGGTTAGAAGAAAACAAATTAGGTAAAAGTAAATGTCAGAACTGAGTAATTTATCTGTTTTCTGACTCTCCCATTAGAATTGAATCTCTAGGAGACTAGGAAGTTTGACGATTATATTCACTGCTAGATCCCTAGAATAATTCCAAGTATACAGCAGTCCTATGTAAATATTTCTTGAATAAATATCATTCTCATACTTTAAAGATATATCACTGCAATGCTGCTATTAAGTTGTTGTGAAAGTGTTGCCTCTCTGGTTCTCAACCCCAGCAAAGGAATAAACTACCAAACTTCAGAAAGGAAGCAGCAGCCTAATACATTGTTCTGCACCTTGCTCTTTTCATGAAATCAGTACATCTTGGTGATTATCCATATTAATTTAAAAAGAACCCCAAAGAGTTTATTCATTCTTTTATTATTTATTACTATTTTAATTGGTTCATTATACATAATCACAGGATTCACTGTGATATATTTGTACATTAACAGTGCATAATTTGATCTGTTTCATTCCCCTAACCCACCTCTCTCTGTCCTCCTTAGGAACCCTTTTTCTAGACTACTGGTTTCTCTTCTATTTTCATGTCATTTTCTTTCTTTTTTCTTTCCTAACTGCCACACATGAAAGAGAGAGAGAGAGAGAAAAAAAAAAAATAACAACTCTTGACTTTCTGAGTCTGGCTAATCTCAATCAGCATATACAATGGAGTTTCATTCAGCTCTAAAGAAGAACAAAATTATGTCATCTGCAGAAAGGCCTTCTTGAAGAACGAGGGGGATACAGAAGTGAACCCACTTGCTTCCTCATGAATCTTTGATTTCATGTCTTTTCATTACTTGCTAGCTGAGTATAACAGTAAAGCAGTGAAAACAATCTGTGGATCTGGACCAGGATTTTTGGTCTGGCCTGCCTGACAGGTTTTCAGTACTTATACCCTTGTTTAACATGGTTCTAAAATGCACAAATTTCATTACCCAGGTTTAGTTAATAATACCAGATACCCAACAACATGATTTAATTTTCAGTTTAGATTATATTAACTGTAAATAGGTAAAACCTTCACTTCTGGATTTTTAATTCACAAAAGACTACATAAATAATAGATGTGTATCATGATCAGTGACCAATCAGGTCACCTCTTTCAAAATCTAACAGTAATTGGTCACCTGCATCTACTATGCAGTCAACAGACAGCAAAGAATATAGTTGTGTTGCCTCCTTGTCTCCTAGTGAAAACCCCATATGACATTTTATAAAAATAGACAAGCAAAAGACAAAACTTGCCAACAAAGTGTAGTTTAGGAAAAAAAGTGTTAAAACTAGAAATGAAATTAGAATTAAATATAAATGTAGTTATGGAAGAAACAGCTGACTGTTGAAATGTCACAGCAATGGTAGCCCACTCAAGTCTCCTAAAGCCATTCAAGAGACTCTAGACATTCCAGAGAAACTTAGTAGAGGCAACGTTACTGACAGAGATAAGAAAAGTAGTTGTGGTAAAAGGAAGATGTCTAGAGAAAATGCAGGCAGACAAAAAAAAAAAAAAATCACATTAAAGCTTGTAGAGATATTTTACTACATTGAGAGCAGAGATGATAAAATGCTAAAGTTGATACAATGCAGTAGTGTGATAATTCATCAAGGTATCAAAAATGCCAACTTCATATAATAAATTGTATATATGATGACAAGTTCTATTCAAATATCCTCCCTCAGTTTTTTGCAAAGAAATTACACTTTAATTCTCAATGTTTCAAATTGTACTGCATAAATATTAGTGCACTACATATTAATTTTACTGTTTTTTCATGTCCATATACATTTATAATTGACAATAAAAGCAAAAATTTGGACAAAACCTGTTAAAGGCCATATAACAATTGTAATTTTTCCCACTGATTAAGATCTCTTTGCACAGTTTTAGCTTGCATTAATCATTTTGCATTAACCATGCAAAGTGACAATTACTTATAACAATGGCAAATATGGAAGAACACCAAATACATTTATGTGTGCCTCAAAAATTCTTCTTTAAAGAATTACCAAATTAAGAAAGAATGACCCATTCCTAGAGTGGATGTCTACATAACTACAACTATGTATCTTTTCATCATCTGACTTTCTGAGCTATTAATCAAGTGTCTTATTTTAAACATACAGAGAAGTAAAATTTCAGAGAAAGAAGCTTTCCTTTCTTTCTTTCCCTTTCCTAAGTATATTCTCTGGAAACAATCTAACAATTAAGGAGATTCCTTGAGTTCACAAACTCCTCGTTTTGATTACAAAAAACTTGAGTGAGTAGCCTGTAACATGAGTCATTAGGAAATCTGAGTTTTGACTGGAGTGGAAGCAAAATGAGAAGTCCTGGTACTGGTCTCTGCTTTGTGTGTATGTGTACAGGATAGAGGTAAGTGGGCACATTTTACATAGAGGACAGGGAGAACCAGGATTGTATGGAACTCAAAACCATATTTGGTGGTAGGGGAGAGGGCTCAAATGGCCTGGTATCCTTTTTATCTCATCTGCTTCGTATAAGTTGTTTGCACATTACCCATATCTATTTCATCATAGTGTATGTGTTAGCAGGGTTGGGGAGAAGCACTCTGTCTTTAACTACTAGTGAAGCTTTGGGGAGTGCCCCAGGTATTTTGATCTGCTGCTGAATTTCATGAGTAGACAGTACTTCTTCAAAAGTTTTCTCTTTTAAAAATTAAGCACTGTTACAAAAATATTACATTCCTAGAGAACTTATTGATCATATATTGTTTCCACAAAAATGTTACATAATGAGGCATACTGAGAAAAAACAAAAACATCTTTCCTTCCTGAAAATTCAAGACAGAAAATTTCTATTCCTTGGTCCATCATTCAAAAAACAAGTGATATTTTAGCTGGAAATTACCAAGAGTAATGCTAGCAATTATAAATCTTTAACAGCAGTATAAATGACTACTATTGACAATGATGCTGACACTAAGAATAGCAGCAGCTACAATTTATTATGTATATACTTGGGGTCAAGTAAATTGCTATATTCTTAACACTTACTATCCCATTTAATCAACACGTCAACTTTATGAAGCAAGATCCATTATTATTTTAAAGATGAGAAATGAGAAGCTTACAAAGGTTCAAGCTCTTGTTCAAAGTTACATAATAGGTTAAGTAGCAGGAATCCAAGTCATTTTTTCTCCAAAGGCCATGTCCAAAACCATGTGAATCTGAGAGCCCTTCTTAAGAATATCAGCACCTATTTACACCTGAATTACCTTTATATCACTTTGTATCAAAAAGTATCAGTCTATATCAAGTTTTATTGAGCATGAAGTCTACATACACAATGAACTAACACTGTTGTACTATTTATTGATACATACATTTTCTACTACAAACAGAAAGTAGTAAGAAAACAGTAGGAATAAATACAGGTGTGTGTGCACAAGATCAATAAACATCTATTAAACAACTATTTATGTTCTAGGCACAAACTCAAGAATATTTTGAAACTTTCAAAGATCATTTATTAAAGTGACCTTGCAGGAAAGTAATAGCATTGACAGATCTCCCTGGTGCATACCAATTCACGTATTTTAACCAGAGATAGGAAGACAAAGTTTGGATCAAAACCACGAACTAAAAACAATGTACTTAAATGTGCTAAGAACTTGTCTTATCTTATAAACAATCAGCACGTATCGTTAACTATAAGAAAAAGATATCTCATATGAAACGCACAAAATCATAAATAAAAATTGCCAGGCCTAAGCATCTCAATAGGTTATTGTCTCAGGATCTAATTTGGGGGAATAAAAAAGCACAAGCTATGTTATATTGCACCTTGGTTTTATCACAAAAAAGAAAGTACTTCAATATCTGCAAGAATAACAAAACACAATTTCTTCCTTAGAGACAAAGCTGACATAAACAAAGAAAATGAGTTAGGACTTGAAGTAATTCTTCCCTCCACCCTCCAAATGTACTATTTAAAAAGCAAGGTAGAGTCTGTTTTTCAAGTTTTCAAATGGAGAGCAGCATTCAAAACTAATAGGTCATATTAATCATACAATTTTAAAGGCAGTTCTTTTGTTTCTTTTATTAAGCCAAGCATGCATTTGTAGTTAAGAAGGATTTTGGTGTTGAAACTAGCAATTCTTAACATAAATAACCTGAATGGTGAGGGGCATATGTGAACTGAAGAGGAACAGACTAGTCCCATTTGTGCTAAGTCTCTAATAAGGACTGTCCCACACACAGGGTCAACAGAGGCCATAAGAAAGAGAACTAAACTACTACTACTTTCATGTTAACTACTTCTCTTCCCTGCTTCTGGGTTGACTGAGACTTGGTCTCTGACTTTTTGGAAATGGTCACTATTTAGTCTGTATTTCCAAGGCTTCTTTTTTTCTCTCTGACCAGCACATTGGGGAAAGCTGCCAAAAATAGGATGCCTAACTCTAAGCACTATTTTCCTCACACTGCCTGTGAGACAGACTATACTTTTTACTGTGAATAAATTTCATTCTGTTTGGTAAATCTATTTCATTTCTATTCCATTCAGAAATATCCTAATTTTCTGTCTAGGCATCCTAATCTTTCACAGGACAGAATATTAAAACATTCTCTTTAATATTCTTTTACATTTCTACCAGGAGTAAAGGACATATCTTTTCCCCAAATATAATAACAACAAAATCTCAGTAGTGTAAAAGAGTGCAGCTTTCATTGAATGACAAAATCACACAGAAAATTCTCTGGACTGTTTGTTTATAAATTTTGCACCACCTAAATACACACACTCTGTCTCTGTATGATGAGCAATCTGAAATAAAACAAGAAACTGTGATGCACCTATCCTGAAATTATTACTCAGGTGAGTTATGGAGGACTAATGTGTGCTAAGGAGGACTATAAGAAAGGGAAACAAAAGAAACAAATCCCTGTTCTCAAACAGTTCAAAATCTCTCTGACAATCATATGCTTCATTATTGGCATGCATTGTAGGCTCCTAAAATATTTTATCAATACAATAAAGACAAGTTGACAGAAAACTGTAGTAACTGCCTATCCCCAATTAGCTGAAAATCCAGAGAAGGGCCCCTCAGGCAGCTGGGGGGCCTGAGTACAACCAACTGTCACAGTCTAGCCTCAGGGTATCATCAGGCTCATGGACAGTCTACAAGTTCCCCTTCCGGGAAAACCAAAGGGCATAGCAGAATCAGTCATCGGATTAGGCTGGGGTCAAATACCAGAAATCACTGCATTTGTCAAGAGTAAAATTGTGAGAAACAAAAAAAGGCTAGAATAGGTCAAGAAGGTACAATAGTCAAAGTCAGTCAGACCAGCAGTGTGGATGATGGAGAAGGCTGGAGAGGCACGGGCATGTCTTGAGACACAGTTTAGGAAGAACACACCTGTGAACTAGAATTAGTCAGCATGGAGACAGGTAGGACAGGAAAACCTGGTAAAGGCAAGAGACACACAAGACGAGAGCCATGCAAGCTCTTAATGTGTCTCCTTTGTTCCCTTTTCTAATTCTCAATCTCTGGCACAATCTAGAGAGAAAAACTTTCGGAAATCTCGTTTTCTTTATTTGGAGAAAATGCTAGAAATCTCTGACTTTCTTCCCTCTTAAAACTTTCGTACTTTAAGCTGCAAGGAAACTCAAAATCTTAACAACCTGGTAGTTCCCTAAAAGTGCTAATACAGAGTATTAGAGTATAAGGGCTCCTTCCGCCTGGCCCCAGAGAAGAAATATACACACGCATATACACACATGTATTTTGTGTAAAAAGATACATATGTGTGCATTGAAAAAATATGACTTAGTGTCAATGAGCTGACAGATTAACTGAGCATGACAGTCATAAAATTGATCAGTATACAACATGAATGTTAAAACAAAGGTTATGAGAACAATCAGAAGAACAAAGTGCTCCCTCTGGAAAAACTACAGAGGGTCTCACAGATAAATGACAACTGAGCTAGATTTTAAAGCATATGTAGGAATTAAACAGGAAGAATAAAAAAGAAAGGCACTGGAAACACCAAAGAAGACAAGGGAAAGGCATGAACAAAGATACAAAAGTATAGCATGACATGGCGAATGTGGGCCCAGTGGAAATTCAACATGGCCAAAGCAGAGAACAGAAGAGGGGTGCTAGAGAGGTAAGAAGGTTAAGCTGAAAGTGATGTATTCAAGATCCTTAGTTATTCTACTAAGAAATTTGGGCTTACCGTGCAGTCAATGGGGAATCACCAAAGGTTATTAAATAGGGGAGAGAGATGATCAGATTTATATTCTAGAATTCAGGCAACAATGAAGCACATGCTTAAGGTTTGCCATGAAAAAGAAGGGTAAGCAGTAAGAAGGTTATTATGAAAGGCTGAGCATGAAATAATGTAAATCTAAATTAGTGGAAATAAGAAGAAATGGATCACAAAGACTTTAAAAGAAGTAGATTAGAAAGAACACACTAAACAACCAGGTGTAGGTGAGGGAAAGTGGTAGAAAAAATAAGATTGAAGTTTTTATTTCACGCAACTATAGATGAGTAGTAAAGTCATTGAGTAGGATAGAAACAAAGCAAGAAAATAATTTGTTTTTGGGGGGAGAATAATGGACACAATTATTTAGACATATACACAATTACCCCCTCCTGCCTCATCTCCTTTATTTTACATATTGTGCTAAAGACACAGATGATTTTCTTAGCTTGTTCTCTCAAGAACATACTATCCACATTTAACACAAAGAAAATTATGGCCCTAAGAGGCTAAATAGTATATCCAAAATTCAACTGACCCCATTTCAGACAATTAGGTAAGAAAAGGTGAAATACTTTTCCCCCAAATGACAGAGATAGTAGGTAGACAGAGCAGCATTCAATCTAGGAAGTCTGGATCCAGAGTCTGTGTTCAAAATCAACACGCTCTACTTATTTAACTATACCATGATTTTATTGTTATAGCATAACAATAAGACAAAGTAAGTAAGTAGAAATTCTGAAGGAGAAGGTTGTTTTCAATTGAATGGTCAGGAAAGGCTCTTTTGAACTTGATGACTGAAGGAAATAGAAAAAAAGATCTGGAAGCAGAACATGCTAAACAGAGGAAACAAGTCCAGTATGTTTTAGACACTGAAGAAGGCTAGCAGAGCTAGACAGAGATGAGAATGAAATGAAAAAGAAGGGCAAATATAAATTAGCTTGTCAACAGTCTAGATTTCATTTCAGGGAAAAATGAGCAGTTTTACACAGGAAGTTTAAATAACTTGATTTATATTTTACTGAAAGATAGTTTTGAGTATGGTGAAAAATGAATTGGGTAGAGCTAAGAAAGACAGAGTGGAAGCAGCAAAATTTGAATCCAGGCAGTCTATCTCTAGAGTTAAGCTATTTACCACTATGCTTTGTGATGAATATAAGGTGCAGGATATCTGGTGAGAGTACAAAATAGAAACATGAATCTGTGGTTCAGAAGAGAAGGTATGGCCAAAGATTTAGGTTTTATTTTACAATCTTTGATATACAAGTATATCTGTAGGTGATTACTAAGGCTATGGGAGTAGATGAGCTAGTTCCCAAAACAAATACGTCAGAAAGGGAAGAAAGGTCATGTCATAATCTATGAAGTCTACTCTGTCCTATTTGGAGCACTTTTAAAAATATATCATTAGAAGAAATAATACTGTCTCAAGAATGTCTAGAACCTTTATTATCCCCTAAAACTGGTCTAAAATGACAAGCCTTGGGGTTGCTATGTAGTAAAATGAGCTGCATGCATCAAGACATTATCAAATCCAAAGATCTCACTAATGACACAATGACAGAATGCATAGCAAGCCTAAATACATATTAATAGAAAGTGAAGCCATTAATTCAATTAAACTGTTTGATAAAAATGATCTGTAGAGTTTTGTACATGGAGCTTTACATCTCATACTATTAAGGTGACTTAGCGGCTGAGGGCAAGAACAGCTGCTCTGCTAAAGACTCATTCCTGGTGCTAGGCCCATAGCCTAGAGTGGCTAATGAAAAAATGAATACATAAATGAATAAATAAAAATGGCATAACTAATAGGGAATCCTGGGAAATGAGGCAGAAACTTTTCAAATGATTTCTAAGTAAATTCCTCATACCTCTTTGACTTAAAAAATCACTAACAAACTCCTAAACCATCAAGGACAGATAAATTCCATTATTTCCTGATACAATTTGGGAGTAGTAACTGAAGTCCAGGGAAACTAGGAATAAGAGAAATTCAATACCAAACTGTTGCCACTTCTTTTCCCTTCCCTTTCCTTTCCTCTTCCCCTCCCCCTTCCTTCCTCTCCCCCTCCCTTCCCTACCCTTTCCTTTCTCTCCCTCTCTCCCTCCTTCCTTCCTTCCTCCCCCCTCCCTCCCTCCCTCCCTTTCTTTTTCATCATGAGGGTTTATTTTTTGGTATGCCAGTCTCTTATTCTACAGATATAACATATTGATATTATTCTATAATGGTTGAAAGCTAAAATAGAATTTTCAGCTCAGAATTTGTGTACTATTAGAACCAGGCCTTAGTTGGAGCTTTGTAGTTAATATAAATGATTTACATTAAACTAAAAAGAAAACATTATATGTCAACCTGAATTTGATCCAGGTATTTCTAATCCTTTTGAAGAGGGCAGAATGCCTTATTTTCCTATCATATATTGAGTTATTCTTAGTATCCACTATCTTAAAGTCTGACTTAAGTTATTGTAGGTATCACACTTCCAGGAAGAAAAACAAGTCTTTTAAGAGTAAGATAGTATCTTTTTTTTCCCAGCAATACCTTCAAAGATGATGGCAAGGAATATCTCTGAATGGTTTTCTTTTTATCAAGTTCTGGAAATTTTTACATTTTTAAAATTTTTCATTGTACACAAATGGGGTACAACTTTTCATTTCTATGGTTGTACATGCTGGAGATTCACACCATTCATGTAATCATACATGTAATGATGTTTGTCTCATTCCACTATCTGCTAGCTGTCATGTAAGTGCTTCTATCAGCACAAGCTATTTCTTCTCATTCAGATTGCTTCCCCCTCATTGAAATCTCCATGCTTCAAAGCTAGTCTCAAATCCTGCCTTTCTGATGAAAAAGGCAAACCACTTGCATTCTTTAAAGTCATATCACTCTCCTAGCTGGCTTAGTATTTGTTTCATGTATTTTTATCTCTTTTTGTCTTCATTATACTACAAGCCTTCTGGACCATACTTTGCTGGTTTTAATTTTTAATTATAAAAAGTTTTAAACATTCACAGAAGTAGAGAGAACAGTATAATTAACCACCATATACTCATCTCCAACATTCAACCATTAGCTAGATTTTTGCCTCATTACCCTTATACATACCCTTATACCCTTTCTATTTTGCTAAAGTATTCTATTGTCCATTTTTTTTAGTAGGCATTTCTAAAAGAAAATATGACACAGACTGACTGACTGTGTCCTTCCCCCAAATACTTGTTACATTACATTCACAAGATGATGGTATTTGGAGGTAGGGCCTTTTGGGAAAAGGGCCTTTGGGGGCCTTCAGGTGACAAGGATGAATTCCTCAAGAATAGATTAGTAGCCTTGCAAGAGGCTCCAGGGCAAGTGAAAACAAAGCCAAAAGACAGACATCTATGAACCAGGATGCTAGCCCTTATGAGACCTCAAATCTGCCGGCACTTTGATCTCGGACTCTGCAGACTCCAAAAATATGAGAAATAAATTTCTATTGTTATAAGCTACACAGTGTGTGAGCATTTTGTTATAGCAGCCCAAATAAACTAAGATAAATGTGTATTTTCTTAAGTAGCCATTTAACTAAACCAAATTAATAGTTAATTCCTTGATATCATCTAATACCTATCCCATAGTCAAATTTACCCAATTGCCTCAAAAACGTTTGATAATTGGTTTGTTATTAATCAGTACCCTAACAGGATGGGTTAAGATGTCTCTTAACTCTATTTTTTGGGAGGTACTGGGGATTGAATCCAGGGGCATTTAACCACTGAGATATATCCCCAGCCCTTTTTAATTTTTTACTCTGTGACAAGGTCTTGCTAAGTTGCTTAGGGCCTTGCTAAATCAATGAGGCTAGCCTCAAATCCCTAATAATGATTTAATGAAGAAATCTACTTATTTTTCCTATTGGGTGTAACACATTCTGGATTGATCTGTATGCTTCCTCACAGTCTTAGGAGCTGTGTTTTTCATTCATAGATACTAGGTCCAGTTCATGAGCCATAACTCCATAAAATGCAGTAGACAAAACAGTGAATACAATAACTACAGTCCTGGTTCAAACAGTTCAAGAAAGTCATAAAACAATTATACCAAATGTTAATTATTATCAGTTGTGATATGTGCTAAGAAGGGAGAATATATAGGGAAATTATAGCAAGAGAACCTAACCTACTTCAGATGTCAGAAGAAATATTTATTTTATACACTTTAAAGCCCCTTGTACAGTGTTAAGTAAAAAAGAAGGAAAACTATTTCTGGGTTGGCTGGTGAGTTTTCTTTAGATTAGCTTTGTAAACTAAAAGACATATTACCATCCCTTCAGGTTTGAACATCAGACCTTGTTCTGTTAGGAGTCCACGTTAGGATAAACTGAAGAGGCAAACAGGTGAAATTAATTTAGAACAAAAGGTTCAGCTAATAGGCAAACTCAAAGAAAAAGTTGCATTTTCTGAATCATTCATTCAGATATTCAGATAATGAATTTTTTCTTTTCTTTTCTTTTTTTTTTTTTTAGTACCAGGGATTGAACTCAGGAGCTCTGAACTGCTGAATTATATCCCCAGCCCTTTTTAGTTTTTATTTTGAGACAAGGTCTTGCTAAATTGCTGAGACTGGCTTTGAAATTTTGATCCTCCTGTCTTTGCCTCCCAAGACTACAGAAATCTTCCACCACACCTGGCCAGGCAATGAATTTTTGACAAAGAACATATGGATGCTATTGAAACCTAGAGGAATATGCTCATTAGGCTCTCTACTACACTGTTTAATAGGATTTTTAAGGTAAAGTTGAGGAAGGAGAAATACCCAGATATACTTTAAGATTTCATATAATGGAAGGCAAAATATAGAAAAGTAAGACAGCAACAGGAGTTAAATGACAATCCAGACCTTCATTTTAAAGGATTATAATACTGTTTTTTAAGACATTAAAAATAATACTATGTACTTGAGATCAATATACATTTTGAAGTCCCCCTTAATTCATACTACATTTAAGTCTACCTGTTTTGGAAATAGCATGGTAGTTGGTTGAGTGTTTTGAAAAGAAATACATTCTGCTATGGACTGTGGACTGAAGTGAGTACCTCCAAAATTCATATATTGGAGCCCTAAACCCCAATGTGACTGTACTTGGGAACAGGGAAGTAATTAAGGTTAAATGATGCTGTAAATATGGGGTCCTTATCCAATATGATTAGTGTCCTTATAGGAAGATAAGAGACTACAGAGTTCTCACTCTTTTCTCCCTACTATGTGAGGACAGAATGAGAAGGTGGATGTTGGTCAGGAAGACAGTCTGTATCAGAAATCAGTCCTGAGAAGGCTTTATATGGGACTTCCAGCCTCCAGAAGTGTGAGAAAACAAATCTTTGTTGTTTAAGTCACCCTGTGTAGGGATATCTTCCTAATTTTTCCCCTCTCTATATGTCTAAATCTTAAAGTTCTCTCTTCTATAATGATATGTAGAAAACATCTTCTCAACTTGTAGGATACATTAGAGACTAAGACTGTGTTGTCTATAAAAAGTACTCTTTTATACATAACCGAGAAGAAAAGAGAAGAAAAATAACTGGTTAAAGCACTTTCTAACCTGAGAGAACGAAAAGGAATGAATGATTTTTGTTTGCATTTACTCTCAAATTCTTGAAATTTCATATTCTTTTCTGTATAACTAGGAGCTCTCCTCAGGTGAACCATATCTGGGTATATCAGCTGTGGTCAGCTTCTGAATCCTACTAAGGTTTGGTGATGCAGAGTAAACAAGGCTATAAATCAAATGAAATGCATTGAATACCTCAATGCATTGCAAATTGATCTGGAATAGGGGTCAGCTTCAATAATTTTTCTAGGGACACTGCTCCCTTCCCATGAAGGGAAGATTCAAATGGAAGTTAAAGATGGCAAATCCTAAAGTTATAGTGGATTCAGATGTGAGGTTGGTTATTTGAGAGTGGAGGTCAGGTTAACTCAGGTGAAATTCTTCAGTTATTTATCTGGTTGAAGGCATTGATATTTAAAAACACATATCCCCATGGCTGGCATTACATCTGAAATCTGGTGGGCAACTTTTCAAGAAATAAAAGCTACAAACAAAATAGCTTCAGTTCCATTCAGCATGCTGTGGGAAATGGCTAATGGACAAGCATTACTATGACTGGCAAGGCGAGCTGCCAATAAATGGTAGGAGCAGAGATTCAAAACACTACATAACAGCAACACTTCTTATACTTATTTCACTAATTTGTCAAAGTAGGACATTATCTGAAATGAAAGAAAAATGAGAAGCAAAGGGAAAGGAATCATTTTAAAGTAAAAACTACGCTTCTTTCTCTACTGGTTAGTGATCTCTGCTTTGCGTAATTATGGTTTACACTTCAACTAGTTTCTGATACTACGTAAGACTTTACTGAGGATAACTTTTACTCCTATGTAAATAACAAAGAGTTATTTGTTGTAGGATAAATGTTCATTATTTGATTATTCCTGTCTTGTCCTTTTCAGAAGAAAGAAATAAATTTCAATCGCACAATAGGTAGGGGTCTAAGGGTTTGGAGGTGGAGGTTCACAGATTGGACAGGGGAAATGGTGGGAAGGGAGGAGTGATGGGAATGGGAAAGACAGTAGAATGGATCAGAGGTAACTTTCCTATGCTCATATATGAATACAGGACCAGGGTAATTCCACATCGTGTACAACCACAAGAATGGGAAGTTATACTCCATGTATGTATGATATGTCAAAATAATTCCACTGTCATGCATGCCTAAAAAGAACAAATAAAACAACGATGACAAAAACAAAATGAAGTTCAGTGGTTGGATGAGAAGAAAAAACACAGTTATGATATGCCATCCCTCAGAAAGACTGCCAGACCTTTGGGAACTACTGTCTTCTGACTTGTCCTTTTTTTTCTCCCCTAGAAAAAGAACCACAAATATTACCTGCTATCTCTACTCCATCTTCAACTCTCAACTCCTAACTAATGATTTTAACAGACCATTATGCAGGTCAATACTTGCAATCTCATATCTTCTAGAATGACATAAAAACTACTCCATCATGAAGGAAGAATAAATTCACACTTATTAGCTTCAAATCAGTCCAAAATTCCAAGAAAAATGGCATAAATTATATCTCACATAAGATTTTTTGTGCAATGATTCAGAGTACAGACTCTGGGGACAGATCACCTGAGTTCAAATACTCACTAGCTGCATAGATTTAGATTAATCTCTATGTCTCTATTCTCTCATCTGTTCTACTTACTTAAGTAGAGTAAACTGAAAACAAAGTGAAAGCCATGCACTATCACAGCAGACTAGTCCAAAAGAACGACATAATCTGAAATATTGCTGTGTGCAAAATACATACTTCTGGGGTGATCTGTTGTCAACTTCAGCCTTCAGTCGCAAATTCTCCCTCACCAGGCCACCATTTTCCAATTTCAATTTTTTATTTGCCTTAAAAAAAGAGAGAGTTGAAAATAACTATGCATAAGCTAAAACAAAAGTTCCTTATAATATATGACATGAGTCATCTGTATTTTTTAGAGCAATAATATCAGAAAACTGAATACTAGACCATGGTCTTTGGAAATTGAAAATCACCATTGGGAATAACACATGAAACAGTGAATACAACTAAGCATTTTTAATCCATGTTCCCCAAGCACTCTGCCCATCTACTATCCAGGGAAATAAACAAAGCTATGTTTTAGCTAGATGAAAGTCATTAAGGGACTAGACTAATGGCAAAAATGTGTTCTTTTTTCTTTTTTGGCATATCTGAACACGCTAAGCAAAGTAACATTACACCACATAAATGCTGAAGAGTTAATTCTTGAGCTATGAGACTGATTTCTTGATTGCCACTTAAAAATATTTTTCTAGGGATAAATATGATTGAACTATTTCCTTCCTTTCTTCAAAAAGGCTTTACCAATTCTCTGGTTGACAACTTCTGGGATCTTTAAAAATGGGTCACTATTTTCTAACCAATTCTATGGATTCTAGACCTTGATTTAAAAAAAAATCTCCCAAGTATGATAGTATGATTTTTTTCTTGAATGATATTATACCTAACAAGACAATAATAACTAGAAAAATCTAGAGGTTCAATATTGATTATGGGCAGCCTAAAAAATAATGCTTTTAATTTTAGAATCTTCTTAAGAGCCACTTCCTTTAAATTCCTTAGTCATTGCATTTGTGTATTCCAAACAAAAATAAGACTGCCTAGACTAGCAAGCAAACTCAACTCACATGGCAAGGGAAATTCTTTGCCTAGAACATTTATATTCAGTCAACTGATCACAAGAACAAGTGTGGAAAAAAAAAAATAAAAAGTCCTAAAAATATATTTCAAAAATTTTACCTATGCTTTTGATTAATTTCCAAAACTTCTAACTCTATTACTAACCCACCTACATACAAACAAATGTGCATTTAAATGTGCATTCTCACAAGAGAAGTAAGACAAAAGACATTTTGGAGGCATAAAACCTAATACCCTTACTTAGAGTTATCCAGTTTCCTTTTGGGTTCTGAGCCCTTGCTCACCTTCATGGCTACACACCAACCAGGATCGTGGAGGGTTAATTCTTTAAGTGACTGATAAAATACCATTATTGCCCCTCTGAAGACATAAGTAAGGCCATTTACTTCCTCATACAATGAATTAAGCTTTCAAGTACAGCATCATAAGGGGAGGCACTTAGTGAATGTTTTTTGATGATTGACTACAAGCTTAAATTAGAAACTCATTTGATTTTTTTCCCCTCCATATCCAAATCCCATACTGTATCACTGTTGTTTCAAGGTATCTTTCCAGTTCCATGATTCTCCTAATATTTCTCATTATGGGAAGGTTAGGATCTTCAACTATCAGAGTTAGGTAAGTAAAGGTTACAAAGAATAGAGTTCTGCCTACTTGTACCTAAAAGAGTAATGAAGACTAACTAATAATGTAGCTATTGTTAACGTTGATTGGGTAATGATACTGCCCTCTTGAAGGTTCAAAACTTACCCAGTTCAGGAACTATCAGGAAAAAAGTCCACTTTGCTTATTCTATATAGTATTTTATTCTGAATCTTTTGTACTCCCATATTTGATTTATAATATTTTAAATATTTTATAATATTTCTAATATTTTATTACTTTTTAATTTCACACTTTTGTCTCCACGTTCCATGTTTTCTTATTCATTTTGCTCTGGTGATCCTCCTGCCTCAGCATCCTGAGCTGCTGGGACTACAGGTACAAGCTGCCATGCCTTGCTGATTTATAAAAACAATCCCCACTCCACTCTGAGCCCAGAGTAGTTTCCACACAGAGCCTCACACTCTAAGGAGCACTTGTTGCAAATTTTAAAAACTATGAAGAAGATTCTACAGAGCGTACCGATGGCTCAAGAAAAGGTATGGAAGCTGAAGAAAAACTTGCAAATTGAGAAATATGCAATTTCTCAGCTGTCATGTCTCTTTTTTTTTGGGTACCAGGGATTGAACCCAGGAACACTTAACCACTAAGCCACATCCCCAGTCATTTTGTTTTTTATTTTGAGACAGGGTCTCACTAAGTTGCTTAGGACCTTGCTAATTTGCTGAGGCTGGCTTTGAACTTGCAATCCCCCACCTCAGCCTGCAGAGCTGCTGGGATTACAGACATGCAACACCACACCCAACTTCCTCTTGTCTTCTAACAAACCAACATAACTAAGGTTGGCTAACAATATACAAAGAATCTATACATATCCCCTAAACTTGCAACAAACTCAGTGCAATTATATCTATCATTTTTTTCTCTGAAAGCACTGTTTCCTTTTTCCTCTTTTCATGACCTTTTCTCAGCCCAAACAGCATTTATTTTATAGGAGGAAGATGGCTTACACTTAGTTGCAATGATTCTCTACTAACAGGATACACTGGTAAATTCTTTAAAAGATCACATGGCACCCATTAATCACTATATGGGCAGAATTCAGTAATTCAATACAACTATAGTATTTTAAGTGAATGCAGATAGTTGAATGGGTGGTTATAAACTTGAGTACAACAAAACCATTTCCATTCAGCACAACGAGACTCCAGGGCAGATAAATCTTAAGTAGAGCTAAAGGCTGGTCTTTGTTCAAGAAAACACTACCACACCTGACTATCACAGATATTGCTGATGACTAGGACAGTCTCTCCCTTTCCAGACTAGAAAATCCTAGAAATTTACCTTTTTCACCTATTTTATCTCTACCGTGTTGAATGGATGGGAGAATAATTGTAAAAAGAATGAATCAGCATTGTACATCACAATCTTCTTTTGCATGAAGGAGTCTGAAACAGCCTCCTCACAGCCTTCTTATAATTCGCTATCAATCCTTTAACTATGGGTTGGGGATATAAATCAGTTGGTAGAGTGCCTGCCTCACAAGCACAAGGCCCTGGGTTCAATCCCCAGCACTACAAAAAAAAAAAAATATCCTTTAACTACCTATTGATAATCAAGGAATCAGTGCTAGAAATGGTCAAACCTTTCCTTTTGTGGGCAAACAAATGGGTATGGTTTTGTTTTCATGCACATAAGGCAGTCATTGACATAAGCTTAAAAAATTACCATAAGCTTAAGCAAACCACAAAGGGGAAAATAGAAACACATTCTTTAAATTGATGTTACTGTTCCAGAAATGCAATTTCATATAGAAGCATTATAGAGTCTCCATTTACAGTCACAAATGGAACCACCTGATATTTCTTGGCACCTAATGATATTTAATGTGAAAAGGTTTTCCTACTGCATGTAAATGCTCATCTAGGGATTCTGTCCTTTGTCAAATCATCCAGTGATGAGTCAAGGTAATATGGCTATTTATACTTTTGAAAGAACTTAAAATATTACAGAATTTTCAAAACCACCCAACTTACCTCTTTCAATTTATCCACATCATCTTTTACTTTTTCATAGATTTCATTAGCTGTTCTGAGTTTTTTCTTCCATTCTGCTACAGTTTCTGGGTCAATTTTACTTGGATTATCTACAACTGGATGTTTGTCTTCATTTTGGTTGCCCTGCATCAAGGTTAAAGGATCCAGAATGGTCTTGATCTGTGATTCCAAGCTGAGATTTTTACTTTTAAGCTCTTCTACCTCTTTCTGCAAACAATCTATTTCATCCTGAAAAAGCAACAGATAGTCATTAGGCAGAAACAGGCACTAAACACAAATATATGCTAAACAAAAGCCAATATATTTTTGGATTTTATATTCAAATTTCTGAAGATACACAAATTCTTTACACACCATAATAGCTTTGTAAGAAGAAAGTTGCATATGGCTTAAATTCTCAAATTGTATTGTGATTCAATAAAAATTAACATTTATACTACTTATACTTTAATTCAATGATAGTTGGGAGTTTTAAAAAACAAAAATGTTAACTTTTTATTTACACTATTATTCAGAAAATAAGAAAAGACACAGAGAAGCAGATTTCAGAATCTGGCATATTTAATTTGCTTTAATAAGGCTAATTAAGTGTAGATCTGGTGATTGATTAGAGTTTGGTTTAATGTTTATACTTTTGCTTCTATATTTGAAGTAGGGATTATATCATACAGCCTTCCATTTTTCATTTTAGAATAATACCTGTAGCTAACTTTCATCTTTTCTAGTGTTCTTCAATTACTACTATGACTATTGCCAAGAATTAGTTTTCCCACTCTGAAACTGCTTGATATCTTAATTGCAATCACTGAATATCTGGATTAGAACTCTTTTCTGTAATGCCATTTATTCATCCATAATAAATATGTCACTTTAAATAAGGTTGTTAAAAATTCTATTGCTAGAATATAAGCGCCAAGTAGCCCCACAGCTGCTGCTATAATTTGAATGTCCTCTCCCAAACTCATATTGAAATTGAATTGCTATTGTGACACTATATTAAAAGGTGGGTTGTTAAGAGGTGATTAGGCCATTAGGCCCTACTCTCATGAATGGAATAATGCTGTTATCATAGGAGTGGATTAATTATTGAGAGAGTAGGTTCTGATAAAAAGGATGAATGCAAGTACCCTTTCCTCTCTTCCTCTCTTGCTCCTTCTGTTTTTCTACCATGGGATGGATGATGCACCACAAAAGCCCTCACCAGACACAGGTTCCATGCTCCAAGAATTCCCGGCCTCCAGAATCAAGACCAAAGAAATTTCTGTTCATTATAAATTACTCAGTCTCAGGTAATATTAGTAAAACACAAACTAAGACAGTGATCTCTCAAAAGGTTATTCTAATTAGTATCTCCATATGATAAAGTATGTAAATATATAAAGTATGTAAGAATGAAGAGTTATCATAGTACTAGTTACTATTTCAAATTGTAATAACTGTCAAGCATTATAAAATAAATTTCTTTACCTAAATTAATGTTAATTAATAAACAAATATAAATATAGGCATTTATATATTCATATATGTGAAAAACATGGAGTCAGATGTGCTGTTTTTGTATCACGATGTCACTGAAAAAGACATATCTAAATAAATATTTATTCAGTCATTTATTTAAGCCCTATTGCTTTTATGCGGGGGTGTACAAGGGATTGAACACAGGGGCACAAAGTCAATGAGTCATAACTCCAGCCCCATTTTGTATTTTATTTAGAGACAAGGTCTAAGTTGCTTAGCACCTTGCTTTTGCTTTGAACTGGAGATCCTTCTGGCCTGAGCCTCCAGAGCTACTGGGATTATAGGTATGCGCCACTGCGTCCAGCTATGCCCCACTGCTTTTTAAAAAAATTTTTGAGGCGGCTGAGAGAGTTTAAATTAAAGATATTTTATGTCAAGCCAGGCATGAGCACACAGCTATAATCCCAGTGACTCAGGAGGGTGAGGCAGGAGGATCTCAAGTTTGAGACCAGCCTAGGCAAGCAACTTAATGAGATACTCATGCAAAATGAAAAACAGGGGTGGTAAAGCACCCCTAGTTTCAATCCCCAATCCCCAGGACCAAACCAAACCAAATCAAAACAAAAATAAAAACCCAACAGATATCTTGTATCAAAAGTGGAGATCGATAATATCTCCCCCACTTTAGTCAACATAAAATGACAAGTTGGCTTAATGTCTACTACTTAAAAGTATGTGTATTTCATTAGCAATGAATTTCTTTGGAAAAATTCCACTACCATGGTAAATCAATTTGTTCACTGACCTTTGACAAGAATATGAAAATATATTTCACACTAAAATTTCTATGCTAATAGTTGACATGAAGTATGTTTACCTTATAAAAATTGGTTGAGCTTATAATCACTAGTGAATTTATAGGCAGAAAAAAAATGTTAATTGTGGATTCAGGCAGACTTTCAAATGATGATTTCATTTTCTTCCAACTTCTTAAGGAAGCAAACACAAAATAACTTGTCTATAGAGGTATAAATTTTACATTAAAAAAAGGGGGGGGGATGCTTTCATCTGTTCTTTTTTCCTAGAATCCTTTTCCTCTCCTTTCTCCCCTTACTTAGTACTTAAATATTTTTTTTAATCATCCCCTACTTAAAAGAAAAAAGAAAAAGAATTTGTCAAACAAGTTTTGTTTTTTGGATTTTTTTTTCTTTTGACACCAGAGATTGAACCCAGGACACTTAACCACTAAGCTCCATCCCTTTTATTTATTTTGAGATAGGGTCTTGATAAACTGCTTAGGGTCTAACTGAGTTGCTGGGGCTGGCTTTGCACTTGCAACCTTCCTGCCTCAGTCTCCTGAGCCACTGAGATTATAGGCATCTGTCATTTAGCTCTGCTTAATAAGGTATTTTTTCTAACTGGCATTCAAACTAATGTTTCAGTGAATATTTAAGAAGTCTGGGGACTGAGGTAGCTCAATTTTACTTCAAATTAATTGTTGACATAATTTTAAACTTTAATTGATGTTTACCTCATATTCTTTATGGAGTAACTCAAGTCTAGTTTTCCGAAGATGCTTCCTGACTGTATGAGTTAGCATAGGTTCACTTTCACTTGTTCCTCCTAGAAGAAAAAAAAGAAAAAGAAAAAAATACTGATTTTGGCAGAATGAAAATGAACCCTTTTCTTGTTTTATATAGTTCCCCAACTTAATATCTACATTCTCCCTTTATACCAATTTTGGGCTGCCATCTAGGCCTTTTCTCTATCTTAATTCTGAGAAAAACAAATAATACCATAAGAAATGCCTTCAGTAAAATATCATATTGTATTTGCTTACCTATATATCTTACTATAAAATACTCAATAAGGAAAAGGGCTATGTATTATTAATTTTCACATTTGGATGACTGAAAATCTGAAAGTTAAACAACTTTTAAATAATAATAAAACCAATTACTATATTTATATTTAGTCAACAGATTAGATATATGTGTGTATACATGATTATAACCAAGGTATTCAAACATGCCTGGTTATTGGCAACACAAATGAAAAAATAAATGGGTATTTTCACTGATTCTAATAATCTAGTTACAATGGATTGTGAGTCACAGTATTAATTATATGCATGACTTATTAGAAATATACACAATATGAATTCTTTTCTCAGAGTTCTTCACTTCTGCTGTGATTACCTTCATTGCTTCTTAGTATCATGACAGCAAAGGCATTTTACAGATGTTCTTTTTCAAGACATTATATCAAATGCAATGACGGATCAACTGTTTTACTTGAGGGAATTTACAGAATATCCCTGAGATATGAATAAATGAATGCAGGAGGAGGCATGTGAAGAAAAGCTGAGGGAAAAAAATTCAGATTATTTTAATTATCAAAACTCATATTCTGGGGTTGGGGCTATAGCTCAGGGGCAGAATACTTGCCTAGTATGTGTGAGGCACTGAGTTTGATCCTTAGCACCACATAAAAATAAACAAATAGAATAAAGGCATTTTGTCCATCTACAACTACAAAAAAATTTTTTAAAAAACCCTCATATTCTGTAAAAGACCTGGTTCCTTGGTGAAGTTCAGTAGGTAAATATGTAGAGACAGAAAGATTTAACCCCACAGAATGCAACACAACAGAGCATGAGTCCTCTGCCAGATTTTATCAGGTAGCAAAGAAAGAAATCTTGGAGCCAATTTTGATTCTTCTTTTGGACATTTATTTCCAAAGTCCTAAAATTCTTTTGTTCTCCAGCATGCATCTTCCTTTTCATTTTCACTGTAAAAATCTTAAAGTCAATTTTCCCTAACTTAGGACTATTACAATGACTTAAGCTTTCTGAAAGGTGCTTTCTATACATGAATAATTAGATTCACTTTCAATGTTTCCTAAAGCAAAAATAAACAAAATTTTAATTTTTGTAATCTAAAAGAAATAACACACATGAAGACAAAAATAAAAACAAAAACAAAAAACCACTAAACACTAAAAAGGCCCTTTAAAAGATTTCTTCTCTCTCTTTCCTCTTTCTCCCTCCCTTCTTTCTCATTCCTTCCTATTATAGTGGGAATCGAACGCAGGGGTGCTTTGCCCTCTTTTCCCTTCTTCCCACCCATAGAGCGGGTCCTTGATTTAGCTGTCACTTGAGATACTCCACACTAGTCTCAATTTACCTTTTCAGTCTTACTTCACTAGTCAGATCCAAACTAGACTACTGATCATTTCCAAAAACAGGCTCATTATTCTATATATGTGGTGTTCATGGTATTCTCACTGTATGAAATGCCCTCCTATGCCTTACTTTTCACTAGCTGAAATTTTATACATCCTTAAATGTCCAACTTAAAGACCACCTACTTCATGAAGCCTTCCTCAATGTTGCTAATTGAATTTGCCTGCCTAAACTCTCCAGGCCTTATTTTATTTTGTTGTTTTTGGTCCTTAGCATCTGCTGCTTTAAACCATTAATATTTCGGTCCATGTGCATTCTCTACTGGTAAGTGCCATAAGCTCCAAGAGTTATTTCTCTTAGCATCTCTCACAGTGCTTTGTGCCCTTCAGTTGCTCCACATACACATTATACAAATTACTAATTAATCAGTATGATGTTGGCTAAAACTACTTCAATCTTCCCCCAAATATATGTAATTTGGAAAATGTTTCCAATCTATTCCCCAGCATATATAAAATAGGCCCTTACCAATAATCTCCTTGCAAGGATTTTCAGGAGTGATGGGGACTCGGCAAGCTGGACACTGGCTGTTATTCTTCAACCACAAATCAATACAAACAGAACAAAATACATGGTTGTTGATGCATATGACAGGCTGGCGTACCTTTGGGAAAAAAACATTACTTTTAGTACAGGACAACAGTCATAACTAGATTCCCAATATTTAGTGCAGAGCAAACAAATAGCTTCTCTAGAGTACAGAAAAGTGAGTATTTTAACACTTAGGACTTAAAAATATTGATTATCTTCATCACATCATTTCTTTATAACAGAGATGCTAGCTGAGATAGCTGGTTATGGAGGCTGAAACACTTGACATATTTATGAAATGCATTATTCTGTACTTACATTTTTTTAAAAAAAATTTGTTTTGGTTCCATTAAGGTTGGGACATCTTTCCTCAAACTATTTTATTTTTGAATTATAGGATGGCAAGATTAGAAGGTTCTTTAAAGATCATTTGCCACATTATCATTCTGATGCTTGAATCCTTTCCTCAATTCATTACATTTTATTACAGAAAACAGCAACCAGCCATTAAGCATTGACATCTGCTATTGTCAAAATGTGGTCTGTCCCCAATAGAACTCATTTTGAGGCATTACTCCCCAATACCAAGTATGGTATTGAGTGATGGGTCCTTTCAGAGAGGTGATTAGGTATTTAAGATGGATTAATGGTGATTTGAAGAAGTGAGTTAGGTCTTACAGGAGTGTTTAGTCAGGAGAGCTGGCTGTTATAAAAGAGTGAGTCTGGACTCTGGTCTCTTGCTTCCTGTCTCACCATGCTATTGTCTCTCTTTTTCCCTCTTTCTCTCATATACTTTCCTACCATATGATGACATCTGCTATGTTATAATATAAATTAGGGGGCCCTCAGAGGTGACATTCTATTTAGACTTTTCGGTCACCAAAATCATGAGTCAAATAAATTTATTTCTTTATACATTACCCAGTACTAGGTATTTTGTTACAGCCACACAAAATGGACAAAGACATTCCATTAGAAATTCCCTGGAACCAAAGAGTCATAAAAGCAAAAATAACTCAAAAGGTATGAGTCTCAATCTCAAGTGGTTTATTATCAAAATAACAAACAATGGTAACAGAAATACAAAAATATGTGAAATACACAAACTCTGACTCCATTTAAATGTGTACAAGTAACAATACCTTACATTTACATAGTCATATTTTATGAAGGGCTTCCACATGTACATTCTCTATCTCTTTCTAACTTTTACAAACCACAACCATATGAACTAAATATGGTGAATATACATTACAAGTAAAGAAGACAAAGTGTGAAGAAATTAGGTAGCTGGAGTTACTAGAGTGTTTTGACTACTGCAGTTTTGTCAAGGGAAAAAGAGAAAAGAAGAGTATATTCTTGTAACAAATGGCTGCTTTTTGTGAGCCATTTCTTCTTCTCTGGCTATGAACTATACCCTGCATACATGGTGCAGCAGGGCAGAATGCTGCCTGGTTTTAAAACCATTTTCTTACTCAAATACAAAGTTAACAAATAAACTTTGTTAACTTTAACTCATCTCAGATTTTTCTTTACCAGTCTCATTCAACCCTAAATTCCTGGTGCCTACAAGTTAGACAGGTACTTAGCAAGTACTCAATGAAGATCTATTTAATTGATTTGTTTAATGAATTAATTACTATTAAGGCTGTATTTAACATTCTATTAGTTGATGAAATTTGCCACAAGGGAATCATGACAATATTTTTCAAATAGCATTAATTTAATAATAAAAACAAAAACAGCACAGAAAGACTTAGGCTTTCATTTGATCAACATGACATTTCCACTGTGGGATTCAAAATATTCTGCAGGCATTTAGTATTTTCCTGTTCTTATAATAATACCAGTGTAGGGCCCTCTGCACTGGGGACTAAACTAGAAGATCAAGGGAAAGCAGAATTAGAGGGAGAATGAAGACAATACTACCACCAACCACTTTCCTCAGAGAAAATGCTTGTACTGCTCTGTGTCTGCCTTAGAAGAAAACTGAGAATTTATTAATTGGAAGGGGTCTGCACTGTTAAAAAAAATCACAGATGCATAGTTATTCATTATAGGCAGATAATCATTTTAGTCTCATTGCAAAGACCTCTCTGGTTTCAGTCTGGCTTTCTAAAAATTTTGCTACTCCCTTGATTATGAACACTAATCCAAGAAAACTAAATAGAGAAGATTATTGAAGATGAATTTAAACTTGTTCTTGGAAAAGTCTAATTCATTCAGTTCAAAGGGTTTGGCAAGGGTTTAAAAACAAAAACAAAAAACAAGCAACAAGAAAAAAACCATGAAATACAATATTTCAAACTCTGTTTCCAAAGTGCTCCTAGCAGCAGCCAGGCATAAAATCTGTGAGACATTTTTCTGGTTACTATCAAGTGGCAGACACATCTGAACTTTGGTTGCATGACTGTTTTTTCTTAAAAATTCATGTGATTTTGAAGTCCAGATTACAATGCATTCATTCATGTTTTATTTCATTTGTATGTCATGAAATTTTTTGGAAATACCAAAATCTCAAACTAAGTACCAGGAAGGAAATGCCACATCTATTCTGCCACTCCTCCTGCACCCCATATCCCTATATCCCTAGTAGTACCTTATCCCCTACAAGTAAAGACGTTTAGTTAAGGAAGGGTAATCTCTTTGAACTGCTAACTACTTTGATAATGGTGACTTCATTTATTTTTTTTAGTCATAAACTCATCTAAAAATGGATGAAAGCAACGTTTAAGACATAAAATTACATATTATATAAAGGGATTTAAGATGCTTCCCTCCATGAGAAACATGTTTAAAAGCAATCAGTATTTTGTATGTATTGGCTCCCCAAAAAGTTTCAACAGCTCCCCAATCTTAAAAATGATTTTAAGTCACTCAGTGGTTGGTGCTACCATTTACTAAGGTTTCAAAGATGAAGGAGCAAGTTCCACACATGGTGAAAATCAAGAATTCAGCTTCAGTCATGTGAAATTTGTAATGCCAAGCCCATTTG
Organism: Glaucomys volans; assembly: GCA_020662805.1. Taxonomy (NCBI): domain Eukaryota; kingdom Metazoa; phylum Chordata; class Mammalia; order Rodentia; family Sciuridae; genus Glaucomys; species Glaucomys volans. The sequence goes on from JAJEJO010001941.1 coordinate 344,187, forward strand.
TAAGTGCATAAGTCTCAGCCCGGCACAGTGGCCCACTCCTGTAATCCCAGCAGCTTGGGAGGCTGAGGCAAGGGGATCGCAAGTTCAAAGCCAGCCTCAGCAAAAAGCAAGGCACTAAACAACTCAGTGAGACCCTGCTTCTAAATAAAATACAAAACAGGACTGGGGATGTGACTCAGTGGTCCAGTGTCCCTGAGTTCAATGCCCGGTTACCCCCCCACCTCATAATTAAGTACATAAGCCTAGCAAAGCAAGTTTTGAGAGTCACTGGTATAAAAGATAATGGCGTTTAAAGTCACTGGAGGAGGTGCCCTGTATGGACAAAACAGCAGGGGTGGGGGGCATGCCACCAAGTAGAGAAAAAACAAGAACAACCAGCAAAAGAAACTGAGGAGGAGAGGCCCTGTCATATTGGAAAGACAAATACAATATCACAGAAGTTAAGAGAAGAATGTGTTTTAAGATGGAGATAATAATAAAATATGTAAAATATTGATGAGAGATTGAGTCAGAGGTGAACTGAGATGAGATTGTAGGATTTAACTGCATGGAAGTTATTGTGATCTGTTACTGAAAAGCCCTGTTTCAACAAATGGTGGGGATGGAAATCTGACAGGATGTTGAGAGTCAATGAAAGATGTATATAGACAATTCTTTCATCTTTTGATGCAAAGGAGAGAACATACTAATTAATTATACCATGGTTAGAAAAGTCAAAGGGAATAATATAGTAAAGAGGGAATATTAGTAGTGAAGCGGTGAGGGAGTATTGTAGTTGAGATAGAAAAATTTCTGGGTAAAGGGGAATGGAATTCAAAGCCCAAGAGGAAATTTTGTCTTATACAGGAGTGAGCAACCATCTTCCTTTGTAACAGAAGAGAAAAGCAAGGGGTGTAAGAGCAAATAATAAGGGACTGAAGATCTGTTGATGGGAAAGACGTTCCAACTGTCCCAGTTGCTTATATTTTGTCATTAAATATGAAGTGAGGTTATCAGCTGAAAGTGAGAAGGGAGGTGGGATATAGATTTGAGAAAAGGGAATAAAGAAGTTATTTTGAAAATGAGAAAGTTTACTAGAGGCATGTAGCAGGACTGCTTTACATTGTTGAGTTCCTATTTGAGGTCTGGGGTTTTGAATGCAAAGTAAGACTAATTAGCATAGGTGTCTATTTTCTTACCAATATTTAGCTGCTTAGGTTCAGGCAGGAAATAGATTAGTACAGTTTACCCAGAGCTGGCATTTTGCCAAGGAGAAATGGAGAAAAAAAGGACTAATAATAATAGGCAACCACAAATAATGAGTGAAATTACTTAAGTCGTAATGACGACAGTGAAAAGTGATAAAGTCAATGGGTACATTTCAATAAGGTTAGAGTAATGCTGGAGATCATGAGGGAAACAGAATCAGAGAGTAAAATGCATATAATCAAGATACTGAGGTGGCACAATTCCTTTTCCTAAAATTTTTCCTGGGCCATCTTATCTGGTATGTTCTCTATTTTTTTTCTTAATCTCATGTGCTACATGGCATTAATATTGGCTTTATGCTAACAACTCAACTTGGTAAGAAGAGCTTAGGCTTCTACAGACAAATCTGGAGTCAACTCCAGCTCTCTCATTTACTGATGTGTAAGCACTTTTATTACTTTGAGCATCAGTTTTTGCCTCTGAAAATAAAGGTTTAACCTAGCACCCTTTTCATTTAGGTGTGGCTTAAAAATAAATAATGAATGATAGCCCAGATACTTTCACATAGCAATCCCTCCTCCCCCCCAAATACACAAAATAACAAGTCTATTACTATATCTCAGGAGCCAAATCCTCACGAGAATCCTACAGCTTCCTCCACCATTACATGTCCAAAATCAAACCTGATCTCCTCCACATGATAATGGCATCACCACTTATGTACTTGAGCTAAAAAAAAGAGTTGCCTCTTACTTCTTTTACCGAGCCTCATTATCCAATCTGTCATCAAATTCTGATTATACACTAAGTGTTAAAAATTATATATTCTTAATATTCACTAATATTTTATGTACCACTAAGAGAAAAAAATGAAAAACATTGCCAATTACATTGCAAGACACGATCACTTGTAAGATGCAACAAGATTTCAGATAGGTGGGAATAGGGGGGAAACGTACATCTCAGAATGGCCACTGCATGGCAGATTTACACCCAAATGTTCTTCACCCCAATAATGAGTTTAGGTTCTCATTCTTTTATCACTGATCTATTACAACAATCTTCTTCCAAGTGTCTGAATGTTCACAGCTGAGCACCTTTCACACTGATGCCAGAACTACCTTCCTAAATATGAATCAGCAGCTTTCACTGCTTTCCTGAAAGATAGCAATGGTTTTCCCTTACTTGTAGTTTTAAGTATAGCATTTAAAGAACATCTAATTCTTAAAAAGCTATTTCCCTTGATCTGCAATTTAAGTATTTGATACAAGCTACATTTCAACCACATGATCTACTGATGCTCACAAAAAGAAAATGGATAGTAATGGCTCTCTATCTATGGAGCTCTCCATTCTTATCCTGTATGTCCTGTTGGCTTCTCCATCCTCTCTAGACAACCACCTAAAATTCTTCTCACCTTTTAAATGCAAATCAAATGATAATTCCTCTGCAAAACCTTCACTAATGATTTTTAGGATTAACCACAGCTACAGTTTGGATAAGTATCCCTGGAAGGTTCATATGTTAAAAATTTGATCACCAGCTTGTGGAAATACTGGAAAGTGCTAAAACCTTTAAGAGGTAGGTGGGCCTTACAGGGAGGAAATCAGATCACTTGGGGTGGCCCATGAAGGGGACACTGGGACCCCAGACCTTTCATTTCTCTCTGCTTCCCAGTTGCTATCAGGATAGCAGCTTGCTCCACCAAGCACACCCTAAAATGTGTTGCCTTGCCACAGGCCCAAGGAACGCAGCCAACCAACCATGAACAGAAACTTCCAAACTGTGAGCCAAAATAAACCTTCCCTCTTTTTAAGTATATTATCTCATATTTTGTTACAGTAATGGAAAGCTGACTAACAGAAAATTAGTACCAAGAGTGAGTTCACCGCTGTGATTACATATATTGATGATATGGTTCAGAAATCTTTGGAACTTGTTTGCACAAGGAGTTTGGAAAAGTTTGGAGGAGCAGGCTAGAAAAAGCATAGAAAGCTGTAAGCAGAGCTTAATGTGAGACTCAGAAGACCAGAATGCTGATAGAAATGTACAAGTAAAGAAATGTGATAGTAAAGGTTGTGCTTATGTGGTTTCAGAGAGAAACAAGGACTTCATTGGGAACTGTACCTTTTTTACATTGTGGCAAAGAATCTGGCTGTACTATATATGTGTCCTGAGACTTTGTGGGAGGTGGAGCTTAAAGGTGATTGTCTAGTTTATTTGGCAGAGGAAATTTTTAAGGCAGCACAGAATTCAGGTAGTGGCACAGGTATTACCAGCTGCTCTTAGCTAAATTTAGTGAATCAGGAACAAAGAACAGAAGAATTTGGAAAACTTATAGTTTGCCCAGAGAAGGAGCACCTTTAAAGGTGCTGCCAAGTAAGGTACAGTTGCTAAAAGACAGCACTATTAGAAAGAAGTCAGGTATTTCACACTATGACAATATGAAAGATATCATGAAGGCATCTCAGGAATTGGCAAGATGTCACCCACCATGGGCTCAAAGGCATAAATGTGTAAACTTATTTCAAAGACTGAGAGGAGGGCTAGGGTGCCCTGCTCACACAGAGCCACCTAGGGAATGTTTCACCAGAATTTGTTTCCCTTTTTTTCAGCCGTCAAGGCACTCGGAGACTACTGCAGCTGTGTTAAAGCAGGAACAGACCCTGGCATCATCTATGTGATACTAGTTTTTAGGCATGCAGAATGCAAGAGTCAGGGTGTCACAGAGGCTTCTACCAAGATTTCAAAGGAAAGCCTAGGAAGCCAGGCAGTATTTTCCTATGTGCAGGCCCTGAAAAGATGTGTGAAGCTGCAATAAAGACCCTAGAAAGAGATGCCAGAAACATGAAATACCTGCTGAGGAAAGCTGTAAGCAGTGAGCAGAGCTAGACCAAGAGAGTGACTATATGGGCTGAACTTGGAAAGGTGATAACAACAGGGCTGCCCAAGACTTTGGGAGCTCATAGTCTACCACAGTATGCCCAGAATGTCAGACATGGACCATTAGGACTTAATACAACCAGAGAAACAATAGCTGTACTCCATTTGTGTTCAATGAATCAATAAGTAAATAAAAAAAAAACATGGAGCATTAGGACTTTATTAGGTTTTGTATTGCTTCAGTCAAATCCCTCTTTTCTATGACCCTATTCCTTGCTTTTGGAATGGTAGTGTTTACCCTATGCCACTGTATCTTGGAAGTATGCAATTTTTTTTTAACTTTTACAGGGGTTCATAGATGAGTCTGCCTTGAGCTAGGAGGAGACTTTGGATTTGGAACTTTTAAGCAATGCTATTAACAGTTAAGATTCTGGGGATTCTTCAAGATAGGCTGAATGTATTTTGCACTTACAATGACATGGGTCTTTGGGAACCAAGGATAGAATGCTACAGTTTGGATCATGAATGCCCATGGTGCTACTGGTAGAACCTATAGGAGGTGAAAGGAAGTTAGTTCAGTAGAATTATGCCCTTGAAAGGGATATTAGGACCCCAGCTCCTCCTCGTTCTCTTTTTGCTTACTGGATGCCATGAGGTGAGTAGCTTCCTACACAAGATTCTCTCATGATGTACTGTGCTGCCATAGGTTTAAAGCAATAAGGCCAGTCACAGACTGAAATCTCTGGAACTATGGGGTAAAATAAGCTTTTCTTACTTATAAGCTGATTATTTCAGGAATTTTGACACAGTGACAGAAAGAAGCTAATACAACTATGTCTGTCTAATAGGGTACTCGCTAACTTAATGTTTACTTCTTTCTGCACTGTGCCTTGCTTAGAAAATTGTTTATATCCTCCATTCCCCATTAGATTTCAGGCTCCTGGGGGACAGGGGCAATGCCCTACTCTTTCTATCTACATAGAACATCTGGTATAATGCTTTGCAAACTGTAAGATTAATAAAAGTGGATTATGATGTACTAAAATGGAATTTCCAAAAAGTATCCCAAGAAGTAAAAAATCAATGGCCACAGATAAACTGTGCAAAAAAAGGGGAGTTCAACTTCTCCATTTAACATGCTAAAATGATACAGAAGAACAACCAAAGACAAGACTAGGTGGCTCTGTCTACTAAAGGCTACTAACAGTGTCACTCATAGGAGAATCATTTGTACTGCTGGATACCAAGTAGTATCAGTGTCATTGTATGGATTTTTGAAACCGTTGATTAATTCATTTCTTTGCAAGGGGTATTTATCAGATGATGATTTCTGGACAGTGGTATAAATTTAGCTTAGCACTGAAAGAAAGGAGAAAAAAACTACTAAAACAAGTTACTAGTCATTTGTTTGACTGTAGCCTGTAAAGCAAAATACAAAGAATCTATAGTTCTCATCCAATAAAATGCTCTCAGTTGAAATGATCACTTTATCTATCCAATTTACTCTTAAACAGGATCTGTGGCAACAAAACAGCACTGTTATGAAATGAAAATGCAAGACCACATTTCATTTTTATTTATACCTGCACACAAGGTATGTGACATATATAATCCCAAATTCATCTGGAGAAAACATGTTGAAATATTTTAAGGTAATGTTCCATAAGACTGGTGAGAAAGAAGAGGAAGAGTTAAAGACAGCAAGGTATAAAATGAGAACTCTTCATATTGCAGTGGACCAGAGGGTGCTATCCTTGGTGCAAAAAAGATTAACCCAATAATCTGTTTTTCTATTATGTCATTTTATTTCTTTTATATGAGTATTTTCCATCTTAAGTGAGATTATGACCAAAACCTCTTTCTTAAAACAGCAAATATAGCTGGAGAAGTCAGACCTAAAGTTGTGTCCATTAATATTCATATCATCCTAGGCTCAGCTACTAGGAGTTACACATTTAGTTAGGGCAGGCTTTCTCATCTTGGGCACTACTGACATTCTGGACTAAGGAATTTTTTTGTTGTAGGGCGATGTTCTATATATTGTAAGATGTTTAGATAGCAGCATACATGGGTTTCACCAACTAGATACCAGTAGCAAATCCTAGGAACAATCAGAAATGTCTCCAGACATTAACAAATATCAGAGGTGGATCAAAATGTACCTTCACCCTACTGAGAACTCTTGGTCTAGGATATCCAAATGAATCTTCCTAGCAAGTTAATGGGGTTGGTAAACTGAGACTCAAAAAAATAATGATACAGGTTATGATGGCAGATCCTGAATTTGTGTTCAGTGTTACTCCACTTTAAAATCACATACTCTTTGTAGTTAAAAAACAGTTCTTTCTTCCTTGCAGTAGGGTTCACAAACAATAATCAGAGAATAAGAAATAGGGGATATGTGCCTGATAGAAGAGACTGTGCACTAATAGGAGATGACAGGAGTAAAGAAATTGTAGATCAGCTTTATCAACTAGTTTGGCAATTATACTTAAAATCAATTCCTCGCCCCTTTAGCACCCTTGTTAGGGACAAGAGTCATCCCAATCTCCCAAAAGAATTACTGTTCTCTTTTGAACCTTGTCACATCATCTTGTTTCCTTAACAAAGACCTAGAATGACAAGGCTAGGGTGTAGAAATGACTATGGTAGGGGCCCCACTCTTCAACCTTCAGAATTTGAAAACTTCAAAATTAAGTTCCCACATTGCTCTTGCTACGTTTTAAGAACCTCTGGGTCTGAGCCAGAATTTATATTCTAGAACTTTAAAGTCACATGAAATAAGTCAATTAATAATACCTACTTATCGAGGTCCTCAATCCTGTCTGCCCTCCCCTTTCCTACCTACATTCCCAGCATAAATGCTCTATAGATAAACTAGAATCCTATTAATAAATACATCAACTGTTATATACCAACCCTGATAATTACTGGGCTCTATCAACACTTTTTGAGTTTATCTTTTTATTATACTCTAGGTATCTAAAAACAATACTATCAAGGGACTGTATTCTTCAAACTTAATTTGGAAAAGAGATAATCAAATGTAGAACTTGTATTCCAGATGGCAAATTACTTGTGACAAAAAGGCTCTTAAACCTACTCGTAGGAACTTTGAGGCAATTAGGATTCAAACATGGGCTCGATATACTAAGGTGGATGACTTGCTCACAAGTCAACAATCCCAAGAGAACACTGACAAATGAGTTTTCTTAACTCAAAGTGAGAACTTCAAGTTGCATTAGATTTTTGTTCCTAGTCCTATCTTTTCAAAATTTTAAATCAACAATATGGGTGAAGAGCAAAGCAGGCAGTCCTTGATGAAACAGGATCCTTTTGATAGTATTCCTAATAAAAACGTCCATACTATTATTGGACACTGTGAGAAGATGGAATTCCCACATTGTAGGTAAACTGGTTTTATTTCTTATTACTTCAGTCAAAAGGTTTGCCCTTCACATTAAGCAGAATTCTTAATACTATGGAGCTAGACCAACATAGATTTCTTTCTAAATGAAAAATTCTATATTTAGTACTCCAGAAATATAATGTGTGTGGGAGAATGGGAATCACAAGAAGACTGGATTAGAAAAGTCAATAGTCATATGGAATCAGTTAAAACTCCTGGATGTACTGTGGCAATTTCCAGAAGTACAGTGGCTTCTCAAAGCAACTAGAAAAAAATAGTCACTGAAAAAGAATGATTTCCTCAGTTTGAAGGCCTGTCTCAGTGCCCAGAGTAAAAGATAACAGTTACTATTACTATGTGCCAGATTTTATATTAAACAGTGCATATATTTGATTTATCTTCCCCAAAACATAAGGATGGGAGTTGATACTATTACCATTCCCATTTTACAGATAAGGAAACTGAGGCCCAGAGAGTAATTTGTAAAAGGCCATATAACCAGTAAGTGTCAAAACCTAGATAGAACCCAAATTCTCTGAATGTAGAACCCAGGCCCTGAGGCCCACATCTTTCTGCCTCCATAACAGAAAAAAATAGCCTGTTTACAAATTGCCAAGCCTTTAATTTCTATTATCTGATTCTTATTTTAGAATAAAACTAACCACTACTGGATGGGGGTGCTGGGGAGAGCCCACGTAAAGTGTTTGGTGGCATGGATGAGCTCAGGTGTTTTAGGAAGCATTCTACTGAAGACACTAATGACAAAAGTTCCACCACTAGAGACTCAAGTTTTTGTTTCCTTATTTAAAAATAAGAGAAAACCAACCCTCATCTATCTTCTAGCATTAGTGTGAGGAGTAAACAAAATAAATACATTCACAAGCATACTGTAATCTGCAAAGCAATAATTCTATTTGATATCACCTTTGTTAAACATAAAATGCACAGGTTTGGTAAATGGAAACCATGCAATTCAACACAAATTTAAAAGGCAGCTTACTAACAGAAACTAGGTATAACATGTACAATGAAGACCAAAAGAAAATCACCTCCCTAGTATATTTCTGTCAGCTTTAAGGCTACTATTGGAAATTCATTCAGAATTTAACAGGCACTTCTGGGAAATTTATCAGAAACCAAATATACAGGACTGAAGCAAATAGAAACATCACTTTCTCCTCCCACCAGCCTGGCAAGTTGGCCTCCCACCAGCTCAAAACCATCCATGACCAGGTCATCCTTGATTTCTCTAGTCAGAATTGATCAAGCCATCCCCTGTGTACACACACAGCACGTCTGTTAGCTACTTCTGGCATTTCTTCTGCTACTGGCATTTCTTTCTGACTGGCATCAAGAGTTATCAGTTGCTTCCAATCCTGACTTCCTTCTACTTCTTGAACTCAGCACATGAACCTCAAACTAGTACTGACAGGCACTGAAATCTTTGCTCTATTAAGTTTGCAGAATCAATTCTAAGCCTAGGGCTGTAGTTTGTCTACACTGTGGGGGAAAACATATTCAGACACACAACAAACATCAAAAACAATTCAGGGTGGAAAAAAATCTCACTGTGTCAGTATCTTCCCTCGCCTTGATCCACGAGATAAAGAAATGCTCTTTAAAAAACCGAATGGGAGGCAAAAACTAAAAAATGAGGGGAGACGAATGCCTGAGAACACCCAAAACTCCGTTTCTGATTCAGAACTACTTTCTCCACAGTTTCACAAACACATTAGGCACCTTTTGTGACAAAGAGAGAGTATTCAGTCTGGCCACCGATCCCCCCTAGGAGTTAAAGACCATACTTCTAAACACCACCCAGGGGCATGAACTATTTACTTTTCAAATTCTGAACCCAGAGCAAAGCCATCCTCCAGGCCAGAATAAGACAAGGCTCTTAAAATGGACCACACACCCCAAATAGCGCTGTAGGCCCCAGAACACTAACACTCTAGTTGGACAGGGCACTAAGGAACCTGAGACTAGGCTCCGAGGAAATGTGCTTTAACGGGTCACAAGCCACACGCGGCTGCAGAAGGGGCTAAAACACCGCGGCGAAGCAATTCAGATGCGCCCCCTCCGAGGCCGGCGTCTGCCCATGTGAGGCCTCGGGTTGTGGCAAGAAGGGCAGGGCCCCGGGACGCTGTCATCCTCCTTTGCAAGGCTTCCAGATGAACCCACTAATCACAGCACGCTCCGCCGGGGCCGCGGGACACGGCCTCCCGCCGCCAGAGGAGAACGCAGGTTGGCGTTTTCTCCCAGCGCGGCGCCTCACGCTCTATCCCCGCCCGCACCGTGACCGCTCTCGGATCCGGGGGGCACTTCATTCCCAACCGCTTTTCGTAGCTGTGCCCGCAATCAACCATTACCTTCCCCAAGCAAATGTGGCACGTGATGGGCAGAGTGAGAGACAATGTAACGTTCTGCACCGTCTGAGCCATGGCAGCGTTCAGAATCCCGCCAACACGGAAGTCCCGCCGACAGCGGCTCTTCACCACGACCAAGGACGCGCGAGGCCGGCTACGGCGGCCCGGCAGGGCCCGCCCGGGAGAGGAAACGAAAACGCGCTTTCGCCCGGGCATTTTCGTTTCCTGAAAAGAAAAACTTTCCACAGTTCAGCGGCTGCAAGATTTCTGAAAATGAGAAGAAAGGTGGGTTTCTACAACTATCGAGAGAATCTTGAAAATTTCAGGGCAAGGGTAATAGTAGAGGGAAGTATGGATCAGCGATTTTAAATCCCCAGATTTTTCCCTGGAGAGTGTCATTGGGATGGGGGATGGCTTGAAGATATACCCCAGACAGTAAACTGGACGCAGTGGAGACACGAAGAAAAAAGACGTTATCTATACATTTAAAAATTTCCAAACAGCGTTTCCACTCCTTTCAGCTCCTTTTTCATTCTGAAGTGATACCATGTGCTTCCAGGGAACTCGATAATTCGCTTTAAAAACAGTAAATTTTCTCCTTATGTATCCAGAAGTAATCTGGATACTTTTAGTATCAGCTTTCCTAGAAGACAAGACTCTCGCTGTTGACCCTTCTGTAATTTCTACCAAAAGTAGATTTACAGTCTAGTTTACATGCATAAATGAGAGAGCTGCAAATGATGTGAGCTGTGATCTGTGCAATGCATTTTAACTTCTTCAAGTGCATCCTTGGATATGAAGTGTACCACCTTGTTGTGGAACTCCATGGGAGAATTTCTGTGGTCATAAATTAGCATTTCCCAACTGTGAAAAAGAAAAACACCTAAATGTTTCTAAATGAATCTTAAATATTAACAGATTTGGAATTTAATTGCAACTTGATTTAAGTGCGGAAGATCTGATGTGATGTATTATGCAAATGAATATAATCTGTGAGTTGGGAGATTTAGAAACAATATTAAAGGAACAGATTTTATTATTCTTTCTGAAAAAGAGACAATACAATGGCAAAAAGCAGCCTCAGGATTAAGAATAGGGATTTCTGGACCTAAACAGCTGGGATAGAAATCCCTGCCCTCAACAGCTTCCTAGCTCTGTGATCTCAGGCAACTTATTTAAACTTTGCCTCTTACTGTTTTACGTGTGTGTGTGTGTGTGTGTGTGTGTGTGTTTTATATAAATGAGGCAATTTATGCCTACTATCATATCATGTCTATAAAAAAGGGCCAGGAAATAATGCAATGGGAACAGCTAGTAGTTCACTTGAAGAATCCCAAATCTAGTCCAAAATGGCTTAGAAGTGGCAGTGAGAATTCTTTCAAATAGTTTAGTGACTTTATTTCCTAGCAATTGGACATCATCATATGCTTGCAGTTGAAGATCTGGGCAAAATAATCATACTGATTCTGTTTAATGTCACCTTTTTGAGAATGTCTGGCATAAGTCATCCAATTCAGTTATTTTCTAAAAAGTCATATTTATATGAGGTCTAGCATCTTTCAAGTCCCTGACTGTGAAGTCCAGGATTTAGAATAAGAAGGCTCCAGGTCATCACCCACTATCATTCTGGTTTCATCTTTTCCCATCTTAATGCTTTCTTTTGCCCAGGCTTGTTAACATGGTTTTCAGGACCTCCTTCGACAGCCTCTGAATGGGGCATAGGACTAAGAATGTTAAACCTCTGACATCCATCTCTGGAAACAGTGCATCAGAAAGGCACATTAAAGACTATATACATACATATATATATATATGTGTGTGTGTGTGTGTGTGTGTGTGTGTGTATACATATATATATATAAAATGTATATATACATGTATATATATTTTTTAGTTGGCAGTGGACCCTTATTTTATTTATTTATATGCAGTGCTGAGAATTGAACCCAGTGCCTTGCACATGCTAGGCAAGTGCTCTACCACTGAACCACAACCCCAGCCCAAGACACTTCTTTTTAAAAAGACTTCTCCATCGCTTTAAAAAGACTTTTCCGTCCCTTGCCAGGCATTTCTTACACATTGTCCTGGTGATTGGTGTCAATATCTAGTAACAAAGACCATTTTAAAACATCTTAACTGGGCTAGGATCATGGCTCACTGGTAGAGTGCTTACCTAGCACATGTGAAGCACTGGGTTAAATTCTCAGCACCACATATAAATAAATGAATAAAATGAAGGTCTATTAACATTTAAAAATATTTTTAGAAAACCATTGTAACCTGCATTTTAAGTAGAATATTAAAATCTAGACTATTTCCAACATCTCCATTCACATTTACTACTGTTGTCACAGCTTCTGAGTGCTGTTTTAGTGCTCTGACCATATGACTATTTCTTTGCTGATCAATTCTATTATAGTTAATTATGTGTTTATCCCCCAAACAAACTATGTTTCTTGAGGCTAGGGATTGCATCTAATTTATCTAATACCTGGTACTAAGTGAATATTCCACAAACAGCAATACTTTCCTTAGCCATAGCCTACTTTTATTATAAACCCAGGATGTTTTATTTTAAACATGTTTACTTGTTTTTACCTCAAAATAGAAGGCCATGTTGCTTTTGAGAATTATGAAAATAATACAGGCTAATTTCTAAAAATTAAGGTATTTAAAAATATATAAAATATTAAGCAAAATTTCCTCTATTCTTTTGCCACATCTCTCTCATTCTTTGTGATAATCACTATTAACATTCTAGAGCATATCCTAGCAAACATTTTAATTGATATGTTACTATATGCATTAGCACAAATAGAATCATACCACAATGTAGCCACTTTGTACACTTATTGCTTTATAAATACCAACACACACACACATACACATCAATAATATTTTTGCAATACAGGTTGATTAGGACTCCTTCAAGGTCCAGATTGATTCCAGGTTGTTTCCCAGGCTTTGCTTTTAATAATGCAAGTGAGTCAAGACCACGAACTCTCTCTTCTCTCTGCTCTGTGAAGGGGATTTCCACATTTCCTGTGAAGGGGATTTGACAAATCATGTTCTAAATAAATTGTTTGGCTCAAATCGTGTGATGATGCTGTGATTAAAAAGAAGGGAAAGATTATATGGCTCATTGACTTTCCGCTTGATTTCTATTTCACCTTCTTAGTAGCCTCACATGAGAAGCCCTGTGACCTGAGGAAATCAGTTACATATGACACCCAGAAGAGTCTAAGGCCTCCTAAAGCCTTGTTTATAAATTTGTAGACCTACAAAGGCTTTTGAGGGTCATTGAAGGCCGTTTCTCTTACAGATGAGGAAATTGAGACAAGGATAAGGTAAACCACTGGATAATAGTTGGAATCGAATCTAAATTCTAGATCACACTTGATGGACTCTGAGATTGTTGGCCCAATGCCTTCATGTAAGTGCAAGATGTATTATTATTAATAAAATAGTTCAGTAATAAAAAGTCAGTCATAATTGAATTTCTTTGCTAAGAAAACCATCAAATAGCTATGGAACACCTTTTACCCCTTGTTTAAATCAGATTCATTTTAATGATAAATTATTTAAAAGCAAGTTTAAAAAAATATAAAATCTTAAGTGCTATTAAAAATTGATTAGGAATGCATTATTCTTTCATTGACCCAGTTTAGATTGTTTTTTAATTTTTTTTGGTCAAAGCTAATAAATTTGAGTAGATGTTTCAGACAGACGTTTTGTAATCATTTGGTCATCAGTCAATTAATCACAACTTCATAAATATTGATTTCAGATTACATTTATTTTTCATTCCTGAATGACAATTTTGTTTGTTTTAAATTTATACACCCCCACCTGGATTGTGGTTAAAACTGAGAAAACTCATAAAAATTGCATTAAATATTAATGAGAGGTGCTAGCCCAGTTGCACAGACGTCAGGTGTGGTGCATCCTCTCACAAGCCTGGGAATCCTGAGTTAAAATATCTCAAGATGGTTGGCAGCAAAGATATTTACTACAGTAGAAAAACTTGGGGTTCTTGTTCACAGTGGTTTTTGTTTTTATTTAATTTTAGAATGTATTTATACATGTTATCCACTTTCATTGCAAAACTGCATTCATTCTTTTAATTCATATTTATTAAAAGTGTTAAGGAATACCTCACTCAAAGTTCTGCTTAATGGAGTTTACATTCCAGTGGGAAAGTCACACTGCACTAGCTAGAAACTAAACCTGTCCTCTCAACGAGCAAGAGAAATTTTAATACTGAACCTGCACATCAAGTTGAAATGTAATCATAATAAGTGATTGTGGAATAAATAAATGTAATTAGTTATTTATTTGTTCATCCCACAACATTTAAATAGTTTTTATGTGCCAGGCACTAGTCTAAGGGCTGGGTATACAGCTGTGAATCAAACAAACAGGATCCCTGCCTTAATTTATTCATTCAACAAATATTTTAATGACTAAATAATGTGCCAGCCACTCTACTATTAATGAGCCACTTTAGAAATGGAATAACAGAGTCCAACTATTCTATTTCATCCAAAAATGCCAATTTCTACAGTAATTTTGTTTTGGATGCTCTTGTTATTGGTTCATCCCAGCCATTGTGACAGAGAAAGTTATAATTTTAAATATTTAAGAATGTTGCAAGTTGGGCAATTGTTTTAAATTAGGTCATTTTTAAGAGGTAGTTTAATTCCACCCAAGGCTAAGTGTTGCTTCACGAATGTTTGTTGAATACTAGAGAACAAATGAAGAAAATATTACCTCCAGAAGGACTATAACAGAACCACCAATGCAGAGAGGTTATAGGACTTGCCAAAGTAATAGAATAGAGAACCCAGCTTGGAGATTCTGACTGCTTTTGATTTTAAGTTGCCTGTAGGAGAACACGTGTTTTCTTCTTGCCCTCATAAATCTCCAAGGCAATTCTTCCCCATAGGAACTCAAAGCCAGGTCCCTTTAAGTAAAACTAATGTTTTTATCCTATTTACTGATGCTCTATAAATAATTATATTTTGTTTGAGGCACCTCCCCAACAAAGGTATCATGTACTTGCCCATGGTGTCTTCATCAGCTGGCCAGAATTTTGCCAAGTTGTCTTTTCTGAAAATAGGACCAAACATCTCGTTAACACACTCAATGTTCTCAGTAATTGGTTAAGCAATCATTTATTATAAATGTTATTTAAGGTATGGTTTTATTTCCCTAGATCAGAATCCTAAACTCGTTGATCTCTGACTTTACTTTCTTTGTCCCCTTCCACCATTCATTATGGCCATTGCATATACATTTGACGCACAGTAATCTCAACAACAATTGCTTTGGGCATCAAGGTGGGTAGAAGACAACTGTCACTGAAGCTTATCTGCCTGTGTGATGGAGGGCAAGTCACTGTACCTCTGTGGACATCAGACCTCTCAACTGTATGTTAAGAGAATTGGGAAAAATAACTTCAGAAGAGATTATTAAATAATGTATAAAATATTATCTCTTTATAGCATAAAATAACTATCATTCAGAAATTCCATGTATGGTTCTAGGGAAGCATAAGTGATAGCTGCATTCCCAAGGACCAGTGGGTCACCTAGGAGATCCATGAAATGGACAGAAGCATCTGGAAAAGCTGTGAACTGTGCCTTAAGCTCCACAGGTGGTATTATTCTGATGAACTTAGTTTGCTTTGGGCTTTGCTCCAAGCCTTAAAAGACCAGAAACTGGAATATACTAGGGCAATCAATACTCATAAGATTCACCTTAATCAGACTCACCTATATAGATACATGAAGAAGAATGCAAATTCATGAATTCACAAAGAGGGAAACCCCTTTCTAGTGATTTGTATCTTTGACTGGATAACCATTACTTTGAAGCAAAGGAAAGTGGACAGTCTGGAGGGCCATGGCTCCTAGGCCATGAAGAATGCTAGAGAGAGATCACTGAGAAAGCTTCTCTCTGATATTCACAGTCAGAGGCTCTCTGTCAGAGTTTGTGGCATGTTTGCTGTGGGCTTCTGTGCCTAGGTGTCTCCCCATCTCCCCATTTTCCTCTTTTGGTGACCTGTTTGCTCTTGAGATATGCCATTATTACTATCAATACTGCCAACCTCTGCTCCTGTCAGACTCAGAAACCATCTATCTTCTTCCAGTAGATATGTTATATGTACAAATTTAAGAAGAAGAAACCTGTTTTTTTCTGAAAGTCAATGAAGGGAAGTTTTTTCTTCTTTTTTCTTTTCTTTTTTTTAGCATTGGGGATCCATCCCAGGCCTCAAGCATGTTAGGCAAGTGTTCTACCTCTGATCTACATCCCCAACCCTTTGGGGAAACTCCTTATCAGCTATAGCTATAATAAGGAACTTTCATAGGTCAAGAGGCTGGGACACATTTTTATTTACATTTTAAAGATTCTCAAAGTATTTTTAAGAATAAAAGAAAATGCCAATATAGCATTACAAATATTATGGTGTATATTGAAGATTTACATTAAATAGATGAATTTCTTTAACACAAAACATAATGCAATAAAATTGCTTTCATCACTTGCCTTATGAGCTAGGCTTCATCATAAAAAGTCCTGGGGCCCTACAGGCAAGTGTTGTCTTAGAAAATTTTTGTTTTTAAATCCATGGATCACATCGTCATTGAAAAGCCATGAAATGCTTTTGTAAGTGAGGAGCAGGCCAACCAAGAGCAGGTTCAGGTATAAAACCCCTTCATTCTCTCTCCAAACAGCCAGAGTGGGTGCACTAAAAATGTTACCTGGGATTCGTGTTTAACCCTTTCTATACTGCAGAGCCTTAGTAATTTATACTGACTCTCTGCTTTTCCCATCTGCTTACTTTCATCTCCAATTGTTCTGGTTGTAACCAACACTTCAAAAAACTTTTCATAGAAGAGAATGGAACCTGAATACACAGGACATTGCATGTGGTGATTATAAGTATTATTTTGTTTGTGTGCATGTGTGCTGATTGTAATGTATGATAGATTTCTTTTTCTTGCTGTACTGGGAATTGAACCCAGAGGCAACTCTACCCGAGTCTTTTTATTTTTTATTTGATTTGATTTGATTTGATGTGATTCAGGGTCTTGCTAAGTTTCCCAGGTTGGCTTCAAACTTGTAATCCTCCTACTCAGTCTCAGGAATAGCTTGGATGATAACCACTGTGCCAGGTTTAGTATACAAGTTTAGATTGAATGCTGGATGCTTCCTTTTCCTACCATTGGTATGTCTCTGCACTGTTTCTTTTTCCTATCTATTGGTATTCTTTTTGAGATAGTAGTTGAAAGTAAAAATTTGGTTCATTTAATAAATATGAGACTTGAGCCAAATGAAATCTTATATTCCTCTACCCACCCTCCTAAACAAGATGGGATTTTTACCAACCAATAGTGCTTTGATGAATATTTTTCTTCCTTGTTCCAATTTTCCCCTTTCCTTAAATTTCTATGAAAGCATAAAGTTAAACATATGCTTTCAAGAACTAGTCTGAACCTCAATATACTAGTTTTGCAAAACTGAGAGGAAGCAAAAATCTGACTCATCATCATTTCTTTCCTGGACACGTAACTCTATCAAGCTGCAAAAAGTAATCCAATGAAAATTGTGAGTGATTCAGCCTAGCAGCTGTTTCTGCAATGCAAACTATGAATTCCTTACAATGATCCTGATGAGGGGATAACCTGCCATACTTTCTGTTTTATAGTTAAGACTGTTGAGGTTAATTTTTTTTTTTTTTTTTTTTGCAGTGCTGGGGATTGAACCCAGGATCTTGTGCTTGTGAGACAGGCACTCTACCAACTGAACTATATCCCCAGCCCAAGACTATTGAGGTTCAAAGAGGTAGCAGAGACTGCATAGCTACAAATGCCATTAATGTGATTTCTGACTTGCATTCCCCTGGATGGTCAGTCAACAATCCTTTGTCAGAGATGCACTATGTACAGAAATCATATGTTATACCTGAATATGACATGGTATCGCCTTCCAGGAACTTGAGTCATTCAATATAAAACTTGATCAAATAGGTTAGGATAGTATAGCCACAGCAGCTATCACTTAGGGAGCAGTTAATTTGGGAGAGGCATGAAGTCTGCATAGTGCTGTGGGGACATCAAGAATTAAGTCTCTTTTGGGGCAAGGATCAGGTGAGTTTTTCCATCTGTGGAAAAGGATGATCAGGATATTCAATAACAACCAAGGATAGCAAGGTCCTTGAACCTAGAGAAACTGGCTGGGTGAGATAGTAGTGTCTTCTGTCCATCATCAAGATGCATGCAAAGGAAAGGATATTTTGGACTATACCCAGACTTCTAGCAAGAACAAAGGGGGCAAGTGTGGAACATAGGTGATTACTAAATTTATGAATTCACTTAAAGTCAGTATTATGGTGGGGGAAAAGAATGAGACAAACATCATTACCTTATGTACATGTATGATTACACAAATGGTGTGACTCTACTTTGTGTACAACCAGAGAAACAATAGCTGTACTCCATTTGTGTACAATGAATCAGAATAAATTAATTTAAAAAAAGAGTCAGAATTATGATGTATGATCTCACTTATGTGGAATCTAAAATGTTAAATTCAAAGAATAGAGAGTAGAATGGTATTTACCATGACTGGAGGTGTAGGAGAATGAGGCAGTGTTGGCTGAAGGGTGCGTGGCTTCAGACAGACAGAAGGAATGAGTTTTGACATCAATTGCAAAACATGGTAATTACAGTTAATAACAATGTAACGTGTATTTTCAAATCACTTAGAGAGTAGATCTTACACATTTTCACTGTAACAAAATACATGTGAGGTATGGATATGTTAATTAGCTTAATTTAATCATTCCATCATGTATACATGTATCAAATGTAATATTGTTTCCCACCAATATATACAATTACTTTTTGTCAACTTAAAAAAAAATAAAAAGATTCAGTATTGTGGCCTTCATGTGAGAACTCATTACCTGAAAAAATTAACATTTTCCATACTGTTAGGTTGATATTTATCATAAGTAACTAAGTTGTGGGAAATGCTGATAGAATTAAAACTACTTCTTTTGCTTTAGGAATTTATTTTAGGAAAACGGATTATGTCATACATATTGAGTAATATGGAAAACTTTCAGCAAAAGGGATTCTTTTCTTTTGATTTAAACCTATACAAAAAAGATTAATGAAATAGGAAAGCCCAGGTTAAGAGTGTTTATGTGAATATGACAAACTGATGAAGTAGATAAATAATGGACAGGTAAACACCAGAAGATACAGTCTAGTTGATTAATAATAGGCTACAATTAAAAATAGTACTTTTCTGCAGTGCTAGAGATGAAATTCAGGGTGAATTTGCTGGGCAAGCTCCCTACCAATGAGTTAAACCCCAACCCCCTAAATAAATTTTGTATTTGTTGATGTTTATATAACTGCCATTGTTTTGTCCTCTTAATCATTACTTAATCAGGAATCCTTAAGGAATAAAACATCATTTTAAAACACATTTTTAAGAGTAAAAAAGAACAATAATCTAGGATTTAAAGTATATGCTGAATAGAAAATTTAAAAATTTTAAACTGCCTAAAGCCCTGTTTTAAACTGGTGAAAATGTCTTATTTATACTATTTTTTGTTCTTTGGAGGTGGGGAAAGGAGTCAATACTTTAGAAAAGAAATACAAGGCAGAAAAAAGTGTATGCATTCTGAATTTCCACTGTATCCATTCTGTATGTGCATGCATGCACTGGTACTGTTCCCACTTACACCTGCCTTCATGTAGCTATGTAACAAACCTCTATTATCCAGAATTCAAACAATCAGAAGGCTTAGGTAACCAGTATCAGAATGACAATTATAATCGGAATTTTTGATAATTCTGTGACTCTGAAGGATCTTGAGATGCCTCAGGGTCAAGGCAATAGTATTGTTAATTATATTTTATTGTATTATTTGAATATTGGTTATCCCCCTGTGTTATACATTGCTGTTTTAAGTTAACAATATTTAAATAACTATGTCATAATTTTCAATGTATTAATATTAGCTAAAAATGACTTAACATGTACATTTGATTTCACAAGTGGTTTTCAGCTGTGGATGTAAATGTCACCTTTAATAGACCATTCCTTCAATATAAAAGAACTATTACTGAGATTCCTATGAATGCCTTATTTGTACATTTGCTTCTGTATTAAAATTTTTGAGGCATTTTGTTAGAAAAAATATGTTTCTTTGGTTTAAAAAAATCTGCATATGATATTGGTGTATGGCATCAGTGAGTTCTTTTTGTTTAGTCATTCCATGTTCTGAAGTTCAGTGGTAACTCTTGCTTTCACAGAGGTACCTTTGTGCAATCATTGTTCATCAGAATATGCTTTCTAATTCTTTCTAAAGTTGCAGTCCATACTAACCAAGATTATGTGTTCAGGTTAGAGAAACCATCCTTTTGGAGCCTTCTCCCCATCCAGCCCAATTAAAAGAAATTAGTATAGGTTTATCATAGTAATAATGGCAAGTTTACTAAAAATAACTTGCTGTATTCCAGTCTTTGTAATGAGTTCTAAGTGATACTTTTTATTTAATTCACAGGACAGTTCTGTGAGATTGTTACCATTCATTCAACAAATATATTTGAACATATATGCCAAGAACTGATCTAACTTTGAGTACACAGCAATGAACATAATAGATAAAAAAAATCCCACACCTTCTTAAACTTTACATTCTGTTGGAAGCTTAGAGAGGTTGTGAGACATTACCTAGGGTAGTACAGATATTGTATGATAGGGCATGCAGCATGTGCTCCTAATCACTGCACTTCAAGTGATGTTTTTTCAGAGAGGCAGGTTCTAAATTCTTTTGAACTTCCAGTCAAAATGTCACAGAATCCACTTGGTTGAGCAAGTATTTTTAATGTCAATTGTAAATTGTTTAGTGGAAATCACATAAGACTAAGTCAGGTGATATGGCTCTGACACTAGTGTTTAAAGACAGATTCCCAATCTTCTCTGGCCTGAAGGGTACTATACAACCAAAGGGTACTATACAAGAGTCACTGAGTGTGACACAGCCACATCAATGTTTATAGTAGTTCAACTCACAATAGCCAAGCTATGGACAAAACCAAGGTGTCCTTCAGTGGATGAATGGATAAGGAAAATATGGTGTGTATATATATACATACCATATATATGGTGTATATATATATATATATACACACATATGTATACATACACCATACCTCTAATTTATTGATAGTGTATTGATAGTGTATGGTGTATATATATATGTATATACGTATACATATATATATGTATATACCTACATACACACAATGGAATATTACTCAGCCATAAAAAAGACTGAAATATTGGCATTTACTGGTAAATGGATGCAACTGGAGAATATTATGCTAAATGAAATAGGCCAATTCTAAAAAACCAAAGGCCAAACGTTTTCTCTGATTTGTGGATGCTAACCCAAAGCAAGGGAAGTTGGGGAGGGAAATAATAGAAATTCATTGGATTAGACAAAGGGAAAGGAAAGGATGGGAGGGGGAAAGGGAAAAAAAAGACAGTAGAATTAATCAGATATAACTTTACTAGCCTTGTATTTGAACACATGACCAGGGTAACTCTGTCTCATGTACAACCACAAGAGTACACGTGGATCCTAATTAGAATGTTATGTTCTATGTATGTATAATTTGCCAAAATACATTCTACTGTCATGTATAACTAAAAACACAAATTAAAAAAGTCACTGAGCTACTTTAACTTCATGATGGTTCTCTGTATCTAACATCCTTAGTTGCCATATATAAAATATATGTTATGAAAGCATGTGCAGATACTGACTTTACCTTGTGTGAGACTTTGTGATTGTCAAAACATTTTCAACACACTGTCTGAAAGTGTCATTAGCTGATCAATGACTCTATGAATAGATTGGGAAGATGCTCTCATTTCACTTCTACATGTGAGGAAACTAAGGCTAAGTGGGATGCTGAACTAACAAATATTAGGGCAAAAACAAGTTCTTCCCTTCACTCAAACTCTGGCCCAGTTGCTTCTGTTCAGAGAATAATACTGAGCTTGAAAAACTGTTTGTTAAGCTTTTACTATATTCAAGACACTATGAAGGAAGATAACTGAAGATGGACTTCGCCCTACCCTTATGATTCTTACAGCACTACTAGGGCAAGGGACACTTAAATAACTCCTAAAAAGGAGTAAGATAATTAAGAGTCTTAAGAGAATTAAAATATGTGGCATTGGGAAGTGGGAAGTGGGAAGGTTAAAAGGGCATAAAAAAGACTGCATAAAAAAATTTGAGCTGCTCAGATATAGACATATACAGGAGGGGCAAAGTTGTTATAGGTGGAAGAAATAGCATTTGCTAAATTAAGAAAATAGCAAAGAATTATAAAAATAGCAAAGAATTATAAATGGTTCATTTTAGTGTGTGTGTGGGGGGGAGAAACTCGGTAAAGGGCCAGAGTAGATAGACCAAGGAGATAGGCTGAGATTAGCAGTGGAGGTCTCCTGATTTGTATTTTAGACTTTACTTTGTGAGCTCTTGGGAGCCAATAAAGATTTCTAAGCAAGGAAGTGTAAGTGTCCAAGAAAACTAATTTATTGATGGTGTATTAAATAGATTAGACTATGGAATAAAAATGCAGATTACTATATGTAATAAAGTCAAATGAATGTGTATGGCAGTAAGTGTGATGATAAGTTAGGCATAAGAGAGATGGATCTCTGTAGTCTAGAATACTGAAAAATTTCCTGGAGCAGGAATGACTTGGTCTAGGCTTAGATGACTGAAATGATATCACTCATTTCCATCAGGACTCTAGTCACTTTAGAAATAATAATAATAAAAAAAGACATGCCTTTTTAAAAGCAAAGTGAGAAAACAGGAGTGTCCACTGAGTGAATCCATGAGTTCACAAAGCTCTGACATCAACTCAGGATACAGAGAGAATGGCCAGATAAATCTTCTGGTATTACCTAATCTGAAAGTGAGTTCAGGTCCAGGGGATGGCTTTGCATCTTTCTGGAATTTATAAAACTTTAACTCCAATCCAAGAAGAAGAAGACCAGACTTTGTGGTACTTCTAATAGCACTTAAACCATCATCAGTAGATTTATAGAGGATGGTGGGAGAAAACAGACCAGGTGGCTGGACAAACCACATACTCTCAGCCTGAAGCAATGTAGCTCTGCTGTAAACAGCTGGGAAACAGCTGCAGCTGACAACCCCTGCTAGCACCCTGCTGATGGTGACAGGCACACTCAGTGCCTGGAGAAGTGATGCAGAATCTTCAAGACTACCCACTGCAACTTTGGGCCTTACGTGCCAGGCTTGAGAAAGATGTGAGAAAACAGATTTCTTTTTGCTAGTTGATTGATAATAATTCACTCTCCCAGTCAGGGAAAACCACCAACAGATAGATGATCCTTCTTAGTTCCCAAAGGAGATTATGAGGCTCCATTTCTAGTTTCTTCAGTCTTATATTTCACTGTTATCCACACAGCAAACCTCTTACAATTGGCGAAATTTATTAGTGTGTTTGTATTTTCTGAAACCGTCACAGTGTTGTCAAGAGTGGTTTATCATTTTGCATTTCCATCAGCAATGTATAGGAATTCCATATGTTCTATATTTTTACCAACAATTGATACAGTCAGCCTTTCATGTGTTTAGCCACTATAATAGATGTGTAATGATATCTATTATTATATTAATTTGGGTTGCCCTAAAGGATCTTTTCATATGCTTTTTGCCATCTATATATCTTCTTTGGTGAACCGTTTTAAACCTTGCCTATTTGAAAAATTGGTTGTCTTCGTTTTCAGTTGTGAGAGTTCTTTATATATTCTAGATATAAGTCCTTTGCCAAAGATGTGTTTTGCAAGTATTTTCTCTCAGTTTTGGGCCTACCTTTTCATTTTCTTAATAATTCATTTTGAAGAGTAAAAGTATTTAATTTTGATGAAGTTGTTTCTTTCTTCTTCTTAGCTCTTTGATTTTTCAAGCCTCGAAGAGTCAGCCCCACCTTGGCAGATGTTAGGTTAGAATTACATCCCATTGTTTCCCAGTTTAATTCAGGTGCTTCCCTCTGTATGTGTTTGTTTCTATGACAAAGGATTAAGACATAAGGTGAAGCATCAAGTAAACTAGAGGTATTATGGATGTTATCATCAGGTTTTAAGTTCACTCAAGAAATGACATTTAACCCATGAAAATGGATTTTGAGGCAGTTTCTCTTCTGTTTAATGGATGGAGATTCCTTGAGATGAGTATCTTGGAGTCCCTGAATCCTTTGCAAAATATGAGTTATGAAAGAAGCCAAGGAAGATTTGGGTCTGAACCTTGTGAAATGAAATAGGAGATTTCCTTGAAGAACTCCTGAGGTGATATTGAAATATTGAATATGCCTGAACCATTTGAGTCATCACTTGAAGTTTCATAGTTAACAGTTTTGTTCTTTGATTAATCATTTCATTCATTCATTTGCGGAAAAAGTAAAGGCAAGCCTAATCTTCAGCAAGATATCTGAAATATTCTCTAAAAATAATATCTTGTGTTTCTCTAAAATTTGTTTCTAAAAATGTGTCCCTATGTAAGAAACATCTAAATAACAGTAGGTATTTGTTCCCTACACCATGTGTACTAAATTTCTAGCTTGAAAATAATTGTATGATTCTTATGTACATCCTAATTTGAGAACCATAGGCAGAAATTTCTTTCCTTGTATGTATTTTCAGTTTTATAATATGGTTTCTGATATCTTTCCTGGGTAATAGGAAGGCAAAATTTATATTCAATGTAATACCTTTATAATCAAAATTTTGTTCTTCCAAAGAAAGTGCAAGAAAAAGGGAAGAGATTACCGCACTGCCGCTGGGAAAGAAGGAGTTAACTTGCAGGATGCTAACTAGCTGGACTGGATTATTACCTGCTCTAGGCAGGAATGCACCTAAGTTTATTGGCTGCAGGCAACAGAGTCCCTAAGGGGTGTGGGGCAGAAACATCAGTGGTCAGAGGCATTATTTACTGCCTGCTCTATGGGGATGAGAAAAGTGAATGTCATTTTTTTGAAGTCAGGAATGGAGGAGAATGGCAGAAGTCATTTCTTAGAGGTTTGACATTTGGTTGCAGAGGTACGGTATGGTAAGGAATGGCTTTAAGTGTTTTTTCAACAAAATAAAAACCTTCCAATAATTGTTTATGGTGACCATTATGTAAGAACAGTGCTAAAAATGTGATGTTTATCATTAAGTGCAAAATATTCCAGGCAAATACAATATTTCCTTCATTTATCATGTAAGACCATCTAAAACCAACAGAATTTTCAGCCATGTTGGACATCCACTCTCTTTTCCCACCTCCTGAACATTGTAAATGTATTTACCCCTAACTCTTATCAAGATTCTATGCAATTTTCAAAGACAGACTTAAATACTGAGCACTGACTAACCACACTGCCCCCAGTTCACTCCCATCCTCCAGCTTAATGGTTCTTTGAATCTTGCTACTATTCTTTCTTGCAGGAACTCATTGATTTCATCAAGATTGTCTCCTGAACTCACAATGCCAGGCAGAGTATCGCAGTTTCATTGGTCCTCAATGCAATAAAGTTCAGAGGTGGGGATTTGGGAAAATGATTGAATCATCATGGCTTTGACCTCATCAGTGGATCAATCCATTGATGGATTCATAATTGAATAGACTATTGGGTAACTGCAAGAAGGTAGTACATAGTAAGAGGAAGTAAGTCACTGGGGTTTGTACCCTGAATGGATACATCTTGTTCCCAGCCCTATCTTCCTTCCTTCTTCCTTCCTTCCTTCCTCCCTTCCTCCCTTCCTTCTTTTCTTTTCTTTTCTTTTCTTTTCTTTTCTTTTCTTTTCTTTTCTTTTCTTTTCTTTTCTTTTCTTTTCTTTCTCTGTATCTCTGTCTCTCTGTCTTCCTTTACCCTTCCTGGCTGCCACGAGGTGAGCATCTTTCCTCTGACATGCCCTTCTGTTGTAATGTTCTGTCTCACCACAGACCCAGAAACAATAGAAACAAGTGACCATGGACTGAAACAATGAACCAAAATTCGTCTTTCCTCCTTTAAGTTGATTTTCTCTGGTATTAGTTATAGGGATTGAAAACTGACTACCATAGTGAGCATCTACATAGCAAGGACACATCTCTTTGTAATTCCTACTTGATAATCAATATTTGTAGAACTAATGATTAGGAAGAACCTTCTTATAACATTAAAAAAAACATGATATACTCCACTCCTAACTCATGGCATTTTTTCTTTTCTTGTTTTCAAAAAAAATTATATGCTTTTAAAAATTGTAGTATCAATGGAGTGAACCACTTAGAACTGGATGCAGTACCTCATACATACCCACTGTTGCATACCTCTAAGTTTTTGTCGATACTGTTCCCTCAGCCTGGAATGCTCTTTCTATCTTTCTTTGTCAATTTCAATTCATTCTTCAAGTCCCAACTCAGAGTGTCATCCTACTTCTGTATGTCCAGAACATCCTGCAGACATCTCTATTTTAGCCTTATCATACAGCATTGATGTGTATGTGTGTGTCTCTTGTTAAATTACACACTCCTTTAGGTCAGAACCCTGTCATGGTTTGACTGTTATTTCTCAATCTGATGCTTACTCATTCTCTATCTTGCACAGAGTCTGGTATAAAATCATAGGAATTCAATAAGTGTGGTTCTCAACTGGCAGAGATTTTGTTCCCCAGGGTCATTTGGCAGTGCCTGGAAATATTTTTGGTTGTCACAACTGGGAGGGAGCAGGGGTTGTTCCTGACATGTTGTTATGGTTTGGATGTGTGGTGTCCTCCAAAAGCTCACGTATGAGACAATGTAAGAAGTTTATGGAGGAGAAATGATTAGGTTGTAAAGAGTCTTAACCCAATCAGTGAATTAATCCCCTGGTAGGGATCAACCGAGTGGTAATTGAAGTGGTAGGGTGTGGCTGGAGGAGGTGGGAATTGGGACGTGGTTTGGGGGGTATATATTTGTATCTGACAAGTGGAGACTCTCTCTGCTTTCTGATCACCATGATGTGAACTGCTTCCCTCTGTCACACTCTCCCGCCATCATGTTCCACCTTGAGCCTGGAGGAAAGCAGTTGGCCTTCTATGGACTAAGGCCTCTGAAACTGTGAACCCTCAAATAAATCTTCTCTCCTCTACAGTTGTTCTGGTCGGGTATTTTAGTCACAACAATGAAAAAGGTGACTAAAACATATGTGAAGGATAGAGGTGAGGGATATTGCAAACACCTTATAATGCTCAGGACAGTCCCCATGTCACTCCCTGAGAATACAGTCCAAAATATCAGAGATATTGAGCTGAGAAATCCTGATTTCAATTGTGATATGAAAAAGTGTTTTTTTCAATATGTTGGAAATTTTAGAGGCTCTGCTCCCATCTCTATATTATTTGTTTTTCAGAAAGACTTTTTTAGATAGACCTAAAACTTGGGAATGAACTTGTAATAACAGCCACTTCAGATATGCTGGTGAAACAGCTTGGTTTCTAAGTGTGATCAATGTTGGAAATTAGAAGTTAAAAGCTTTTGTTCATGCAGGGTTCTGTAGGTTTTCTAAAAACCTCTCTCCACAACTCTATGAATTAGTTTCAGGTGAATTTAAAAAGAGCAGATCTTTGTATGTGAAAGATCAATCCCACAGGGATTTGGAATAGCTTCTCCTGGTCATTTATGAACTGAACTGGGGAACTTTGTGAATTTTATGTACTAAATGTAGCCATACTCCCACATAAAACTGCAGGGGGAACTGTACTTACACAGGAGAGACTCTGGTATGTAACTGCACGCAAACACAGCTTTCAAATGACTTCAACTCACCTACTTAGACCAAAGAGGCTGTCAGTTAATTTAACAAACTATCCCTGTTCCCTGATCTTTGGGCCATAAAAATTGTTCATCTGCTCAGTCACAGGCCATTTAATTTTGGATGCATCGTTGCCAGTTGGTTACAGTAATTAGCATTCCCTGTATTGTGGCAGCTTCCCCGAAGCTATGCTAAGTAGGGTTGCACTTTTGTGTGGAAACATAAGCTGGGTTGTGCAAATGAGCCTGGCCACCCATCTTAGAGACAGAAGCCCTAACTGCCGTCTTCTTGGCTCGGGGTGCCTTCCAGGCCCACCTGCAGATCTTATTTACTGATTATTAATGACGGAAACTGTAGGCAGCTGTGAAAGGCACAGCATGGCAACTCAAAGCTGCAACTCAAAACTGTCCTCTGTGGGACTGTAATTTTCTTGAATGACACCTGACTTCATTTTAATTTCTTTCTTTGCTCCAAATGCACTTGTGCTGGAGAAATGCAATAGAAATTCAATGAGCTCCATGTTTAATAGGCAGACTTGCAACATTTGTTGGTGCATCTGTTAGTTTCCTGGCAGAAGTGGTGCATTTGGAGAGGAAATATACGTTTGTATTTGTTCCAGAGTTGGCACGCGACTTGTAAGGCGATGATTCAGCAGAGCCCCTGGAGAGATACCAAAGAGCAAGGTTACCTGGTGGTTCACTAGTTGCCAGTCTATGGAGAATATATAGTATATAGGTTTAAAAATCAAATTTCATTTTAAAAATGTTCATTCTCAAACAGCACCCATGTTTATGCTTGGGAGATCAGATTTTAATTTCCATTTAGAAGAACATGGCATTCTATATAAAAGTCTGGAAATGCATTGGCCTCATTAGAAATGAAAACTGGGTTTAGTAATTTGAAATACCCACATCTGCATTTTAGTTTGTACATCTGCAGAATTTCGGTTTCCTGGGAAACCACCATGCAAGTTTGTAAGATGGGTTTACCACATTTTGCTTTATCTCCAGGGTAGTTTTATTTCTTTTTCCAATACACAGAAAGTAGTATTTCACCAATGGAATTTATTTTTGCATGGTTAATTTCCAGATTAATAGGACAAACACCTTGAATGTAATTAAAATAGGTTATGTTGTTTTCTTCTATTTGACTGATGCTAATGCAAATATGGGGTTTTAGCTCACATTAGTTGCCTTCCTGTCTTTTACTGCAAGGCTGAATTGTTCAAATGAATAAAAGCATCTTAAGTTGAAATTTTTTGAGGTGAGGAACTTATAAATTTTATGATGGATTAGCCATTTTGCTGTCCTATTTAATCATCATATTCTCTAAGCACAGTGAACTCTGTTAATTAAAAAATGATCTACAAAGTCTGGGTACAATTAATCTTTATTTGCATATGTTTTGAGGTAAAATAAAGTAAACATTACAAATAAGGAGAAGAGCCACTTTCAATATTTGGTGAATGTGCAGGCAGCAGGTGATTACAATTGACAAGATGAAGAAAAGGAACAAGCTCATTAGTGTGGCTGTTTTACTGTTTTACTTTATATTTATTAATAGGCATCTACAAAGAATCATTTTTAGAAGTGTGAGCACAATCCTAAGAACCCAATAAGAACTGTGGATGTTAGAAAGGAGGTAAAAAAGGTATCACTTGTTACCAAAGGTAGGGGGAGGGACAAATAAAAGTGGGGAAAAAGTGGCAATGTGCAACAGAATAGTCACAGCAGGAGAAGCAGGGAGCAAAAAGACTTCAGGGCCCCATTTTAGAAATTCCTTTAGACCACATCATAAGAGCTGAAGCAGGAGAAGAGTGGGACAAGTTCTCATTGTCTGTGATATGTTTTGTTACAGTAGGTACCTTTTTAAACCATAACAGGATAGAAAAACTAAGGTCTGCTTCCAGTTGCCTCTACTACTATTCATTTTTTTAAGGTAACAAAAAATAGTCTTGCTTTTGATAGGGGAGGGGGGAAGAATGTAAATACTAGTCTAAGAGTGCTGTGGTGAATGGCCTTTGGAAAGCTTTATTGACAAGCTCAACCTCAATTATAAATGAAGGGAAAGGCAAAGTGTTTGTTAAGGTGGCCTTTTTATTGGGGTCTCCCAGCAGGTTGTTCTGGTCAGTGTCCAAAATGAATCAAGAAACTGAGGAATTCAGAGTCACTAAAATTCTGTGCTCCATTTTACCATCCTCAATGGCTGCAGAAGGTGGGGGATATGACTTTCTGGAGAGTGAGTGATTTCTTAGGGGATTGCAAGGAACTTTTATTTTGGTCAAGTAGCATAGGAAGAAATAAAACTCTCAAGTTTTTGAACTTCAGAGGGTTACTTATTTGATGAAACAAATACACTTATGTTGTTCAGCTTCATCTGTTGTCCATAACAATTCATTCCTCCCAATGGTATCTCAGCAAACTGTTTCAAAAGTGGGGAGAAAATAAAATGATGGTAATAATCATAAAATCATATAATGTGAGAACTGAAAGGAATCTTTAACATCATCTAACACAAAGTAAATTAATCAAAAATGAGTTTGTTCACAGGAAATGAGCAAGAGTGACCAGGCTGCTTCTCAATTCCTTGTGTGATTCTTGTACTGTATTGCTATTGACTCCAAGGAAACAAAGGAATGATTATAAGATCATTGAATCCTGGTTTAGAAAATTCTCTGAAGTCAATTATCTACCACTGCAATTCAGGTGGGGCAGGGTGGGATCTAAATCTGTGTCATCTTTCCATGAGGATAATATTCAGTTCTGAAACTTATCCTTGGGAAGCCAATCCATTTTGTAGTCATTCTGGACACAGTAGACCCCTTATGCTTTTGTTCCCTGCTGCCAACCTCAGTCTGAAAATATGACCATTTGTCTTGAGAAAGATAGAGACTACTTTCACACAACTTACTTTTATTACAGCATATTATTATAATTATTCTATTTTATTATTGTTCTCTTACTGTGCTTAATTTATAAATTAAACTTTATCATAGTTATGTATAAGTAGGAAGAACACTGTATGTGTATACACTAAATGTATATATATAACTATATATATACATATATACACATAACTATATAGACATATATATGCTACATATGCATATAGTTATGTATATAACTATTGATACTTAGTTTCAGGCATCCACTAGGGTCTTGGAATATATTCCCCACAGATAAAGTGGGACTACTCTTTATTCATATTCAGTGCCAAGTAGACTTAGAGTGGAGGTGGAGAGGTGTTTATCATTAATGAATACATTTGTGTGCTGATCGTAGTACCTTGGTTAATGCAAATTTAATGGAGTAGTTAGCTAAAAAAGAAAAGAAAAAGAAAAAACATCTGGGACAGGTCTGTTTGACTGACTGGATTAAAATACACCAGTTTTTGTTTGTTTGTTTGTTTGTTTTTTAAGGTCAGTTCTAGTGATGCCAACAGATCAAGAGACAACTGCCAAGAAGGAAGATGTTTTTTCTGATAATTTCTTAGAATCAGGATGTACAGCACACAGGACCACACGGGCAGCACTCTGTCAGTGAAGAGGCAGAGAGGGGAAGACACGGTCACAAATTTTATTGTGGTTTCTGAGGGAAAGGTAAGGCAGGGTAAGCCAAACACCTTGGAATTTCTAGGTTAAGTAATTTTGGTGGACTCAGGGCCATAGGTTGGTGGTTAGTTTTCCAGTACCTGGCCCTCAGGTAATTAAGAGCAGGAGGAATACAGGTTTGGCGTGTGAGAGTTGACTAAAGGACATGGGTGGGGCAGGATCTTTGGATTGGTTGGATTGAATATGAAAGGTGTGCTAGTCAGTAAATCATCTGCCATTTCTAGGAATTGGTTAACCCTCAGAAGGCCAATCTCTTGCCTGAATTTCAAGGCCTTCAAGATATCAGAGCATCATGAAATACAAAATGAGAAGCACTGACTCTGCTTGAACATGAGTGCTGACTGGTGGTGCTGAACTGCAATTAAAGGTGAGATTTTGACATTGGATGTTGATCTTTCCCTCAGAGAAAGTGGTACCTTGATAACAGATGGGAGCTTGTTTTAAATGTTTAGCCAAATAACACTCAAGGGAACATGATAATCGTCACAATTATTTGATTCATTGCTCTGTGCCAGATACTATGCTATGCACTTTGCATGTATTCTTTGATAACCTCACATTATAGGTTCTATTACTCCATTATAATATGAACAAACAAAAGCTTAGAGAAGTTTAACAACTTATCTATGTATGGGTACTTTACACACACACCCACAAAAAAATTAGCAAGGACTTAAATCCATTCTCTGACCACAGAGATAAATGTGTGTGCTTCCAACCTTTATATCCAGACTTTGAGATTTCACAGAGCAGTAAAGAAGAAATAAAAACAAAGACAATAAAGACACTAATGGAGGGTTGGGAGCATTTTAGTTTTGCTAAGTCTCTTTCATAAAGGAACAATGTTAATATCCTATTTCAACAACAACAAAAAAGAACATTTAAGAAATGGAAAAAGTAAGAAAGATATGTGAAACTACAAGGCAACATGTTCTCATGGAAATAAAGGCAGTTTTATGAAAATTTAGTACAGTGCCCCTATTTTTCACCTTGCACTGGGAATGGTTTCTATTGGACATGGCTCTAGAATTGGTACCATACAGCACAGAAGTACTGACTGGTGGTGAAGAGACCTGCAGCCTGTATCAGGCCCTGCTGGAGCCTGTCTCACTATGTGAAGTCAGACATGAGGTTAGAGATGAGCAGATGAGAGCTATAAAGCTATTTCTAGAAACACCATTTTCAGAGGCCCAGAAAAAAAAAATGTCTCCACAGGGATCTAAAGAAAATAGGAGAAAGGGATGAATTTGGTATCTCATCTGAATGAAAAGCAACAAGAAAAATGGTTTGTTCATAAGATAAAATTTAGCAAAGTTGATGAGGAAAAAGGTGAGGGATGATAGAATAAGGACGTTGAGAACATGACTGGTGACCAAATGTTCTATATCCTCATTAAGGACAAAAAGGGGACATTGGCTAAAATAGCAGCAGGAAGGTAATAAATCAGACATAAAGAGCACATGATGATGATTAGGTCTCTGAAATATTGGAATTAAGAGTAAGAAGCCCATTCTGACTCCTTAGCTCCATTAACTCTTTGCTGTTGACCAATATGAATGATGGAATTCATTTTTCTGATCCTTTCCTTGCTATTAGACCTGAAGGCAAGTTCTAGGAGAGTTTTTTTTTTCTTACTTGCCACCTTGCATTTTTTATTCTAATAAACTATTTTTCAAATTTCATTTTTAGAGCTGTCTACAAGATTGAAATAACGAACTTCCTTTTTTAAAGTTTGAAAAAACAAACATCAGAGAGGGAGATGTCATACCTAGATCTCAATTTGGCCTTTAGATGCAACAACCTTATACATAGACAAATACTAATCTACCTATGACTGTAATATTATGTTGGAAAATGAATAACTCAGCAATTCAGGAAGTGGCTTGGGGTAAGATGAGTTTGAGCTTTATGATGAGGGCCCAGGCAAGTTAAACACAGTGTGTGACAGTCTGGCACTCAGGAGACCTGAGATGTTTTTCTTTTTCTTTTTCTCTATCAATAGTTTTAGAAATGTTAGTTTTCTCTCTGTATGTTTACATTTATTATCCACTTCAAACTGTCACTGTTATATGTTAGGCTTCTTGGATGAAAACTTTACCAACACTAGCATATTTGGTAGCATGGATCTATCAGGTACTTAATCTTTATCCTTATGGCAACCTGACAATGGACATGTCATTTTCCCCATTTTATAGATGAAGAATCTGAGATCCAGAGAGGTTAGATGACTTGCCAATGGACTCATTTAGGAAGATGAGATTGAAATCCAAAGGTGTCGACAGTTCTAAATCCTGTGCAGATCTCCTACATAAATACTCTCCAAATCTCGTATATGCATATGGACCACCAGCATGTTAAGCTCCGTACTCTGGTTCGGTAGGCCCAGGAGATGGTCTAATATTCTGAACTTCTAATATGTTCCCAGATATACCCAGGCTGTTGGTCTCTGGGCCACACGTTGAATAGCAAGGTCACTCTCCCTTATTAACATCTATGGTAGGAGTGCGAAATTGCTTTCTTCTTAAACATAGGGGAAAGTGTTCAGTCTTTCACATGAAGCATGTTTTTGTAAAAGCCCTTTATCAGGTTACAGAAGTTCTCTTCTATTCATTGTCTGCTGAGAATTTTTATCATGAAGAGATTTTGAATTTTGTTAAATACTTTTTTCATGAATTAATATAAGTATTTTTTTTTTTTTTTTTTTTTTGCGGTGCTGGGGATTAAAACCCAGGGCCTTGTGCTTGTGAGACAGGCACTCTACCAACTGAGCTATATCCCCAGCCCAATAAGTATGTTTTTAATTGTTATTATAGTAATTAGTTGATTTTTAAATATTGAGCTAACCTGAATAATAATTTTAACACTAACATTTATTTTGTGTTTAATTTCTATATGTATTATGTGTTTTTTGTAGGACATTCAAAAGATTAAAAAAATATAAAAATGTAAATAAAAGTCACTCGAAGTTTTATACCCAGTGACATTGTTAATTTGTTGATGAATATCCATACAGTTTTTTCTTTTTCTTTCTGTCTTTTTTTAACTGTACTCAGTATTAAACCCCTGGGGCTCTATCCTGAGGTATATTCATACCCCCAACCTTTTAAAAACTTTTTTTGAGATAGGGTTTTGCTAAGTTGCTGAGGCTGGCCTTAAACTGTGGTCTTCCTATCTCAGCCTCCCTGATAGCTTGGATTATAGGTGTATACCACTGTGCACAGCTACCATACAGGTTTTAAAAGATACTTATGTATCTTTTATGTATTTATGTTTCTAAGAGTTATGATTAAAGTCATCTGCATCTTCAATATATTTTCCTTTTGTTTAAGTTGTTTTTTTTTAATTGAGCATTTTAAGTTGTTTAATATTCTGGACATGCCTTTGATTAAACAATTTTGTACTTCCTTTAGTCTGGAATGCTCATTGACAATTGAGTTTTGCTTTGTTGCTTTTAATTTACAATTAAAAGTAGTACTAAAAATCTTCAAACATTTTTGCTACATTATTAACAAATTACTAGAAGCAATATTCATTACTAGAAACAATGGATTCATTACTAGAAGCAAAATTATAGTCTCCAAGCATATTGATATCTTTAAAATTTTGGATGTCAATTTATTTCTGAATAGCAGTATCTCTTATTATCAATTTTTTGCTGGATAATATTTTTTAGAGCAGCTTTAGGTTCACATAAAAATTGAGCAAAAAGTACAGCAAGTTCCCATATATCTCATTTCTACATATGTAAAACCTTCTCTTCTATGATATCCCACACCCCAGCAGTACATTTACTTCAATCATGAATTTATATTGATACATCATCAGCAATGGACCATTCCCAATTTCAGAGATAATACCACTTTTTTTTTTTTTTTTTTTTGTGGTGCTGGGGATTGAACCCAGGGCCTTGTGCATGCAAGGCAAACACTTTACCAACTGAGCTATATCCCCAGCCCAATACCACTAATTCTTGACTCCATAACTCCCAGCACCCAAACATCAGGATGGGACCTTATATCACTCAGTGGAGTTTTCCAAGCATGTCTTAGGATTCTTTATGGCAGCAGCCACTAATTTGAAGTCTCAGTTATTTTCTGTCCTCTTCAGTGGCGTATCCATACCACAAAAATCAATCTGGATTATGACTGCTGAACCTCCATGTTTTTCTGAAAATTTCTACATTCACAAGAAGTTTCAGGGAAAACCACATCTCCCAATTATCAGAGACTTCTCCTATTTCCCTCATAGGATAGGGCTTCTGAGAATATTCCCTGCTTTCTTGTTATAGGACTCCCAACACCATTCCTTCTCCCACTTTGTTTACTTGGGGACTTCTGTTACCACTGTTTTAGAAATTCTGTGGCCAAAACCTCCTGATTCCTATCCACCTGCAATTAAAGATTCCTAAAAGAATTAGAAAAACTGGAGGTGAGAAGCAGGTAAGCTATTTGATTATCTCAAAAAAATTACTTGTGCTTAAAGGGATAAATTGTTGGGATTCTGGAAATTACAGACCTCCTTTACTGAGAAAAGAGTAGAGAGTGGAAGAGTGATCAGAGTATCTTCCAACCTTCTTTCATATAAAGGGTTTGCTGCTGGGTGCGGTGGCACATGCCTGTAATCCCAGCACTTGGGAGGCTGAGACAGGAGCATCGCGAGTTCAAAGCCAGCCTCAGCAACAATGAGACCCTAAGCAACTCGTGAGACCCCATCTCTAAATAAAGTACAAAATAGGACTGGGGATGTGGCTCAGTGGATGAGTGCCCCTGGGTTCAATCCCCAGGACCAAAAAAAAAAAAAAAAAAAGGGGGGGGGGTTTGCTGTCTTTCTTGAAAGGCATTATGACAAAATGGGTAAAAACAAAGATCTGAAAATCTTTGCTTAGTATGGGGTATCAACAGTGGAGAAAGCTGTACATATATAGAGATAAGAGGCATATGAGAACCTTGTGTACTTTCTGCTCAGTTTTGCTGTAAAATGGATCAAAGACCTAGAAATTAGGCCAGAGACCCTGCACCTAATAGAAGAAAAAGTAAGTCCAAATCTTCATCATGTGAACCTAGGACCAGACTTCCTTAACATGACTCCCAAAGCACAAGAAATAAAAGCAGGAATTAATAATTGGGATAGATTCAAACTAAAAAGCTTTTTCTCAGCAAAGGAAACAGTCATCAATGTGAAGAGAGAGCCTACAGAGTGGGAGAAAATCTTTGCCACACACATGACAGACAGAGCACTAATCTCCAGAATATATAAAGAACTCAAAAAACTTTACCCCAAGAATACAAATAACCCAATCAATAAATGGACTAAGGAAATGAACAGACACTTCACAGAAGAGGATCTACAAAAATCAACAGATATGTGAAAAAATGTTCAACATCTCTAGTAATAAGAGAAATGCAAATCAAAACTATCCTAAGATCATTCACCCCAATTAGAATGTCTATTATCAAGAATACACGAAACAGTAGGTTTGGCAAGGATGTGGGGAAAAAGGTACACTCATACATTGCTGGTGGGGTTGCAAATTGTTGCAGCCACTCTGGAAAGCAGTATGGAGATTCCTTTGAAAACTCAGAATGGAACCACCATTTGACCCAGCTATCCCTCTCCTTGGCCTATACCCAAAGGACTTAAAATCAGCATACTACAGTGATGCAGTCACATCAATGCTCATAGCTGCTCAATTCACAATAGCTAGATTGTGGAACCAACCTAGATGCCCTTCAATAGATGAATGGATAAAGAAACTGTGGTATATATACACAATGGAATTATTATTCATCCATAAAGAATAATAAAATTATGACATTTGCAGGTAAATGGATGGAATTGGAGATCATGTTAAGTGAAATGAGCCAATCCCAAAAAACCAAAGGCCGAATGATCTCTCTTATAAGTGGTTGATGACACTTGGGGGGCGGTGGAGGGAGGCACAGGAAGAATGGAGAAGGGATGGATTGTATAGAAGAAAATGAGGGGTGGGTAGGGGGCGGGGAAGGAAAGATAATAGACTGAGACAAACATCTATATCCTATGTATATGTATAAACATGCAAATTGTATGATTCTACTTTGTGTACAACCAGAAAAATGATAGTTGTACTCCATTTGTGTTCAATGACCTAAAATTAAAAAAATAAATTAATTTAAAAAATTAAGTTTTCTAGTAAAAAATTAACAAAGAATCCTGAAAATATGGGTTTTAATATTGGCTACAACACTTTTTAAATCTTTGATCTTGTATAAGTTAGTTAAACTGTCTGTATCACAGGTTTTGTTTCAAATGAAGGTGGGGTAGTAAAGTTACCCACCTAATAGGGTAATTTGGAGACTTAAATAAATACCTGTTATATTTTTATTTTAAATATGATATTTATTTATAAATATATACATACTTTTTATTAATATATCTTGTGTATACACAGTGTTTCAAACAAGTACATAGCATATAATAAATTATCATTATTGACATGAAACATGATTGCTTTCTCCTTATTGTTCTTAACCCAACTTCTTTAGTCTTTTAGCAGAAAATATCCCCCAATTACCAGCATAAGCTGTCACTCGGTATCTGTAAAAATAAAAAATAATAAAAAAAATGCTTTCATATTTTAATACATATTAAATACTGGATATGTATTTTAGTATTAAATTAAGAGAGGTTATCCTGGTCTGATAGGCAGATGTCACTTAAAAACCTTCCTCTAATCGTGTAATTTGGGGATAAAGTAATATATTCATATACTAGTACAAAAATAATTCAAAAAGTACTAAGATTGACATGTTACCATCTAATTCATACCTTTCCATTTATGATTTTTATTCTCAGTAGCATTTTATTAGGTTCTGCCTAAATTTTTGATGTAATAGATCTATAAGGTTAAAGATCTAGCTAATATCAAAATAAATATTTGTGTATGTTAGTTATAGAAGAACAGAATCAATGTTTAGGTTCAGATGATACACCAGTGCCAGATAATTATTATCAGTTATAATTCAGTATCTTTTTTAACTGCATACTTCATTATAGATACATCTGAAAGGGTTCTACTATGATTAGAGGTAGGGGTCCAGGTTATTGATAAAGGGGATTTAATATCTTATGACATGAATTTCCATTTGGTCTAAAATCTTGCTACATAAAATTGGATCTGAAGATTAGTAGCATGAGCATCACTAGGCAGCTTGTCAGAAGTATGGAATTTCAGAACTCTGTATAGACCTACTGAACTGAATCTGCATTTTGACAAGAACCTGAGATGATTCACATGCACATCTCATTTTGAGAATCACTGGCCTAGTGCAAAGAGGCTCTTGAAGTTTTCTGTAAAATTGAATAGTCCAGAAAGTGCTTACCCAGACTGTACCCCGTAACAAGGAAACTCCAATCTCTGAAGGCAGAAGACATCAGCATTTTTGAGAACTCTCCAAATGATGCCAAACATGCAGCCAACACTGAGAACAAACACTGACCTGTGGACAACTAAGAAATCACCCAAGAGGACTTCTGCTGTTTTAAACCTTCAGTTTCAAGTTGGGGTTTGTGAGCAAGTGCAATGTGTTTATTTCACCTGGAAGCCAGTGAGACGAGAAAAAGTTCTTTGTAGAATGTAAAACTGAGCTTCCCCAGAAGTTCATGCACCGTGTGGGTGGTCTACAGGGGGAGTCTCCACTTCAGTAATAAGTCTGGAGGCCTTGGCTCAGCACCTAGATTGTGTGGCCACATTCTAAGGACCATTGGTGGCACTGTTTTGAGAAAGTCAATGTTCACAAAGTTCCCTAAGTTAATTTTATTTTTACCACTGAAGACCTTCCCTCATTTGCATTGACTGCCAATGACCTACCTTCAGGAAAATACCAGCCTGCTGTCAGAGGCATGATTTAAAATAGAATTATCAACAATTCTACATATGGGATGAGTTTTGTAGATGCTAACATCTACAGGCTTACCTGAATCAACCAGGCTGCAGGTGGGAAATTGGCCTAGGTTAGCAAGTAGAAGAGATTGCATTCATAATAACAGGTCTACTATTCAAAGCCTTCTAGACCTTCTGCCAAAAACCTCTGTTGTTCATTTCATTAGTGTAATTATAGCCTTTTCATGTTTTTCTTTCATATTCTCTCTTGTGACGTGGATCATTAGCACATGCCCTTTGCAACAGGGGTGGCTGACTTGAGGTGAGAGAGAAACAGCAGGAGAATATGAACTTGCAAAGATTCAGCTTTCATAGCAACTTTGCAGCTTGAAAACAGACATGGAAAAATAGAGACTGTATCACAGATAAGCAAAGTTATGGTTGATTTGAGTTTTTGCAAATAATTGCCTGAATGCAGGCAATGCCTAATGTAGAAAAATGTTCTTGGTGGTTTGGGGAATGAAAGGGAGCCACTTGAGGACACAAGTTTAGGAAAAGCAACTATTTAACCTGCATATTGTCTACTTTTTCTTCTGTATTTCAATGTATGCAAATGTAGTACATATTATAACAGTAATCTCATGGCAGGTCCAAAGGAAGCCAAATATAGGTGACACTTGGGTGCTCTTTTGATTTGAAGTTATGGTTAGAATATTATGTGGTGACAGTGTACAAATAGTGCAGGGAAAGAATATTGATTTTTTTTACACTCATTTTGAAGTAAAGGAAAGGGTTGTATTCCAAATGATGTAATTAGACAAACTATTAACATCATAAAGCTCTCTATAAGATTTGCTTTTCATGTGTTTCAGACAAAAAAATCAATATTGAATTCCATTGTTATTCTAACTGCATGCTTGTGTGTTTGGGCATTAAGACATAAAGACAAGAAGAAGAACTCTTAATATATAAAAACAACTCGAAGTTTTTTGTTTTTTTTTTGTTTTTTTTTTTTTTTTTGGTGCTAGGGATTGAACTCAGGGCCTTGTGTGTGTGAGATAGGCACTCTACCAACTGAGCTATATCCCCAGCCCTTGAAGATTTTTTTTTCTAGAATCATTAAAAAATTATTTCAACAGCAACCATAAAAATCTGCTACTCCTTAACTTTGGCATCAATCCTTTTTTGTGGATCTACAGTTGTAATTATAGGGTAGAAATTCAGCTTACTTGGAGACAGTGATTAAAATTCACATATTAACAGTTTTGCTGAGATATTTTAATGTAGTCAATTTGAAATTATTGAGTAGATACTCAATAATTGTATGTAGAAGTCTTTATATTGTGGAGGAATCATAAAAGTTATAGAAATCTTGATCCCTAGTCTTAACAGAAGAGGGCCCTATCATTTGTGGAATCTCTTCTGTCCACCAAACATTTGGTTACTTACATGCTATCTCAAATAATTTGTACAATAAGCCCCCAAACCAGATATTACTCTCCCTGTTTACAAATGGGAGAACTGAATATCACAAATGTTAGTCATTCAATATCACACAGCTTATTAGAGGCTAAATCAAGATTCAAACTCATATCAAAACCTTGCATTTTCCATTGAAAACAAGGAAAAACCACATTTAGAAATTTTATATGATTATAGCTTTTACAGACCAAAAGATAAATATAGACAACATGATTTAGCCTGAGTTAGCACGACTGCAGGGAGACTCTTTGGAGAGGGCATTACAAGCACCTTAATTAAATATTATTTCCTTCCTCTGCTCAGTGACATCGCTACTCTGTTACTTGCGTCTTCTCCCTCGTAGAATCTTCATGCTAATTTGCTAACGAAGCTCAAGGATGGCTATTTTCCTGAAATTATAAATGTGAAATAGAAATGTTTTTTTTTCTGACAGTCTTCAGGTATCCACGTTTTCCAATTTCTATTACAACTTTACAAAAACGTGAACTTTAAAAGCAGAAAATCATTAGTAATAAATAGATTTTTCACTTTTAAGGGGAAATGAGTCATCACTGAACTAACTCGTACCTATCTTAGTGATATCCTGGTATAGTTCATTTCTTTCTTCCTAAGATACATCAACAACTTTGATGGGTTTATATACTAGGTGGCTAGTATGTGGATTTCTCAAAAATGTTAGCAAACCAAATTTGGAGTGATAATTCTTAAAGTGACTGCATTTACAGACAAGAAAGAAAAATAAGAACCCTCAGGGACTGATGAAATTCACCTGGGTAAGAAATTCCCAGGGAGTGACTTCTTCTATGGCATATCCTTTTCAAAATTATGCCACTGCTGTTTTAGGCTGGCTGTGTTTGCTATGGACCAGAATTTTGTTTACTAATAAGAGTAATAATGCTGTCAGTGTGAAAGCTGTGCTACTTTCCTGTATTCTTGTAATATTTGTTTCCTATTAAATTAAATAATCCCATCGTTGGCTTATATGAAATATTGAGTTTATTAAGGCAAGCTTTCTGTCCCTATTTAGGGCATGGTCTCCTGCTGGGCACGAACGAGTGGATTCTGAAGAAACCGACAGTTTGCCTCCTATAGAATGATTTGGGGGTCTCTAAGCTCTTTGGCTGATTATCTACAACAACTAATCCATAAATCAATACTGATATTACAATCTGAGAATGGCTTTATTGTATTTTACATATTAAAACATATGCTTCTGACTTTTTCTTTGAAATATAGTATGTGGATTTGTCCTCTTTGAATTCATGACATGGATTCTCTTACATGTCAAAGTACATTTCTTAAGAAAAAGGGATATATATATATATATATGTATATATATATATATTTTTATTTTTTTTTTTTTGCAGCCAGACCATTAAAACAAGAGCTGGAAAATGTAGATTCTATTCATGATTTAGTTACAGTCTAATCATCAAACAAGTCATTAAAACCCTGAGTCATGTTCTATGGGAATGCTTACTTCCCAAATTGGGAGTACACCAAGTCTAAGAGACTCTTTTTTATAATAATGTCCTGGCATGTTTCATTTCCCAAAGCTTTTAATTATATCTGATATACATTTCACATCTACCTTCAAAATTACTGATAACATTAGGCTTATGTTTTTCATTGGCAGCTTTTTTTGTTGTTTACTTTCAAGACTTAGGTTTTTTTCACAGCATGGGAATGTATCATGTTTACTACCTGCTTACTGTTTGCAATGATATTAATGGTGCTATTCCTTTTAGCTTCTCAATTTAAGCTTTGACAGAAGGCTACCATAACTCCTCATTTGTACTTTCCCTGATTTATGTTATTTTTCAAAATTTATACTTTAAGCTTTCTTTCATGTTGGGGACTTCCCTATACTCTTATACTCATTGAGAAAATATATTTTTTGTATCAGTGTTTCCTTTTAGAGGACTAAGGCCCCGTAATGGACATACATAGCTTAAATAGCTTTTATTTTAAGATATTTTAAATATTTCCAATATCAGACTGGAAATGAGAAACTAGAAACAAACCTGTTTCAGAAAAGACAAGAAAACAATAAAAGAAAACAAAAGGAGGAGAGAGACGAGAAGGTAAAAAGCTTTTGAAGTCTTCATTCTCTCTTTATACACCAGGACCTGGTTATCTTTGAGATTCTTCTCCAGTCCAGGTGAACCATGCACAATCTCTGCTGTGTTTTAGAATAGTCCACATGGTGAGTAGATGTACTCAGCAGCTGTACATGTGACAGATGTTGGTATTTAACATGTGCCCATGAAGCACATCATGTCTGGCTGGCCTCTATTCTGCTCTTTGGCATCTGCATTCTTCCTTTTCAAGTTTGGGAGCATGATGTGGACAGGACAGCTTGAAAACTATTTCTGAACAAGTTCTCTCTCTAGGTTCCACCAATCTAGAAATATTGAGGGAGGGAAAAGTGTACCTTCAATAGCACCTAGCACAAGAATATTTATTGAGTGGATAAATAAATACTCTGAGATGATCATGGAGTAACCCAAATCCAACCAGAGGTATAGAGAGGTAGCAGTCCTAAATCTTCTCTACTTGTAAATGGATCCATAGACTGATCCATAGACTGATGCTAGAGTCTATATAGCAATTCATGGCCTGATCCAAGGGGTCATACACAGGTTTTTCTCAATCTCGCCTCACAATCAGGTTTCAAAAGATAGTTTTGAGTGAACGTGCTGTAAATATGAGCAGATGTTAAATCCTCATTTCTCATCGAGATTTTAATTTGCACCTCCCTAATGGACAAAACTACAAGTTCAATAATGTTGAAGTTCTTTTCATATGTTTATTTGACCTCTATATATTCTCTGTTGATGTGTTTGTTCATGTTTTTTGCCCATTTTCTAATTGGATTGCTTGATTTTCCGTTGTGTTTTTGAGAGTTCCTTATTTATTCTTGATATAAGTTCTTTGAAGGATTTCTTTGTGGTTTCCAAATGTCTTCTTCCAGTTTGCTGCTGATCTTATATCCTCTTCACAGGCTCTTTCACAGAGCAAAAGCTTTATGTTTTGATGAGGTATTATTTGCCAATTTCTCCTATTAGGAATCTGGTTTGTTGTCAAGTTGCTTAATCCTAGACTCTGAGGTTTTATAGTATTTTCCCTAAAGTTTTATAATTTTACATATATTTTTGTGTTAGAGGGCTAGGTCTGGTTGAGAGTTTTATTGGGGTGGGGGAGGGTGTTCCATGTCTTGTTCTAACATTGTTTGTTGAGAAAGCTATCCTTTATTGAGTTGCTCTTATACCTTTATTTTTTTATTTTTTGATACCAGCAATTGAACTTAGGGGCACTCAACCACTGAGCCACATCCCTAGCCCTGTTTTGTATTTTATTTAGAGACAGGGTCTCACTGAGTCCCTTAGTGCCCCGCCATTGCTGAGGCTGGCTTTGAACTCATGATCCTCCTGCCTCAGCATCCCAAGCTGCTGGGATTACAGGCAGGCACCACTGTACCCAGCTTACATCTTTATTAAAAGTCAGTTGGACATATTTGTGAGCATATATTTCTGAGTTCTTTATTCTCTTCCATCAACCTATGTATCTATCTCTCTACCAATACTCTGTCTTGACAATGGTGTCTGTATGCCACGATATCAAACTGAGTGATTGCTTCCATTTTATTCTTAGTTTCCAAGAATGTATTGGATATTCTAGCATCTGTGCCTTTTCATATATTTTATTATAAGTTTGTAAGTTATGCCTATAAAAATATAAACAAAATCTCCTTGCTGGGATTTGAAAGGAATTGCATTAAACTATGGATCAGTTTGGGGAGAATTGACATCTTTATTATACTGAGTCTT
Organism: Glaucomys volans; assembly: GCA_020662805.1. Lineage (NCBI taxonomy): Eukaryota > Metazoa > Chordata > Mammalia > Rodentia > Sciuridae > Glaucomys > Glaucomys volans. Next base: position 388,701 of record JAJEJO010001941.1, read on the forward strand.
TCAATCCAGGGACACAATTTCTCTCTTTGAATATTTAAATCTCCTTTAGTTCTGTAAGCATTTGAGAGTTTTCAGCATATATATTGTGCCTATGTTTTGCTAAGTTTAAACTTATACATTTTCTTTTCATTGGAGTGATTATATTAATGAGAACTTTAAAAATGTAATTAGTGCATTAAACATAATAGTTGGGTTCATTTTGACACAATCACAAATGAATGAAATTTAATTTGCTCCATTTCAGTCCCCAGTGCCTCCCCACTCCTTTCCTTCCTCCATCTTCCTATTCCTCCTCCTCTGCTGTACTGGTCTTCCCCCTATTTATTAACTTATTTTTTAAATCAGTGCCTTCTAGGTGTACATAAATGTGGAATCCACTGTGGCATATTAATACATGTACACGGTGTAATTTTGTCAAATTCATTCTGCATTGCCTCCTTTTCTTCTGTGCCTCCTACTTCCTCATCAATCTCCTTTTACTTCACTGATTTTTCCGCTATCTTTATGAAATTCAATCCCTCCCTTTTTTCTTCCCTTACTCCCTTACTCTGTTCCAGTTTCCTCATATAAAAGAAAACCGAGTATGGCTTATTTCATTTAGCATGATGCTATCCAGTTCCATCCACTTACTGACAATAATGTTTCATGTAAGGGCATTAATTCCTTCATAAGACCTCCACTCTCATGACCTCCTCTTAGGGATCTCCCAATCACCCCACCTACTAATACCATCATTTTGAGGGTAATGTTTCAAATTACATACAAATTATGGAGAGACAAACATTCAGCCCATAACACCACATAATATCTTTATGTGAGTTGTGTTTATCGATTAATTCATTTATTCCTTACTTGTGACTGTACTCTTTACTGGTCCCTTAAAATAAAAAATTTTATGTGTAAATATAAAGGGCAAAAGGATAATAGAGTAATCCTCTATATTTCCATTGTTTTATTTTTCCATGACTCTTTGTTAATAATGATTAACATTTTCTATATTTATATTAGTACAAAATAATTCAGTTTTATAATATTTTATCATAAATGGTAAAGCAACTTTCACAACAACTTTTTTCTGATGATAGTTCCTTTCCTATTTTTACTTATTTATTATTTAAATGAACTTTAAAACTGTTTAATGAAATCATTCTAAAATTTGTTGAGAATCTTTTTAGAATTTTTCTGACTCAAAACAATTTGCAGAGTCAATGTTTTCAACCAGGAAAACACATCTTCTCTCATTTTCATAGATTTTCTTAACATTTCTTAACAGACTTTCATTGCTTTTCATTCACAAGGATTTACAACATTTTGAGTTGGATTATGTTTTGGTATTTAGTGGTTATTTAAAGTTTTGATATCTTTTCTTCTCTGAAGTGATTATTGTCAGTGTATTTTTGCATGTTTATTCTTACATTAAATTTGAACTACTTAGTTTGGAATAACTAGATACTCTACCCAAATTATACACTGAAATGGAAAACTGAGATTTGCACCAACGTCTTTTTACTGAAGATATATTTTATACTGAAGGTATATCACTATATTGCATTCTGTCATTTGGCAAAGAGATTAAAATCCACTGATAAGAACCATAATACAAAGCATGATGCCACATGCTATAAATATAATATATAAGATAGCATATACATTGTGTTTATGTATGTATATGTATGTTTACATTCAAGACATTAAAAAATCAAGTCTAAAACACATGCTCTTCATTAAGAAACAATACAAGATCAGCTCAATTATTTTGTAATAATTTCTTGGAAGAACTCTGTGCTGAATGATTAAATGCAGGAGGAGTTTTCACTAGATTTCTGTTTTGTGTTTGCCCACTCAGCCTCTTTTTTTGGCTGCTACACTTTTTACTGCTCATGCTTATTTTTGTTCTGGCTTGGAGATGCCTGTGGCTGTGTATTCACCAATGTTAAATAAACAGTCTACATCCTCCAGCTGGATGCCCTGCTTTTTGAGAAATGTCTGTGGTTTTATTGCAACAAGTACTAATGAAACTTGGTCCAATTATATAAACTTATTAAATATTATATGAATAACATTGCCACCACCACTGATGGATGTTATGATTCACTCCTGATTCAACTGACAATAAATAGTCATTCCCCCAGACAGATAAGCTTTTGCAGATGGCTACCTCTGCTCCTCAGCTGGCTGCTGTTCCCTCAGAAAGCTGACTTGGCTCCATAGCCGTGGAAACTACAGCATAACCAGGATGCTGATGAAGAGCAAGCCTGAAGCAGGGCAGAAAGAGAATCATTTATCACAGGATAAAATCTTTCCATCCGCAGGTGTAGGGTGGAGATGCAGGATAGTATCAGGAGCAAAGTTCATAAGACTTTTTTTTTTTAACAAATGCACTAGAACTTCAATAGCCAAGAGTTGTGTTCTTGAAGATCATCAATCATCTTAGTAGAATTTACATGCTTTTTGTTTTACTTTTCTTGATAAATTTCTTTCAGAACACACTTTTATTATGTAATGTTACATGTTTTCCATGGAGCCTCATCTTGTTCCTTTTAGAGCAAATTTGAATTCTAGAAATTTGAAATTAAAACTACTGGGTAGAATTAGTGAATAAAAAGATACCTGGATTTTTGATGATGATGGCGATGTGATTTCAAAGTGATAAAATTAATTTTTATTTAGATTCTGAACTGGTTGTCATAACTGAGGCATTAAACACAATGGAAACCCCACTGGTTTAGAGGTTTAAAATTCCTGATACTGCTTTTTGTGAGTTCAAAACTCAATCGTAAAAATATATTCTAGGTTGCCTAGTTAAATGCAATTGCATTATTTGAATTCATCTTTCCTGTCTTGTTAGGAATTTGTGGGATTATCCAGGGCCTCACTATGTCCATCTGCTGCCAAATTCAGATCACCTCTCATGTAGTTTGTTTCCTGCCCAAGGATCCTGACAAAACCCATTAATAACATGGCCTTGCTCAGTTCCTGATGGAAGAGACAATCTCAGTGTATTACAATGATTGATAAATTGCTTGACCAGCTGGTCATTTTAGTGGTTTTCTTTTCTTGAAATTTCAGTCATTTTATTTCTTAGTTTGTTATAGTTTGATGAAATCCAAATTTAAATTTATTCTCTTAGATGATACTTTTTATTTTCATCATAAAGCATTTCAAACTTTCAAAGTGAACTTGATATAATGCAGGAGGTTTACTCAGCTCATTTTTCTTTTAAAGCCATCTGGATGCTTAGATTATGAAATACTTATTCATTGATGATGATAGTAGAAACAAGAGCAACCTTAAAAAGAGAAAGACCCAAAGAGGGTCTTAGAAAGAGGTAGCCTTAAAAGAGGCTTAAAAAGAGGTAGCCTTAAAAAGAGATAGACCCAAAGAAGTAAAGAAAAAGAATTGTGAGAACCAGCAGAAAAGTAGCTGCTACTGCCTGCTGAAGGTTTGCTACATGCCATGTGATGAGCTTTGTACATTCCTTGGATTATCTCATTTGATCCTTTCAATTAGTGTATTATCTATTTTCCACTCCTTTTCATGGATAAGGAAACTGAAGCATCATGTTCAAAATCACACAATAATAATTAATATAACTTACTTTAAAACCATGCTTTTCAAACTACAAAACCCTTATTTTTTCTCTTAGGCTGTATTTGATCCATACATTGGCTAGGACAGTAAAACTGTCTTTAACGTTGGCCATTATGGCAAAGGAAAAAAAGGAGATTTTTATTTTCTTTCCTTAAACTCTTGGAGCTAATTTAAAACTTAGCTAAAGTTGTAGAAATGATATAAAACCTAATAATATAATAATAGCTGGGTTCAGACTCCTGGAAAAGTCAATTAATGAAATAGAAAAACAAAGCAAAGATGGAATTGGCCTGCCACCTACTTGCATGGAGTGAGTCCCCTTATTAAGAATAACAACATTTCTTAGTAATCATTTTGTACAATCCAGAATGTGGGAGGGGAGGTTATATTTACACAACACTGCAACACTTTCATGTTTCCTTTCATTATGCTATTTTGGCTTTCTGTTATCAACATTTGCTATATGGTCTATCTCCCTCTGAGGGCTTCCTTCCAGATCAAAAAAAGATAGAGTAGCATGGATTATCACAGTACGTGCATTGCTCTTTCTCTGAGGTAGAAATATTTGCTTTTCTACAGTGAGGTCACTGGGAGACAAGCTGTGCACATAGAATTTCAAATATAGCCTTTGTACTCCATTTCTCCTGACTAATTTACATATTCTTGCTGTATCACCTGTTTGCTTTGAGAAACCATACATTCAAGTACAGCAGAAGTTTGATGTTGCCCAGTGATGATGACTGAGATATTTATAGTAAATGGCAAAGGATTTCTTATGAAACTTGTTCCTTTTCTCTGTCATCTAAATGGATTTCGAAGAAGGACTTTGTTTTGTTTCACTTGGATTCTTCGTTTTGCATCATCACTTATCATAATATTGTTTGTCCTCTTCTGTTCTTCCCATCCTTTGGGGGGAAGCTTATCTTGTACTGTCTTGTCATACTTTATTGTTAAATTGCTTGTTTAATTGTGGATCTCCCCAAATAGAGTGTAAACTCTGTCTTGGTCAGAAGTACCCGCTCAACACATAGCCAAGAGCTTGACACTCATGGGCTAGTTGTAGAATGAAAGCTAATTGAGTGTCGTGCTTCAGTGGATTTCTTCACAGGATTACTAACAATTTCTCCTCAATATTTAACCACATCATTTTGTTATGAACACATGGTATTCTTGTAATATAATGAGTACTTAAAAACATTTTGCAAAGAATTTACAAGAATAAGATATATAATAAGGTACATGAAGAATTTGGGGCAGGAAAGGAGCTCCCACATCCCCAAACCTAGCCGCCAGCTTCTCTTTTTTATCCCCCCCTGCCCCCCACCCCCCCACCCCCCGTTGTAGAGAATTTGAATCGTCTCCAGCTTGAATTTCCCTCTGCAGCTGCTTGCCCATGGGGACTCTGCAAGCTTCCAAAGCTGCACAGCCACGAAGGCTGCAGAGAGATTGTTGCCCACAGGGAAACTGAGGAGTAGTGCTGAATTTGGCTGCCAGTGCCACTAGAATTTATTTAGATTTTAGCATTATAAACCAGACACTGCATGCAAACACAGAAAAATGAGAATTTAAGAGAAAGGATCAGTACGGAGGAAAACCTACTTTTCTCCTTTTGAGCAAAGATGGGTCATATTGAAGATAAGATTCTTAGATGTTCAACTTTATTAACTTTTTATTTGATTTTATCTTTACATATTTCCACCTTTATTACAAGTTCCCCCCTTTTCATTTTTGGTGGAAAAGTTTGCAGAAAACGGAAATATTATTATTATTTTTTTCTACTTGTTCAGGAGTAATTATCTATCTATTTATAGTAAAAGACTTATATAGACAAGTTAGCCTAATTTAGATCAAGTCCATTCTTCAGTGCACTATAATATGGGCCCAACATTATAATATGGACCTGTTTGATTCAATTCTACACATTTATTGAACACTTTTTCTATGGATAATGAAACATGAGTATGTGATCCATATAAATACAATAAATATTTAAATGAAACTAAAATGCAAACAATCGTTCAAGTCATACACACACAAAAAATGAACACAACAAAACTGTAGGCTTTATATCTTTAAAAACTTTTAAGTAGAAAACTGAAACCATTTCATGGGAATCTCTCTTTTCTTCTCTTCTTCTTCTCTTATTTGGTGGTTATGAATTGTATCTTCCTTTCAAAGTTTCTGGGCTGAGTCCATGAGCTGCCAACCCTATGGGCCTGAGATACTTGGAACGCAACTAGGATTTTAAAATTTCAAATAGAGTCTGGACCATCCATTTCCTTAGGCAAATGATTGTTCTTTTGTTGCCAACTCCATTGGTAATCATTTGTTTCTGGGAATATTTGTAAAAGAAGTCCTCAAGATTTTTATTCATTAAAAAAAATTTTTCCTGAAGAGGAAAACTTCCTGAAGAATTCTTGGAAGATTCATCAGAAATAAAAGTAACTGGAAAGATTAGACTTTCTCCACCTAAAAGACAACAAAGCAAATATTTATCATTCTGAGAAAATGGAGGGAAGCTACAAATAGAAAAACTTTTGCTTATTAGTATTACTTAGCATTCATGATTTCCAATTATTTGAGATATTTCAGGGGTGAAATAATCCAAAAATTTAAAAAGTGGAAAGTACTATCTTTGTAGAGATGTACATGTGGCTACCATGAGTTTTCTGGGACAGATATTTACAGACTCTGTAAATATGGCCAATTAGTCGACCTGTGCCTTAGGATTGTCTTACTATGTACTTCTGTCTATCATTGCTAGGTTTACTTGGGTTTGATCAAACAGAAATATAAATTCTTGGCCCTGTGAGTACAGGGCCAGCCCTGTTAACCAGAGTAGGAACTTAACAAAGGAGTAACATTGGCCACACAATGATGCCTTTATGGCTGAAATGAGAATAAATTGGTTGGAAGAGAATGATTGTAGTAATAAGATGTAAGAGGGAAGCTAGTTGAACGTGAAGAAATTAATCAGGGCAGAAGGAACTGCCTCTGTATTGTAATTGGAAGTCCGTTGGCTTTTTATTAGAAACATTAGTTGGAAATTCTTTAGTTTGTGGTTCTGAACCATTCTGAGGCATGGAGCACGGGACTGGAAAGTTTTGATGGTTAGATGGTGATCTGAATTCCAGACCTGAATGGGGCATCTTTGCAAAAGACAGTTGGCAGCACTTGAGCATAAGGGCCTATTAGGAGAATTTCCGAAAGCTTAGTGGGTGCTGCAAGAGATTTGGGAGGCTGAGGTGAATGTCTCGTTTAAAAAGTATTGACTCAGACAAGCAATTTTTGTTCTGCATTTTAGACTCTGTAAACTTTAGAACGGTTCTCAATTCCAGCACATACATTATATGTTCCTTTGACTAAACAAGTAACATCTTAATTTAGCTTATGCTTTGAAAAAATTGGTATGGCAGCATATGTTATTATAGGCTTAAACTGAATCATTCTTTTAAAATAACACCTTAAAAACATGTTGTGTACAACTAAAATAAAATCAGGTAGTTCTAATAAATGACTATTGACTTTTAGAAATGGTTTTGGCAACCAGTTCCATTTCTTTTTTAATTATGTATTTTTGTTGCACCTCCAGATCTGCTAATTTTAGAATTCCAAGCAGTCCCAGCCCCACACAAACTTTCACCTTCCAGGGTCTCTTCCTAACCATCTTGTCTTGTGCAGGAGACTTCTGGAGTATGTAAACAAATGTGGTTTCTCTCTCTCCCCACATAGTTCCTAACTGATAGGCCCAAGGTTAAGTACACAGGAAATACCAGTTTTCTTAATTTTCTAACATACTGTTTTTATTGTAGAAACTGATGATATATTTTCCTTCTACTATCCAGTATTATCCCTGGAAACTCATTTTTTATTCATATGCTAAACAAACATTGATTGATCATGGGCAATGCAACCATCAATGTGATTGGCACAGGGTATACAAACATGAAACATCCTTTCTGTGCTCCTGGAACTCATAGTCAGTCAAGTGGGGGATATAGACAGTAAATCAGGAATCACAGTTCCGTATGGTAAGTACTATGTCAGATGTGTGTATTATGAACAGAGGAAAGAGTTCTGTAATTTAGCTTAGGGGGGGTGATTAGACAAGAAGTCATGGTTAAGATAGCTCTTAAAGGATGAGGAAATTAAAGAAAGGTGGAGAAGCCTGGAAAGGCTATCTTAGGTCAGTAACAGAGCATTGGCAAAGGAGCAGAGGCAAGCAACTGGAGGGAAGGTCTTTATATATGGAGGGGTGGGGCAGATGCAGACGGTGGGGGGAGATGAGGTAGAAAGGAGTCATCATTGTTATACAAGAGTGTGGACTTTAACCTAAATGCTAGGGGGTTTGTAGGTGGGCACTGCGGCATTTTAAGCACATGAGTAAGGAGATATTTGCATTTTAAAAAAGTATTCAATAAACTTTGATTAATGTGTGTTGGTTGGAGCAGGGGAAGTTCTTTGAGAAGATCAGCAAGGAGATATGCAATAATTCAGCTGAGATAGCCAAGGTACTTGCAATGAGCTGCTGATAAAGAGATAGGCAGAAGCATTTCTTAGAAGATGTCATTGGATTTGGTGACTGATGATACTATGGCAAGAGAATTTAGGAAGTGATAGTGTTAAGATTTATTTTGAGTTTTCTGGTTTGAGTAAGGGAGATACTTACCAAGATAAAATATAGGGAAAAAAAAGACTTGGAGAACAGAACTATGAATATGTTGAATTTGAAGTTTTAAGGAGCATAACTGGAGATGTCTAGGAGGCACTTTACCTGGAGCCTAGAACAGACTTGTGAGCTGGAAAAAGATGGAAGTTGTAATGGTTTATTTGCATTATTAGCTTGATTGGATTAAGAAATGCCTATGATTAAGAGGCTTCTGGGTGTGTCAATGAGGGTCTGTCTAGGAAGATTGGAATATGGGATAGAGAACTGAAGTAGAGACACTCCCTAAGCATGGGCAGCACTGCCCAAGAGGATGGAATAAAAGTTGGAAGAACACGAAAGCAGATGCAGATGCAAGCTCCACTCGGCTTGAATGGGTTCTTGATTGCTGCTTCAATCATCTGAGGATATGGGACTCTTGCTTCTTTACGCTTCCCAAGCAGACTCTGCCAGTGATTCTCCAGGGAGTTTCCAGAAACCTTGAACTCCGACTAAAGTAGCACTGTTGATCCTTCATATTCTGGGGCTTTGGCATCTTGGGCTGCACAGCTCCTGGTTCTTCCAGTTCTCTAGCCTGCAGACAGCCATTGTGGACTATCCAGCTTCTTGTCGTGTAAGCGAACCTAATAAATCCCCTTTTTATACTCATACTTCCTGTCGATTCTGTTCCTCTAGAGAACCCTGACTAATACAGGGGTCTTCAATAGAGAGGAGCTACTTATAAAACCTGGAAAGACTGAGGAAACTTAAGAGCAGGAAACATCATATGGACACTGGGGTACCTATTAAATGATAATTCACTAGGAATGAAGCCTAGGTGGCTAACCCCCTCAGAATAACAGCCAAACAAACCAAAACTTTTAGCTGATATTTAAATTGATTCTCCTCTTGTTAATTATGTCTACATACCTTTATTCTATTTTTTGTTCTCTACAATGATGGTGTCAGCTGATCTGTACTTTCCTGTTAATAATAGAACTGTATCACTGAATTAGCTTAATGACTCTCTTCATTGCCAACCCACATTGACTTTTAAAATTTACTTATCTTTAATGATTATCATTGTGTCTTTTTTCATTGTCTGATTGGTTTTTTTTCCTGCCCCTACTAAAATATGAGCATTTGCCCCTGCTTATTGAAGCATTTTTCAGTATATTCAAGATTTTAAAACAACCTAAAAGTCCATCAACTGATAAATGGAGAAAGAAAATGTGGGAGAAATAGTTTAGATATGAAGTGTCCCTCAAAAGTTCATATATGCAACAATGAAAGAAAGTTAAGAGGTGAAACAATTGGGTTATGAGAGCCTTAACCTAATCAGTGCATTAATCCAGTTGAGTGGATTGACTGGGTGATAACTGTGGGCAGGCAGAGGGTGGCTGCAGGAGTTGGGTCACTGGTCACATGCCTTCAGTGTATATATTTTGTCCCTAGTGAGCAGAGCTCTCTCTGCTTTTTGATTGTCATGTCCTAAGCTGCTTTCCTTTGCCACGCCCTTCCACCATGATGTTCTGCCTCACCTTAAGCTGAGAGCAATGGAGTTGACAATTTGTGAACTGAAGCCTCTGAAATCATAGGTGCCATATGATTTTCTTCCTCTATATTGTTTGTGACAGGTCTTTTGATCACAGAAGTGAAAAAAAAACCAACTAAAACAATATATAATGGAAAAATATACATATATAAAATGTAAATATACATATCACATATGTAAATATACATGCATAGATACATAGATATACATACATAGATATAATGGAAATGTATATATATAATTAAAATATGTATACACAAATATATATGTATAACAGAAATGTATATGTAAATGGAAAAATATGTATATATATGATGGAAAATTGTTCTGGCTCAAAAAGAAAGAATCCGGTCATTTGTTAACATGGATGAATGTGGAGGATATTATACTAAGTGAAGTACATTAAAAACAATTAAAACTTTACGTTCTCACATGTGGAATCTAAAGTAGTAAAACTTAAAGAAGCAGAAAATAGAATGATGGGACCTGGGGGTCAGAGAAAATAGGAGATATTTGTTAAAGTGTACAAAGTTAAAGGGTTGAAAGTTTTGGTGATATAGGGTGAATAAATTCTGAGGATCTAATGTACAACATTGATAATAGTTGATTCTGTATTGTATGAAAATTATGTGTGTTCTCACCACACACACACACACAAAGAAGAAAATGGTGGCCATTTCGCAATGAGTACACAATATATATCTCAAAACGTCAAATTGTTGATTTAAATACCCACCATTTTTATTTGATAGTTATACCTCAGTAAAACTGATAAAAAATGAAATGTGAGCATTGAAATGTAACAAAGATTCAGGTGGGTACTCATTGTAATTGGTGACTTTGTTTCCAGCAACAAATATTTGGTAAGTGCTTATATTTTCCATTTTTCATTTCCATCTTCCACTTGCAGTCTTCAGGGATTCAAGGGAGTAGACATTTGGTCCTCAACCAGAGGCACTGGAGAATGCCAAGACTGTCTGTTGTACTAGACAGAAGAGGAGACAATGGGAGAACATGCAGTAGTTTGGGGGTAAGGAAGAGCCCCTGCATTCAGCTGGAGGTAAAGGCAGAATAAGAGACTACAACTTTCTCCCATTGCATTGTGTTTTTCCTTGCTTTGCTTTCTGTACATTATTCTACAACTTTAGACAGTACTTGGGTCAACCCCTTTGATGACAGTGCCTTTACCTCTGTCTCTTATTGTTACTTGATGTTTTTTCCCTGTCTCCAATGACACATTTTCTTGGTTCTGTGGAACTTGCTGTGTTTCTTTGGCTTATGTAGTGTTATCCTGCAGGATTTGACCTCTTCAGACCATGTCTGCATAAATGCCACATCTGAATTGCTATTCATGGGTGTCCCACTCCACAAATTAAAGATGTAGATACAAAGGCCTTGAGTTTCCCTCACGATCACATTCATAAGAACATAAGAATGACTTGCTTGCATGATACAGAGCAAGTTTTCATTTAGTAAGGCAAGGGCTCTGATTAAATTTCCCTTCTAGCTGGGTGCGGTGGTGCACGTCTGTAATCCCAGTGATTTGGGAGGCTGAGGCAGGAGGATCGAGAGTTCAAAGTCAGCCTCAGCAACTTAGCGAGGCCCTAAGCAACTCAGTGAGACCCTGTCTCTAAATAAAATACAAAATAGGGCTGGGGATGTGGCTCAGTGCCCGAGTGCCCCTGAGTTCAATACCCGTTTCCAAAAAAAAAAATGTTTCCCTTCTTGTAACAAATGGTTTGCATGAGCAGTTGTCTCTGGAAACTTTCTTGTTTTCACTTGGGATCAAAGGTGATCATCTCCAAATCTGAGAGCTCCAGGAAATATCAAGCCAGATGCTTCCAGATGGTGTATGCCCAATCTCATTGCACTTCTCTTCAGCCATGCAAAGGGTGCTGGATTGTTCTTTTTTGTTCTTGGCCACTTTGCTCCCTGGGGAGAGAGAAGATGTTTTCCTACTCTTGTCTTTTGATCCTAATATTTATGTGAGTCAATTCAACATAATAGGTGGAGCATTTAGTATGTATAAAATACTACACTATGTGACAGAAATAATAACCGTAAAGGGTGACTTTCTCTGTTTTAGAGGGGCTTACAATTTCATGGAGGATATAGCTATTTACATAAATGATGAAAGGGTGAGCATTTTGAGTCTTTGCTTTGCCTTTTTATTGGATTCATCTGGGAGTTTGTTCAATGTTACCCAGTGGAGAGTACTGTTCATTTCACACTTTCATTGCAGGGAGGCCTCTCTGCCCACCTCTTCTAAAATTGCATCCTCCTGTCTCCTTTCCTATTAAGCTTATCTTTTTGTAATTTATCATTGTCTAACACGGCTTACATTGTACTTATTGTACCATTATCTGCCTTCTCCTGTGCTTTGAAGTCAAGCTTTTCTCACCCCTGTAACCCTAGAGCTTCAGTAAATATTTGTTGAATGAATGAATGACTGATTACATGCATGTGCTCATTCTTTCCACAAATACCATGCACTTGGTATGAGATGGTGAATAGAACATCCTAAGTTATTAAACAAAACAAATAAGGTGATCCTGTCCTCATGTGGTTTATACTTGTCGGGAGAAATTGATATTAATTAGTCACATAAATACACAATTACAATTCCTACTTGTATATTCTGTCCCTGAAAGTGATCAACATCTACCAATGATTCACCGTTACACTGTGACCTTCAACTTGTCTAAATCTGTCCCTAAACCTGAAAGGTGGAGAGATTTAGCATCATCAGATTTGTGAAGACAGTAAAACTGAACAGTTTTGCGTCACGTTTAAGAATAATATAATACTATACTGCCCTCTTCCAGTCTGTCTATTAATTTGACAAGGAAAGTTAATATCCTACATCCCTAATGGTATGTCTTACCTGTATAGAGTATTTATCTGATGAGATACTGATCAGATTACTGTGCTTAGAATGTGTGTGACTGCAAATTTATTTTGAATTAATTTGTTTTCAGAGTAATCTTTTATTTCAACAAATAAAGTTCGGGAACTTTCAGTGCTTTAACAAGAGTGTCCAGTTTTTCAACATTAGTTGTGAATATTGCAAGGCCATTGTGCTTTATTGGTCTTTTACATAAAATACAAGCCAATCTGAACTTTTAGTTTCACATGTTAAATGTTGGGTTTTGTTTAAGAAGAATTTTTGATGTGTGGTCTTATAATTTTAAAGGTGAATATTAATTCTCTAATTTAAGATTGAGTTTTTAGGGGCAGATATAATATTAGCTTTGTGTGATTGTTTAAAAAGTATGTCAGTCAACAACTGCTCACGTACCTCTTAACATTCATTTACCAAGCGGTATAAATAATATTTGTTTGAAAGTTTCATCCATGATTAACCTCAGTGCTGTCATACTGCTCCATTTTGTCCAATCCTTACAATAAGCAATCTTCCAAGTGCTAGTTGGTAAATAAAGTTGTCATATACATTGACAGTAATACCTAAACTATCACTGCCCACAGGCCCACCTCCCTTATCCAAATTTTAGAATTGCAGAATTAGCATAGCACATTCTTTTTAAGGATCTAAATACATACCAGCTGCAGTCTTTTAAAGTCTCATATCATTTTGTTAGCACAATGACTGCCTACGTGAGCAAAAACATGGGAACTGCATCCTAATGCCGTTGACAAGATTTTTTATTTTCATGATTACTTCTCTGCCTTTTTTTATTTTGCCTGCAGGCAAAGGTTGGCATACATGTCAAGAGAATGTTCTCCAGCTGGGGCCTGCAGTACAGAGAATTGTATATACCAGAGGGCTCATGGGACTCTAGGCAGATTATTATGGTAATATTGGAGGCTGTTGTCCTCTCCCTCCCACAGCTGGGCCGCCTCTCTCATTGTAAGTATTGAAGCAATATGTTTTGCAAATTATACGTTGGGAACAACAGGGACCCAGTAAAGTGAGGAAAAAGAGAAACATTGCAAAATGTTGCCTTTAATATTATATTTTTCTTGTTCATCAAGCAAAATAAATTAAAGCTTTAATTTTTTTAAATTAAATGAGGATCATATATTGAAAAAAGAGCTATAAGAGTAAAAACTTAATATTGATTTTATTGAGTGAGAGTTTTAAGGAAATATCGTTATAGAGAAATTAGACAGTAGCCTGATTCAAGAGAATCATGGTAAGATTACATAATAGCCTTTATTATGGATTTCAAAAATCCTTTTGAGTCCAATGAAGCTGGGTTAGCAAAAACTGCACAAAAAATATCATTTTAATTAGTGCTAATGTGATCTCGTCATGGTCCAGCTGTTTCACACAGGATGAAAATGCCTGTTACTTTATTAGTAATGCATCTTAGAAAAAAGTGTCACTTCTGATTTCAAATATTTGTTATTAAAGTACATTTTAATAGAATAGTAGAACAACATGATTGATTTAGCCAAATGAGGCATTAGTGAAATTCAAGCAAGAAGGCTTAAAAGCTTGCTTAATTGAGAAAGAAATGTTTTCCTTCTGTCTGATCTTCTTTCTGGAAACATTAATAACAAACTGAGAGTTATCTTTCTATTGTGGATCTTGAAGACATATCATGTAAGAAAGAGTCAAAATGTCAAGAATTCACACACTAGCACTTTTCCCTTATAAAGCACAAAGTTTCCTCCCAAATTTAAAGTTGTAGGCTAATTTTAACAAATGCTATGCTGCGTCAGTTCTCAGTAATGAATTTAAATTTATTCATTAGCAAACATTTCCATGTCTCTCTTGACAGAGTCCCCAACTCATTCTTTTGGATCTAGCTTTCTTTATTTTAGCCAGTCTTAACTTCTTCACTCAGATATGAAATCCTACATCCTCTTAGAAAGAGTACTACATTCTGATTTAAAAACTTAGGAGCAGGGCTCAAATCCTTTTCTGAAATTCTTACTTGGTTTAGCAAGATTGAGTCTTCTCACATGAGACAATAACATTAAGTACAGTGCATTTATTTGTAATATGTCTTCTAATCCTTTGCCACAAACCTATAAAACAGCTCACCATGAGCAATCCTGTGCCAGACTAATATATTTATCTACTCTATTTATTTGATATCATGCCAATATATTTTAGCTTGCTATTGATAGGGATTTCACATACAATTTACTCCCCTCAGCTAGATATTCATTTAGGAGGAATTTAGTAAATAGAAGGCTGGTAGGAAGTGGCATTGAGCATAAATGCCAGCCTCTATGATCTTTTACTGAGTTATAGCTATCATTTGGAAGCGGTAGTAGAAAGGGGGGGAAAGCAAGCAATTTTCTATTGTTTTTTCAGCATTGTTTCTCATTATTCCAATCATTGTCTCAGTGTTTAGTCAAAAAGAACAGAAGTACTCAACTTGATTGATGCTCTCAGGGAACTTATTTGTCTGTTTCAAGACTCCACTGTGAGATGTAGAGCAGCTCTGTTTTATTGTACTTTTAACTCTTCTTGTGACATGGACTCAAGCAATTTTTTTTCCTTTGAAAGTCTCAGAGGCTAAACAAAAGGCAACTTTTGATTTAACAAATAAGTGTTTTTCTCTGAGATTCATTCCTGTGCTGAGAAACTTCCTTGGAAAGAAATTTTCTTATAAACCCATTTAAGCTGTTAAGTAACCAGTTGTTTTGAATAGGGGCCAAGAAAAATACATGAATTTTCTATTCATAATATCACACTATAGGAAGTAGTGGTAATTGATATGTAATGTTCTTGGGATTTTATTGATAGAGAATGTAGTCATCCTGAAGCTATAAGAAAGGAGTAGAGACTTGCTCCCCTGTGTCTTTGGTTGTGCTGATTCTCATACTGCATACCCAGCATGTACCAATCATAAATGGGCAAAATAATATTCTACATTAGATGCACTCCTCTTATTTTACTTTGAATTTTTAGTAACATTGAATCATGCTTTTTGGCGATTTTTTTTCATGTACTGAAAATACAGGTGTGTCTGCTTATCAGTTGTTCAGCTAACTTTTCATTGCCATGGTTCAAAATACCTGACAAGAACAACTTAGAGGAGGCAAAGTTTATTTAGGGCTCATGGTTTCAGCATTCTCAGTTCATAGGTAGTTGACTCCATTGCTCTGGGCCCAAGATGAAGCAGCACATCATGGAGAAAGGGCCCAGTGGAGGAAAGTTGTTCAGTTCATGGTGGGTTCAGGAAGAAGTGAGAGAGGGAGGGGGAAAGAGAAGGGAGAGACAGAAAGAGAGAGAGAAAGGAAAAGGGACCACTGGGAAGATGTACCCTTTCAGAGCATGCCCTCAGTGACCCACCTCCTCCAACCATGCCCCACAGTTACCAGCCAGTCAGTCAATCAGTCCATTCAAACTAGAATGGACTGCTTAGGTTATAGCTTTCATAATCCAATCATTTCACCTTTGAATATTCCTGCATTAACAGAAAGCTTTGGGAGACATCTCATATCCAAACCATACATCTGTCTGACTACTCTGTACCTATTGGGAGCAAAGCTAAATAAAATAAGGACCAGCAATGACTACAGAATATTTTCTCTCTTTCCTCCATTGCTTAGAGATATGTATGAATAAAAATAGGTCTGAACTCAAGTTTGGATTTCCATCGTACACAAGACAGGAAACCTTTAATTCCAAGACAGTATCTAGAGCTAAGATGGCAGTGAAGGGGATCATAGAGACTCTCAGTACTAGCAAAATACTAGTATTTTGGCCACCCCCAAAATACCTGGTGGCTTTTTGGAATAGCATTTGGGGGATACTCACAAAATTCAGTATGTTCATGTTTATCTTTATTGAATGTGTGCAAAAAGGTGGTATTGCAGGGGTTCAGTTGAAGTTTTTGCCGTCAAAACAGCTTGCAACATTGTTAGCAAGAAAAATATTCATAAAGGACAAAGTGCAAGCAAAATTGCAAGGTTCTGAGTGATAGAGCCATCAAGAGCTGCAGGACACCAGAAGATCATCATGAACAGAGATATTCATCTCCTAGTTTAGAGGGCAACCTAGTGATGCATTTTAGTGGGCACATTCTCCCTGCATATCATTTTTTGCAGGAATATTGAAACAAGTGCATATGGGCTGAAGACTGATTTTCCAGGCCTATGAAATAACAAACCAGTTGAATTGACTTTCTTGGAGATTGAGAGAGCGAGAGCGAGAGCGAGAGCGAGAGCGAGAAAAGATCACATGCAATGGTCAAAATGTGTTTTCCTGACCAGACTTTTCACCATAATTTTTTTGTGTCAGAATCTCTGTAAGTAGAGCTTAGAGAATCTCCATTTTTAAATAATATTTCTAGGGATATTTATGTACAATAAAGTTTGTGTTCTACCAGTAAAGAATTATCACAATGCAAACCATTTTTACATTTAATTTAAGAGAAAATAAGATCAGCCAATAGGCAAACAAATATAGAAATATCAGATGAGGCTAGAGATGTAGCTCAGTGGTAAAGTACTTGCCTAGCATATGGAACACACTGTTTAATCCACACACACAAAAAAAGAAAGAAAGAAAGAAAGAAAGAAAGAAAGAAAGAAAGAAAGAAAGAAAGGGTACCTATGAAATTCAGGCTAACATATTCACTGCATTATTAGGTGACAGGCGTAGTACCAGGCTCTCTTATACCTATTGTTCTTTATAGTTCTCACAATATGATTAGGAGTTTAGGGGTTTTATGTTGTCATTATGCGGAAGGGAAAACAAACTCAAAGAGGTTTATGACCATGTGGTGATCACCCAGGAGTTAAGCAACATAGGTGAGATTCAGTCATTATATGCCAGCCATCTCCATGGTTGCCCCACACTGGTTTCTCTCTGCTACCCAGTGGGATCTTCATGCAGCTTCCTTACTAAACAGCTGTAAGACCTCAGGGAATCAGGTTCTTTATACCACTCACATAAGAAGTATCCAATCAGGAAGAAAATCCTACCAAGGTTAACATTGCACAAACCCTCAAATCCCTCCTTAGGCATTGACTTTGCCATTGTTACTGTAGCTGCATGAAGGTTGAGCAGGTGTGTGTCAACAGATACAAGTAGAGAAAGTTAATACCACATTAAAGACATCGAAACTGTACATTTAGTTTATGAAACTATGGGAAACCAGAAGAGGAGTAGCATAAGCAGTAGGGTTTGTGCATGAGGGATGATGTCAAAACTACCCCTTCAACCCTTCCAGATTCTACCAATAAAGGATTTGTTTGCAATACAGTATCATGGATAGAGACAGAGGCTCTGGAATCAAATTACCTGAGTATAAACCTGCCTTTTTTCAGTAAGAGATGTGTGACATCAGGTGAGTGGTTTTTATTTCCTGAATCTTAGTTTCCCCATCTGTAAAATGAGAACAACAGAGGAGACATCCTTGCAGGATTGTTGTGAAGATTAAATGAGAACTTTCAGGAAGAATTTCTCTTAAGACAGTGCATAGCACATGTTAGCATGTTTCAAAAATGTTTGTGTGTTAAGCAAAAATGAAGCACAGTGGCTCGTCATAGTGGGCCCCCAGGGTTGCGGGTTGATTATAAGGCTGTATCAGTCTTGTGACTATTTCAATCTCTGTTTAGTGCCTGAGCATGGACTATTCCATCTAACTGGTAGCTCTTGTCTTTGCCTTCACCCTCCCTCTTACCTTGTGCTTGTGTTTTGCCTTAGGACACCCATATGCCAGGTCCACTGCTTTGTCTTCTGCTTTTGGTTGTATTTGCCCAAGATTCAGCCCACTTTGGTTCAGTCCCCCAACATCCAGGCACACTGCTTTTCTCTTGGAAGGGGAGGGGTCCTCCTTTAACTGGGAATCTTTCAAAACAAAGATGATTTGGATTAATTGAGCTCAAGTAATTAAATCGGCAGTAACTTGGATCCAAAATTCAAGGTCAAATAGTTGTTTTTTGTTTTTTTCTTTCCCCCTTTGAAAACTAGAAACTTGGGAAAAGCTGCTCAGGGTTTGGGTATTCATTAGAATTCCAGAGGAGACTTTCAAACCACCCTGATCCCTAACAATTCTGACTTCTCCTCTTCTTCCTATCTCCACCTTTACAGAAAACCAGCACTAAAAAAATAATATGTAGAAATGATGGGGTGTGTGGATATGTACATGCATTTTAAAAATATTTTCAATTCTCCCCATAAATTCTTGAAAACTGGTTAACAAATTACTTTAAAAACCCTGAGTTTAGCTTTACGTCACTAGCTATTGCTATGAAAGAGGAAGAATTAGTTTTTGCAGGAAGAATTAGTACCAGACTACCTTAATATTTAGAATTATGTTTGGAAGTTGGAAACCAATATTTAATATATTTGGAAATTTTTTTTTCTGAGAAAAAATGGTGTTTTGTTCTTCTACCTTCATGGCAATTCTGAGTACAGTCAGCATGGGATGAAATAAAAGAAGATTTCTAACTGCTCCAGAATTCTGTTTATATGTGCTCTATGAAAAGGTTTCTTGAGGGTCTTTTATTTGCAGATTCTTTATCAATTTTATTTCTTTACGTATTATGTGGCACATTTTATTTCTTTATGTATTATTATTGTTTATCTCTACATCACTACTCAAGACAGTATTGCATTTTTGTTTGTTAGCTTCTTTTTTCTTTCTTGTCTAGCATGAGGAATATCAAAATTTAAATATTTATGGTTGTGACCATTTTAAGAGGTATTTTTCTTTTCCTTCTAACCACTTCTAACAGGAGATATTATAACAGAACAATATGAGAAAGTTAAGCTAATATTTGTTTTTATTGGTGTTTTCATGCTGTTTTAGAGTTGATTTATATCATTATTTAATGCCAAAATGTGAGACCTGATGAAATAATAATGTAAAATGCTCTATGCTTGCTTGGTTTTTATTGTATCAATTTGTATTGAAAATACATAAAATATTTAAAAAATAATAATGCAAAAATTAATTAGGTCTGATGAACACTGGGGTTTCCATCCTGACACTCCTTGAATAACTGTGATTTGGTTCTGAGGAGAGCACACCACTGATTTGGAAGAACTGAAGATTTGGGTGAAGAAAGACGAAAGTATCAACTGTCACCCTAGCCCCCAAGTGTTTTAATTTGCTTCAAGAACCCCACAGAGGTTTTATGGGTTGTCAAAGTAGTTATTACTAGGTAGAGATTAATCCATGAATATTTATTGCAAGTGATTTACTAAGTGGTTTTCACCTGCATTGTCCAATAGAATCACCACCCAACTCTGAAGTTGAAACTAAATCTCACTTTGAAATGAATGACCATGAACCCCCTTCTAATTAATAGAGGAGCTGAGCCAGTTTCTACATTACAAAATGTCTCTTCCCACTGGGTAGCAGGGTCTCCCATCAATTCGTTCTGTAAAGTGGTGTTGCTGTGCTCACTGAGAGATGATCAGATCAAAGCTTGGTGAAGTCAGCAACCTGATCCAACACCTCACAGTCTGTGGTAGCAGGATTGGAATTCAGCCATGCCTGATCCAATAATTTGCATTAAATCTCCATATTGCTTCAGCGTCCTATCCACTGGCTCTGGAAAAAAAAAACCCTCAGGATGTTTGTACCCCTGTTTAATTCTTTCAGTCAGTCATTACATGCCATCATTTCTCACATCAGCAGTAAGAATTATTAAAGGCATGTGAGATAGCTCCTCTCCTTTCATATGGGTTTAAAAGGAACCAGGCTTGAGACATTTTGAAAATTTATTTTTGCCTATTAAACATGTTAAAGAAGGTTTTCAAGATAGACATAGCAAGGCATGTTAGTGAGCATTTGTGATGGCACACTGTCTCAGCTAAGGCAAAAGAAACAGACTTAGGCTGTGAAAAGAGCATGCAAATTAGTAATTACCACCATTTATCCTGTTTCTGCAGGGTACAGTCTAGGGACAACGGAAGGATAAATGAAGAATACAAGAAAAAAATGCTTGTCATTGCGATATTTATAATCCAGCTGAGTAGACCAAATCTACATGTGTGTTAACTATATGTGTCCTGAACCACAAGAGAAAGCCTGCTCTGATTTGGGCACTTCACACTTGTCATCTCCTTGGTGCAATTGTAGCTCCATTGTTACATCAAACATCCAGATTTGGGGGAGTTTAAATAACCAGAAAATGTTTCCAGCCCAAATATAATACCAGGGATCATACTCACTCCCCAACCTGAAGCCAAATTTTAAACCAGATAAAACAGCTGAGAAAACACAGTGCAGTGATCCCTGAGAGACAGGAAACAAATTAGGTGAGCTCTATGATTGTTCTAGCTAGCTGCATAGAGAGGTTTTCCAGGCCATGATTCAGAAAAGAGGAAACCTGGCTGCAACTGGCAACTCCCTTGAATTGAGGAGACAGAGTTGAGTGTGGGAAGACCAAGGCCACTGGAGTTCACAGCACAGAGTACTTAAGGAAGAACCTCAGAGATCAACAGTTCTCCCTGAGTATTCAGCTGAGGGTTGATAACTGCATGCATGAGAGGAAACTACCCACAACTAAGGAAAGAACCTCTAAAAGGATTAGAAAGAAGAATGCCTGGAGCCCACACAAAGCTCAGAATAGTGCCTCTTTCCATAGTCAGACTGGAGGACAGTATATATTATGGGACCTTGGGCATATTATTCAGAAGGGATTTACCCTGGTGGTGGGAATAATTAGCCCTACACTAAACAGAGCTCTGATCCCAACAAAAAAATATTAAAAGCAAGACCTGAAAAGACCAGACCATTTGCAGGGATCTTAACTGCATTCCAGAACAAAGCTCAAGAGTATTTAATATTTATGGGAAGACAAAATATGCAGGATCCTACTAAGGAAAATTCATGATGTCTGGCATCCAGTCAAAGAGCACAGGCAAAGGAACAGGAAAATATGACCATTAATGAGAAGAAAAGCCAATGAATCAAAACCAACCCAGAACTCACAGAAATGTTAGAGTAACAGACAAGGACACGAAAATAATTTTATGACTATATTTCACATGTTCAAAAAATAAAGTAGAGACATAGAATATATTTTTTAAAAGATTCAAATTGAGCTTTTGGAGGTGAAAACTACAATGTATAAAATAAAAAAAAACTGGAGGAAATTAATGACAGATTAATCATTGCAAAAAAAGATTAATAAGGTCATAAAATTAAAAATCACAAAAGAAACTCAAAGAAAAAAAATGAATTTTAAGAAAAGAGGATCGTAGAGACAACTCACAGGGATCTAATATATATGCGACTGCAATTTCTAAAAGAGGCGAGTAGTAGGATGTAAGAAGTACTTGAAGAAATAGGGCCAATTTTTTCCTCCCAAATTTGTTATAAACTAAAACCTTACAAATCCAGTAAGCTCAAGAAGTCCCAAGCATGAGAAATGTGAAGAAAATCACATCAAAATACATCATAATCAAGTTGTTTAAAACATGGGACAAACAGTGTTAAAGAAAAATTGTAAAAATCACCTAGAGAACAGTTCTGTGACAGATAGGGAAACAAAGATCAAAATAGCAGCAGGATTCTCTTGAGAAATAATGCAAATAAGGAGATTGCATTATTTAAAGGGCTAGAAAGAAAAATTTGTCCACCTAGAATTCTATACCCAGTGAAAATAACTTTTAAGAAAGAAAGCCTTTTTCAGACATGCAAGCATCGAAAGAAATCATCACCAAGAGGCTTCTACTATGAGAAATGTTAAAGGAGGTTTTTCATGTAGAAGAAAATTGATACCAGATGAACTGACAGGGTAGAAAGAAGAGCATTGGAGATACTCTTATGAAAGTACTTTTCAACTGCATTATCCAATATAGTTCTTAATACCAGTTTTGCAAAGTAGAAACTGAACCTCACAGTGTAATGATTAACCATAAGCCATGCAGCTAATTAACAGAACAATACTCAGTGAATTAGAAAACACAAAAAGCAATAGAGAAAAAGAGTGAAACTAAAATCTGTATCTTTAAAAGATCAATGAAGTCAATAAACCTGTAAAAGAAGAAGAGAAAAGAAATGTGTAACTAATAGCAGAAATGATAATGAGGACATCACTATAGATGCCACAGATGTTAAAAAGATAATAAGGGAATCTTAAGAATAATTTTAGTCTAATAAAATCTACAGATTGGAGAAAATGGACTTAATCTTTAAAGCCACAAACTATTAAATCTTACTTATATAGATAAACTGAATAGCCCTATATATACTCAAGAAATTGAATCTGTAGTTACAAATTTTCCTATAAAGTTTGTCAGGCTCATGTGATGCCACTGGTGAATTCTACCAAATATTTAATGTAGAAATAATGTTATCAGATGAATTGATACAATATGCAAGGTAATACATGGATCTCAAAATAACTGTGCTAGTGAAAGAAGCTTAACAAAAAGAATTCATGTGATCTGATTCCATGTAGTACCTATACTATACAATTCCAATGTTTTTAACTTTAGAAATTTCAAATATGCAGTAATAGAAATTAGATCCATGATTGCTTGGTGGGAAGAGCAGGATTATAACAGGGTATAAGGAATCAGGGGTAACTAACTTGACCGTAGTCATGGTTGCATGGTTATATCAAACGCCCTATCGTACACTCTATTGTATACCAGTTATATCTCTCCCAAAATAAAATAAAATGAAAGTATAAGTCTAAAAAATAACAAGGAAAGAGTAATTTGAAAAAAAAAACATAGTATTTTACTTTGTAAAAATAGATTCTTATTTTTCTACTGGAGTATATTGTCCCTGCTTCAGATTCCTTTTTGCTTTGCTTTCCATTTACCAAAGTTCTTTAATGATCTCCAGTGTCCTTGTTTTGTATGAGGCCCTCTAGATATGTGATATTTCCCTTTTCTTTAATTTCTTGTTTTTGGGATTCTTGTTGATAATGATTATTCTCTTTTACTTCTAGAAATTGGTTAAACCTGGCCAAGACTTGCTTTTTCTTTTTCTTTTTTTTCAATTTTTCTTTTCTCTTTTTCTTTTTTAATTTAAGGTTCATAATTGTTGAAAAAGTCACCAGTGAAATATTTGTATTATAAATTTCTAGATTTTCAGTCAGATCTGAATGTTTGAGTGCATTATATAGGGTGTATTCAATATATACTCATTATTAAAGTCATTGATCATATTAATTAGCAGATGGAGGTCAAGAATTCTTCATACATTCCCTTAGGAGAAGAAAAGACCAATGAAAAAGCATATAGAAATATATATTGGTTTGAGAAAGTCTTAAAGGTATGCAGGAAAATAAACATTACAATTTTTTATTAAACTGAAAAGAATAATATTAAATGATGATTCTCAAACATGATTACATTTTTAAATAGATTGGAAGACTTTTTAAATCACCTTCTCGTGACTGGGCCCCCATCCATGCCAATAGACTCAGCATCTTTGGGTAATGGGACATTGTGTCAGTATTTTTTTAAATTTCCCCAGACAATTCTGATTGCTGTTACAGTTTTAAGAACTGTGGGCATCGTGTTAAGATCTTTGGGTGTTAGAATAGAAAGACTATCCTCTGCCACCCATGACTTGGGTGAGGTATTACAGGTAGCTAGCTCTCAACTTTGACTGACATGGGATTCATCTGATTCCTGGGAGCCATCCCAAAGGTTCTGATTTCAGTTGTCTGTGGTGCGGCCTGGACATGGAGCTATTTTAAATACTCTTCGGGTAATTCTAATGTTCAGCCAACATTATGAACCACTGTTCTAAGATGGGCTTCCTTATCTATGATATGGAGAAAATATTTCGTAGTTTTGTTTTGTTTTTGATCATGATTTAATGAAATCATTAATAGAGCCAATAGACTTATGGTGAGCAGTTAATAAATATTAGTCATGATTTTCAGCTTTGGATAAGTGACATCTATACAAGCGCACTCCAAAATCATGAAGATTTGCCAAACTGCAAATATAAGTGCTAATCTATACTTTAAAAAGTCTAAACTCACAAAGGACTGTATGATGGGATGTTTTCAAAACAGAAAAGGGGGCTAAGGCATAATGAGGTTTTGCCAAAGTTTCAGAATAATTGTTAATCCCTTCGAAGAAAATAATTATCTTCTGAAAAAAGTATTGGCTTGAGATGGTATGAATATGAGGGCTGAAGACTCTAGTGGACTTGTATCCAATCTCAGCTTCATTCAGGATGTGGTTGAAATGGGATTCTTGGTGAGGAAAACTTGAGTTTTTAAAAGTAAGTCCTTCTGTTGGTAAATGATTTTAATTTGGCTATCAGGAGTGATGTTTTTCTATTGTAAAATAAAGGTCACTAAAAGCTAAGAAGATAAATGGTGTCTCATAAGTCCCCAAACTTGAGCACATAAATAAATAAAAGCCAGTGCCAAGTCTCCCTGGGACTGACTCAGGTTGGCTGCTCTAAAGTACTGCAATATAAATAGCCATATGCTATTAGTCAAGGACTATTATCATCATCCTTTATGGACCTAGACCTTTACCATTACCAAATAAGTTCCTTTCCCTTCAGGTTGGTCACTTCTTCCTCAACTATAGGCAAATTACTATCTTCTCAAGGAATTGATATGGTGACACTCCTGAGATCAAAATCTCCTTTCAACTAGGTCTCACTTTCTTACCATTTCCACCACCTCTGTTCATTCAGCTATGAATCCATCAATGTATTGACCCACGGATG
The DNA here is from genome assembly GCA_020662805.1 of Glaucomys volans. Taxonomy (NCBI): domain Eukaryota; kingdom Metazoa; phylum Chordata; class Mammalia; order Rodentia; family Sciuridae; genus Glaucomys; species Glaucomys volans. Next base: position 414,088 of record JAJEJO010001941.1, read on the forward strand.
AGCTCAGCGCCTTCAAGATCCAATCACTCTCCCAAAACCCTAACTCTGAACATCACTGCGTTGGGGACCAAACCTTCAACACGTGAGCCTTTGGAGGACATTCCAGATCATACCACCCCATGAAACTAATGAGAAAATTGAGGATTGGAGATAGTAAATAATTTGGCCCAGGGCACATAGCTAGTAAGTGATAGTACTGTCATTTATACCTAGTTTGGTTCCAAAGCTCATGTTTTTTCTAGGGTCATACACTGTAAATTTCTCCTCATCAAACAGTATAACTTCAGTTCTTCTTGATGCCCTTAAGGATTTCTAATGCTGCTGAGATAAAATCACCCTCATTATGGCCACCTTAACCAGTACAATTGAGATAACCTCCTTTATTCTGGGTCTCTAGTTCTCTAAGTACATAAATTAGAACTTGTCAAAAATATTTTTTGGCTTGGGGATGATTTCTGTGTTACTAACATTTCTATTTAAGTTTAATGTATTAATCTCTGTCTCAAGATAAGGGATTGCTCCATTGCCCTTCAAAGAGCTTGGTAAAGATTTTGCAGCAAATATATGTCCATTACCTTAAAAGAAGTCAGTTTTCAGTAAATATCAAGTCACTGCCTAAATCCAATCAAATGTATCAGTATAATTGGAGATTCCATAAACACATAATATTTGTATTAATTTATATTCCAGTGGTAACAAGAACATGTTGAAAATCAGACCAATAATAATTTTCTTTAATTCTTGTAAATTGAATTTTTTATTCTATTTACATGTAGTACAGCGCTAGATACCTCTATTTTAATTTCTCCCATGGAAAACCTGAACCATGAAGGAGCTGATTCAGTCTCCTGGTGGGAGCAGACATGAAGTCTCTGCTGCTGAGGCCTCCGGCTCACTGGCAAGCTGTGGGGTGAGGCTGATACCTGTGTGTCTGGACGTTTCTCCTTTGTGAGTGAGATCTAGGGGGAAATTGTGAAATTTTGATTAATACGAGTATTTACTGAGGATTGATGGACTTCTTGGGAATTTCCCCAAGTTTGATAATTAGAAGGACATAGTTTAAATTAACTGTAACACTCTGAACTTACAGTTAAGCGACCTGGTTTTCTTTCTTATGACACCCTAGACTAGTTGTGCTATATGGACCTATACAGACATGTAGTTCGGGTTATTTTCCCAGTAGGACAGCAGAGAGCAATTCAGCAAGATTTCCTGAGGCTCATCTTGCGTTGGGTTTAGTGTGAAAAAGGCAACACAGAGAATCTCATGAACTTTGGTCAAGGAGGAGTGAGGATAAGATAGCAATGATCAAGTAAACCATTTAGTAAAGATGTGCTATAAAGAACATAAAGTAGGAAAATGCACTTAAGGATAATTAGGAGACTAACAGAATGATCAGGGAAGTTATCATTTAGAGAAACATTGTGAGCCGAAACCTGAGGAGAGAAAGGAACCAACTCTGAAAATTTAGGGGGACTATTTTGTGTAGCCAGAGCAGCAAGTGCAAAGGAGTGAGCTTAGTATGTACAGAGAAAAAGGCCAGTGTGGCTGGAACACAGTAAGAGAGGGTAGAATAGTAGAAGAAAATGAAAGCGGCTCATTACTGGAGGCAATATGAGGATTGCGATGCTATGAGTGAAGAATAGAGTTTAGTGTAGTAGTGTTTTGTTTTGAGAAAAGTTATGTTTTGAGATGATAACTATGTCTCCTGTGAAGAGAATAGACTACAGAAGATCAAGAGTAGCAAAGGTATAACTTTGTCACTTAGGAAACTACTAAAATAAACCAGGAGAGAGAGAGAGAGTGAGAGAGAGAGAGAGAGAGAGAGAGAGAGAGAGAGAGAGAGAGAGAGAGAAAGAGACAAGTGGCTTGGATAATTTGGCAACTGTGTTAAGATACAGTCAGAGTCTGGATGTGTTGTAATAATATCTCTATGTAAGATAAAGAGCCAAGAAGTATTCCAAGGTTTCTGACTTGAACAATTGAAAGTTTGTGTTGCACTTATCTAAAATTGGGAAGGTTACAAGTGCAGCAGTTTTGGGGGAAGATTCAGAGCTGAGTTTTGGGCATGTAAAGGAAGAGGTGTCCAAGTGGAGATGTCAAGTCAACAATTGGATATAGAAATCTGGAGTTTATGCAGAGATCTGTCCAAGAGACATTTGGACATTGATGGCATATAGGTGTGTTTAAAGCTGTGGGATTCACTGAGATCTCCAAGGGTGGGCTAGGCCCTGGAGGTGGGATGGAGGACAGAGCCACTCTGAAGAGCCACTCTGAAGCTTGCTCTCCAAGATGAGTCCAGGAAGATTTCTGGAGTCGGTGGATTATGAGATCCTTCTCTCCTCCAGGATGATATGGTTTAATTTCTATTTTTCTTTAGTGTTAGATTTCAGTATTCATGGAATTTTAAAACTTCATTGATAATCAACACCAGGATAAAGAAATAATTTTAAGTGAATTTTGGAATTCATCCATCTATGAATTTTGAGGAATCTCCCAAACTGGATAAGACATGTATGAATATCAAATTAACCCAGTCTCTTCTACTATAATGTTGATAGAACATTTTTTAAAATTTTATTTTTAATTTTATTTTTAATTTTTACAAACTGCATTTTGGTTCATTGTACACAAATGGAGTAAAACTTTTCATTTCTATGGCTGTGCATGATGTAGATTCATACCATTCATGTAATCATACACGTACATAGGCTAAGGATGTCTGTCTCATTCCACCATCTTTCATACCTCCAGTCCCCCTCTCATTTCCCTCTACATAATCTAAAGATAGAACATTTTTTAATTAGCAAAATCTAGGAGTAAAGATAAGATCTGTCATACAAAACTTCTCTGACATTGGTTTGTTGGTCCTTTCAGTGATGGAGTTCCCTTGTCTAAGTTTTGCTTAGACTTGGAAGATGGTAGACACACATGGAACACTTTTAACTTAAAGGGTTGAGCACTTCTATTTATTAACAATTGTGCCTTCATAATGTGTTATAATTTATGAAACATAAATGATAGCATATGGATAAATGCAAATTAAAAATTAAAAACAAATCTTGGAAAATGAGGGAATAATACCTCTCTGCTTTTTCTTTGAGAATTTACATTAGAAAACTTATAACTGCACAGGTTTTCTTCTCTCTTTGAAATGCATATAAATTCTTTTGAAGACTATATTGGCATTTGGTTAACTTTATGACTCAGGAATGTCTATCTTAAGGACTTGGGAGCCATCTATCTGAAATGTAAACATCAAGGGAGATAGTTCCCCCTACCTCTAGTTTCTGCAGAAAGGTACAAAGCTCCTTTAGGAGTGGGGATTTCACCTGTTCTGGATAAAGCCAATTAGTTAGCACAGGTGGTCACCCTAATTACCAGTAGAGATAAAATGAGCAATGTGTGAGAAATTGTGTTGTCAAGACCCCTTATTTGAGGACTTACTAGTGATTATCTCGAAAACATATAAGTAATCAGGTTTGGTTATATAAAAGAGTCAGATTTCTTTCTGTCTTTGCAGTGTATTAGTAGATTGCCTGTGATGTACTTGTTTAATGCTTATTCAATACTCAAACTCTTTTTCTCTAACATTTTTGTAAAGTAGATTTCTGGAGTGGGAGAAGATTGTCATTTTAGTTACATTTCCCTAACATTAATTTCTGATAATTAAAGAAAATTTCAAATTACTGACAGGTTTGGTTCTCTAAAGTCCCCTTTCAAAAATTCATGGGTAATTCATTTTTTTTTTTGGATATTTTAAAAGACTTTTTGCTCCCAAAGCTGGAATTGACATTTAAAGACTGATTTTTTCTTCTCTTAGGAATAATTCTAATCAGTCACTACATTTTTAAAAAATGTAATGCTGTTTGTTTAACTTCAAAAACATTTTTCAACATTCTAAATATAAAAATAACATGACATTGCAAATTGTATTTAAGTACAGAAGATTATTGAACTTTCATTGATGCAGTGACTTTTTGCTGACAATGAAGACTCCTACAGTTTGTTTGAAAACAAAGTTTAAAATCTACTATTCTTTAGCTAAAAAATAAAAATTCAAAGACTTACATGCCAGCTGACCCACCTTTTTCCTTAACTAAGAAAAGAAGCAGAATGCTATATCACTATAAACAAAACCAAGACAATCTAAAGTTAAATGGACGCCCAAGGCAGTGTCAACAGATCCAGCCTCATGGTACAAGCCCTGAGCTAAGGCCCCTGGCAAAAGGCATCTTCCCCCACAGCCTCAACAACAAGCAAGGAGCATCAAGAGTCTGTATCAGTTGTTTTGTTCTTTTACAAACTATAGGTATGTAAAGTTGATAACTGAGGATTTATAGCCAATAACCCATATAGCTAACATCACCTTATAAATTAAAAAAGAGATGCCAGAAACATCTTCAAATGCCTTATCACACCAACATCAAAGTGCACAGTGAGAAGGACATGAGAGCGCATTTTCATTTTAAAAATGTTTGGAAATACGTACAACTTTAATACAGTTTCAGGGTGCTCTGGACACCCAGAACCTCTTCATGTAAACCACTGACAATTTCTAGAGCACTATTGAGAGACTACAATATGATCATGATCAAATTATGTAATGGAACCTACTGAGAGTTAACAGAAACTTCTCAAATAAGATGTGTTAGTCATGGCACTCCCCAACTCTAAGATGTTCACAAGGAGATGGATAAACAGTTTTTTCTTCCTCATCTTCTTCCTCTTCCTCCTTCATCTTCCTCTTCCATCTTTCTCCAGGCAATTTTAGCAGGACACTTCGCACCATCAAACTTTTCTTTAGACTTATAGTCAGCAACATCCTTCTCGTATTTCTCCTTCAGGTTTGCAGCCCTAGTGATATATGACTGCTTTTTACTGTCACTTAAGTTATTCCACATCTCATCCAGCTGTTTTGCCATATCTCTGATGAAGATATCAGGATTTGTGGACTTGATCTTGGGGCAGAATTCTGAGCAGAATAGGAAGAACCCAGACAGTGGTCTTTTGGGGGCATTAAGGTCCTTTTTTTTCTTGCCGCCCTTAGCTGGTCCATAATCCTTCATTTCACAATCATAGCATACTTTATTCATCTTTGCCATTTTCATCAAATTTACATTTCTTTTTCCCAGACATTATTTTCCATCTCTCAGAGCGCTTCTTGGAAAATTCTGAAAAAATGACAGGGACTTCTGCATTTTTCTTCTCATGTTCTTCTCTGCAAGTCTGCAAAAGAAAGGCATAAGCAAACATCTTGTCCTTTGGTTTCTTGGGGTCACTTTTAGCCATCCTGACTGTATTGTTTGCTAGTCTGGGTAGTGAAGGACATGATGCACAGTCAATCACTACATTCTTGGCATAATTAATTTCTATTCTTTTATTTTTATATGTTTGTATTAGTACATTATAGTTATACATAATATAACTATAATATGAAATGTTAAAGTTGAAATAATCATGTATGCATGGAATATAATTTACTCCATATCAGCCCTCAGTCCTTCCAATTTTTATTCCTTTGAAGTGTTATACTCACTTTCTAAAGGTAATCCCTAAGAAGCTGGGTGCCGTGGCATACCCCTGTAATCCCAGCAGCTCAGGAGGCTGAGGCAGGAGGATGGTGAGTTCAAAGCCAGCATTCCCAACAGCAAGGTGCTAAGCAACTCAGTGAACCCTGTGTCTAAATAAAATATAAAATAGGGCTGGGGATGTAGCTCAGTGGTTGAGTGCCCCTGAGTTCAGTTCCCAGTAACCACCCCCCCAAAAAAAAGATAATCCCTAAAAGATGTAGGGTCCTATTAAACTTATACTGTTGGTGAATATATTTGCTTGCTAGTGCCATAACAAACTACCACAGATTGAATGGTTTAAATAACAGAAAATTATTTTCTCATGATTCTGAAAGCTGGAAGTCCAAGATCAAGGTGTCCACAGGGTTATTGTCTTTTTGGCTTGTAGCTGGCCACATTCTCCCTCTGTCTTCATGGGTCTTTCCTCTGCACATGCCTGTGTCTTACTTTCCTCTTCTTATAGGGAGTCTAGTTATGTGGGATCAGGGCCCACCCTAATATTTTGTTTTAATTCAATTACATCTTTAAAGACCCCAGCTCCAAATAGGGTTATATTCTTAGGTACAGTGGGTTAGGTAGGACTTCAGCTTATGAATATTTGACATACACAGTTCAGTTCATAACAATGTATATATTCAAATTGTTATTCAAATATGTGCAAAGGTAGCTTTATCAAAATGTTCTGGAGACTTGAATGTGACTTTCATTTAACATGGTTTTTAGGAGATAAGCATTAAACATTTCACTTGTCCTAGTCACTAGAACCAGTATCTCTAAATTGGTACATTCAAAACTTGATACAAAATATTGATATATTTTGGTTTTTGTTTCTAAGAGTATAGGGTTGTTTTTAAATAGCAATATAGGTTGCTTATGTGTTTCTTCAAAGAAAAAATAAAATGTTTAACAAATAAAAAATTTAAAAAAATAAAAAATAAAGTGTTTTGTGAAAAGTGTACCCTAAATCTTAAAATGCACCCAGATAATCTAAAAACATACCCCAAGATTTTTGGAAGCCTCAAGTTAGCATAGTAAGTTACCTTTTTGAAATATGGCAGAATAAAATGTCTTTATCACTAAGTTCCAACCCTAAATTACATGTATGTGAAGCCCTCAAATGGTACTAATTAAAACTAATATGTATGAGGGAAACCATAACTGATGTATACATTTCCTGACCTTTACATATAATTGCATTCATTAAGAAATCAACACTTGTCCCCCAAGCACATTTTGGTGCCCCACAAAGTGACTTGCCACCAGGTCTTCGCCTTGGAGAAAGGAGAAGGATGAAGAAATGTTAAAAGGTGGACATATTTTCTCCTCAGACATTATATTTGTCTCCTTCTATTAGATTTATTTTTGGCACTCAGAAGAGCACATCCATATGGGGAACATTTTAAAATTGCTTGTGAAGAGCAGGCACATATCCAAGAGGAAATGTAACCTTGCCTTCATCTGGCATATTGGATCAATGCACTGTAAAAGATCATGTTCAGTTACCTCATTTTTTTTGAATTAGAATTAATGGCTCATTAGTCTTGATCATATCAATATTATAACACCACTTACATTTGATAGAAAAGGGAAGGAGGCTGATGGAGTGCACTTATTCCCTTTTACTCTTAGTGAATAGACGGCGTGCCAGCCTCGGGGAAAACCAGCGAGATCACGGAGGTGGCCCTTTTCAAATAGGTTCCATTTAGGGCAGATATGGACTCATTTGTATGAGGCTCTTGGAAGAAGAGTTAAAAGGTTCTAAAGGTTGGGGTCACTTGGGACATAAATCAGTGTCTCCCCCTACTTTAGGCAGCTGGGCAGAGTGGCGGAACCAGACACCCATAGCATTTCTTTGGCCACATGTTGGACCATATGTTGGAAACTGAAAAAAACAGGCATTAAGAATCTCTTGGATGTCTCTTTCATGAGAAATACCATCTACAAAGGAGCATATGTTTATGCAAAGCTCAGAGAAAGATGTAGGTTGAAGTTTTTTAAATAAAAATGGGAAAAATTGCCAGGTACATGATGATATTATTTAAAACTTCCCCCTTTTCCAAGCTATAAATTATGCCAAAAAAAGAAGCAGATACCAAATTGGTTCTAAAATGAAAGTAAAGCAAGGAGAAACAAAAACTATGGAAGGAAATGCTAGACCAGGAGTTAGGAACTGTAGCTCCATCTTGACCTTGCCACTAACTAGCCATGTAACCATGAGGAGTGGGAATTGTTACTTGTCGGCATCTCTTTTCTGTGGAGCTCTCCTCCTTCCCCCATGCACACAATTTACTGGTCTGTAAACCTATGGCATTAAGAATTAGTATCTTAGCTTGCTGGCCAGTGATTGTCTTAAGGATGAATGTATGATCTTCATGCCAATTCAGGCTAATTAGTACCTTCCATGGGACTTTTTTCTGGAATAATAAGAAAACAGGCACTCCAGTTTCACTAGGATTATGAATTGCAATGATATTCTAACCTGGAAGCTTGTGGTCTCCATCTTTTCCATACAAAAGCTGCCCAGAAGAAATCAGGCTTGAGAAACATCCAGAGAGAAGCAGAGCTGGGTGACAAATATTTAGAGACTTGGATCCCACTAGGCCTTCTAGTTGGTCACCCCCAGAGGTCTATTTGTTGCTAGGCAATTTGTTCCCCTAGTTTTAGCTGTAACTTTGCCACTTGGAGCCTGACTACTGTGATTCCTACATTTAGAATCATTTCTGCAAGCATTTCTCATTTGTGAAGGAACAATCTGTTTAGTGAATTCCTCATCTTCTTTCCATATCTGAATTTTTTAAATCTTCAAATCCAAATATTTTGGCACATTTTATATAAAATTTTATTGCAATAATATTTATTCTTGAACAAACAATAAAACTCAGAAATCTCCAAAAACTTTTTTCAATTATTTGGAATTTTGTGTGTGAGGTTAAATTTATCTTTGTATTAACAAGTGAACTGTTTGATAAGAAAATTGATAGTATAAACAGGATCACAGAATAGCATTTAAAACCCTTTTAAAAATACAAACAGCTTTTGGAAGAGAGGGGGATATGATAAAAGTCTAACATCTATTCATTATAGTATGTCTAAGTGTTAAATATAGCTATTATATCTACTCTAAAGCAATAAAACAAAATATTTTTCTAAAAACATAATTAATAATTAAGACTAGGCAATCCCTCCAGTTATTTCAGTTCTTTGCACCAATCAACACAGAGTGGAAGTTCCATTGCACAAATATCCTCCACAAAATCTTTTTCTTTCATCCTTCAGTGTCATGTCTTTGCTCTGGCAAAGATATAGAGTTTGAATAGAGGACACAAAATTTCTCTCAAGAATAAACATCAAAGAACCCAGGATGTTGGTAAATATTAACCAGCATGATTTAAAAAATAAATGTCCTAAGTTCAGACTTCTTTCATTGGTACTTCCCCAGTTTATTTAAACTTAGGCAGGGAAAAGACTGAGTCAAGAACTTCATTTAAGTGTTCTTTTTGTCCTAACCTTCAGGACCCATGAAATGTCATTTTTGACAACTCTGAAACATGACTTGTTCCACAAAACTCTGAAACAAACTTGTTCCACAAAATAAGCAAGAATTGTACCAGCTGGCAATTGCAGTACTTACACATTATTTACTGGCACACTTAGCACCCCTTCCTGATATGGGAGTGTGGATTATAAAACTTGAGGCTCACAATAATCAGAGTGGGGGAACTAGGCTTGAGTAAGCTGTACAGTTTGAAACCTCAGAGTTTTGATGATGTTATTGCAGTTGCCTTGCGCTCTTCCGATTGCATCAGCTCTCTGTGAGGAGGGGTCTGATCCCCCACTCCTTCTGTGTACCCTGGAGTACCTACTCTCATGTTCACCATGTTGGAGTCTTGTTGTGGTGTCGTGTGAGTGCTTTGGCTGAGGTTTTAGAAGAATGGCCTTGCTTTCGTTGTGGGGTCTCTAATGTGTTGTCAGGAGCCAGAGGGAAAAAAACGATAATCTATTTTCTAATGCAGAAATGACTTAGGAAATCCCTGATGGGAAGGTTCATCTCCGACTATTTTTGAAAGTGTTTTCCAGTGCTAATTTATGAGTAGATTCTGTGGTTTGAGTGCCTCTGCAAAAGACGTCAGAGATGAAGCATCTGAGGAGTGAATGGATACTTTGCATTATCAACTTTGTGTGGCTCTGAGGAGGCAGATGAAAAATAAAGGTGACCACATTCAATTCCTAACAACATAACTGGCAAGCTTCCTCTTCATACGCAGTGAATGAATTCATCAAACAAGCATTTGTGAATTCCCTGTGGGGTTTATAGCCTGTGTAGCTTAATAGTTCTCAAACTTTGGGGTGCAAAAGAATCAACTCGGGAGTTTATTAAATTACCAATCTCTAAGCACAATCCTCAAGAATACTGATCCTGCTAATTCAAGGCAGTGTTTAAGAATCTGATTTCCATTTGAGGGGTTCATAAACATGCTTTTCTTCCTAACACTGCTATTTTAGAGAGAAAAGCTCAGTCACAATGCCCAGAAAGGCTCAGTTGCCTGGGAATGTAAAAGGCATGATGACAAAAGCCCCCAGAAGATCAGATGGTGCTACTGAGATGCATAGACAGGCAGGTGGTCAAGTATCATGGGCTAGACTTAGACTTGAGAGAGGTTCATGAAGGATTTTAAAAGTAACTGGGACTTCAAAGAAGTCAGCTCTGATCCTACCATTCCTTTTTTTTTTTTTCCACACAAGGAGAATGAGAGGCAGAGACAGAGAGGTTAAACAACTGACCTATGGTCACTCAGCTGAGTTAAATGTCAAGGACTGAAGGAAGAATCTTCTGCCTTTGTGTCCAAGACACCTGACCTTATAAGTAGCCCTTGAAATGTTTGCTCTGGATGCAGTGGAGGAAGGTACAAAGAGCAGTATTCTATTAGAGTGACAGGGGAAAACTTTAATGAAGTAGCTAAATAAACCTATTGTTTCTAGATTTGGGTTAGTAAAGCAGAGGAGATGTGCTGATAATTTTCAGTGATATGCAGATAATGAGCCATACGGAAGGAAGGGTCTTCCAGGATTTGATTCTATGTAGATTTTCATCACTGAATTAAACGTATACAAATAATATTATAACTAATAATTATTGAATACAATTAGCTTTTTATATGAATAAACTCAATCTTTTCAAACAAAACAAAAGACCCTATAGGGCTTAAAATACTATCTCTAATTAATAAATGAGGAAAACAAATCACAAAAGGATTAAGAAATTTGTCAAAGTTTGTACAGCTAGTAAATGGTGAAGAGTGGATGCAAATGAAAAAGCTGTGGCTGGGTGTGGTGGTGCATGCCTGTAATCCCAGCAACTAGGGAGGTTGAGGTAGGAGCACTGCAAGTTCAAGGCCAGCCTTAGCAACTTAGTGAGGTTGTAAGCAATTTAGCAAGACCCTGTGTCAAAAATTAAAAATTCAAAGGGCTCAGGATGTAACTCAGTGGGAAAGCACTCCCAGGTTCAATCCCCAGTACAAAACCAAAAACAAACTAGCTGCTTTCTCAGTTCTTGCTAAACCAATACTCCATAAAGAAACTTAAACCTGCATACGATGGCTTCATGCTTAGAAAAATAGCCAAATTGCTGATCGATAGGATCAGAATTTTGAAAAGGTCCTGAGAGGTTGAAATTAATGATATAACTTAATAAGGATACATGTGAACTCCCACTTAGGCTAGGAAATCATCTGCGTACATATAAGGAGGCCAGCAATTCCTGGCTTAAATACAATCCACATGAAAAAGATTCAGGGATTTCAGCTGACTTTACACACATGAAATATAATGTAAAGTGGCTGCCAAAAATCTTATGCAATTTAAGGCATAAGCCACAATGTAGATACATGTCCCACTGCATTTTAAATATGTTAGGTCACAATCAGAGAATTGGAAAACAATTTTTTCAAGAAGACAGACCAGCAAGTTGTGTTTCGAGTGGAAGCCTTTTGTGCAGTAAAGTGAAGATCTGCAAGTTTAGGCAGCCTAGCATCTGTCCTCCTCCTCTTTCTCCTCTTCCTTCTCCTCTTCCTCTTCATCCTCCTCCTCGTCCTCCTCCTCCTCCTTCTCTCTCTTTCACATCAGGTCAATGCCTTATTTTCTTTTATGCATCTACACACTCTCACATCATTTCCTATGGGCTAGTTCCATCTCCCATTCTGTGCTCTGACCAAGGGGCAGGTCCATGATTCATACTGGACAATATTCCATCTTTTGGTGATTTTTCATCTGTTCATGAGAAAAAATGTTTGGAGCAGAAACATTCTAATACTGGCATCTTCAGGAAAGTGCCTGAGTGTGCCTTACCAAGATTTCTGTACATTGTCAGGGTTCCTGTGTTTTTTTGAGGCTGATAGCTCAATTTCAGGTACTTCTGCATGGAGATTTCTTTTTGATCAATCAGCCCTTTCATTCAGATGACATCAGAATTCAGGGCAAATCCTACAAACAGTAGTTTCTACTTCTTTTCCTTATCATCATCGTCATGCTCCTTCACTTCTCTGTTCTTCTCTGGAGAAGTCCTGGATTTCAAACTTTGTGAAACAGTGAATATAAATATGGTGAGTGATTATAAATATGGAAAGTCATTTCCTCTTAGCATATTTAATGCAGTGAAATTATGTTTCTGCACTCTTTTAAGTATAGGAGGTCATGTGTCTGGCACCAGACAGGTGGAGACAATGAGAACAGTATCATGAACATGCAAAGAGAAGAAAGAAAAACTATCACAGTAGACATAGGAATTTAGGGAGAAATTTTATTTTATTTTTTGAACCGGGGATTGAACTCAGGGACTCTGGGCCACTGAACCACATCCCCAATCCTATTTTGTATTTCATTTAGAGGCAGGGTCCTTACCAGTGCTGAGGCTGACTTTGCACCCACAATCCTCCTGCCTCAGCCTCCCGAGCAGCTGGGATTACAGGCGTGCGCCACCATGCCCGGCAACATAGGAATTTAAGTAGGCAAAAAATAAACATCTTAATTGAAAAGAAAAGAAAAATAGAAAAGAGGTAACATTACAAAAAGAAAAATGCTAAGAGAACGATTATGCTGATACTTGTGTGTTTATGTGTTGTAGTTTATCAGTCACTTTTACAGATTTTCTTTTTTGCTAATGTGAACTATCTATAGTAAGTATTATGACCCCTGTTTTCTAGGCAGACTTCCAAAGGGCTGGACAATTTGATTTGCCCCAAGTCTTTAAACTATGATTGACATGGGTAAATGACCCATTAGTATTTGCTAATTTTACGCCATCTCTTCCTCCCAAACCCCTTCCTTTGCTCTTCTGGTTGTGAATCTCTGTTAAAATTATTTCAGAAAACTCTCAGTTTTCTGTTTCCTTTCTTTCTTTGAGCATGCTCGATGCCTTTCATTTTCTTTAGAACCAATTGCAGAACTCATCTTTCACTCATGAGAAAAATGCCCAAACCAGGTCAAATTGTGCACATTCTTTCTCCAATGCTTGCTTTCCAAACAATGTCTCCCATGCCAGGTTTGCTATTCTTGCAGATTTACTGGGTGGAAAACCTAAAGTATCCACACACAGCACCTTTGGTCATTCACTAAGATCCCTATTTGTTCAACCAAAATGCAGGTGACTACATTCTGGTCAGTTCTGTGGAACTCCAAACTGAAATCAAAGCCTGTGGTTCCTTGTCCCTGTGACTTAGCTTTCAGAGGCTGGAAGAAGGGAGTCCTTCCTTGGTATTAGCCAGAGATTTTTCTGAAAGCAAAAGGCCCAAGAAAAGAAAGTAACTGTGTAGGGAGTGGAGTTTGTATTAAGTACCTGACTCCTGCTGGGAACAGTGATATGTGGTTGTTTTATAAATTAGCCACATTTGAATTCTAAATCACTACAGGTGCAGCAGAGCCTTTGATATAAGACTAAGCTTATTTCCCAACAAACAAAATAATTGCTAAACATTGGTGAGTTGGTGGGGAGGGGGTTGGAGGAGAGTCTGCTATTTGAAGAACTATACCTGCTACCCAGATAATATTCTCAACACTTGACAGTACAAAATAATGGTATTGATAAGATGAGTAAATCTGATCCTGGCTATTTTATGTCAAATTGGTAGAAGACAAATTTTCATGCAAGTATGCAGAAAAGTAATAAACCTGCTTAAGGAACAAATTTAATGGTTTCTAAGACTATATATTTCTAATAATTGTTTATACTTTTAATTTAACACGATTATTCCTAGCAGGAAGCTTGTTTCAAGTGGTGGAGAGATTGGAATAAAACTGAAGATTCAGAGTTTTTAAAAAAAGAAAAAGTTTCCAAGGGAATTCAACATGATTAGATAGAATTCCTATCATATTAATTTCTTTGTCTCAAATAATTTTTTTGTAATAAATCTTGAGTAGGTTTTAGTTGTTATCCTCCATTCTACCTCAGGCAAGAGAGAGGTAAGAAAGGGGGAGGAGAGAATTTTTTAAAATTATTTTAATAATTTAAATTAATAATTTTAAATTACTTTTTGGTTGATTACTAAAGGCATTTCCACAACTTACTTTGTTTTAGTTCTAATTTAAAAAGTTGAAAACATCAAATTTTAACCTTATGCTATTTTTAAAAAATCAGACGAGTGTTTCAGAGCAGTCAGTAGAGAGTTGCTGGGAGCAGTTCGAGAAGGCATCAAGCAATGGAGATAATTATTTCTGGTTGCTCTTTGGTCCATGAGAAATTAATTTGGGCTTGTCTAGCGGAACCATCACACCTTCCAATTCAATTCACCTCTCTGGGCTCTGAGACCTAATGTCAATAATTAAGATTGCAAAGTAAGTTTGAAATCTGTTGGCAAGCCCGTGTGAAATTCCCTCACCATTGCTTAGGTTCTGCCTGTTCTGGGGATATGTAAAACCCTCTCTCTCCAGTGTTGCCAAGTCAGCACTTTCCAGAGCACTTAGAAATGATGGCATCCCCACCTCTCCATCAACGACAGCCGAAAGCCCTAACTGCTAGTAATGGCATAATGGGGAGCAGGAGGGAACTTTAGAAAGGGTCTCGGGAAATACTTTCCCAGGGCAAGTCAATATGAATGTGAGCTTGTCTTCCAGAGTGAACAGCAAAGTCCTGTCACCAGGATTCTGCCCATTGTGCTATTAATACTACTGCTGCTTTCCTGGCTCTGCAGGTTGATCAAGCACCACTCGTGCATTAGGCTCCTGGTGGAGCAGACTTAGACAGAGTGTCTGCAAGACGAAGCACTCCAAAATGTTCTGCAGGAAGCAACCCCACGCTGACAGCAAGAGAGGAATGGATGGTCTCTTTCCCAAGTCTCTGTTTCTATTATAAATTAGATGCCTGCTTAAAAAATGAGCAAAGCATAAATAATTTAAAACAAATCAAAGGCCTTTATTACCACCACTGTACCCAGGCTTTTGAAGATAACTCGTCTATCGCCGCACATTTATGGATGCTTGCTCTGCTTTGCTCTCTGTTTCTGCCAGAAGGATGAGTATACTAACAAAAACAGAAAGAAAAGAAGAGAAAACACCCAGTGTGGTTTCCAGTCTAATGTCACTTGCAAGTCCCAGGCTCCAAAGGAACTGGAGTTTATTCTTGGTATACTCCACATCCTCAGTCCAAGATGAAACTGTCTCCCCTTTCCTTCCCCAAAGGATGAATTTATTTAAAGTCAGAAAGATTCCAGGACAAAGCCAGCAGGGATGTCTTGGGAAGCATGTGAAAGCAAATGTTCATCGATCCAACTCTTCCCATTCATCCTTGTTACTTCTTCCAGGTCTGGCTGTGGTAGGGTGGTAGGGCTGCAGCTTCATCTACCTTTTTTTTTTTTCCCATAGTGACAAAGGTCTGAGGATCATACCTGATTATTCTGGTGTTAATAATAGTTTGTTACTTAACTGTGTATTTCAATTATGTTTGTTTTGTAGAAAAATTATCTGACTCCCTTATAAACAAAATTAATGATGATCTTTTACAAGGAGACATGGAATCAAATGGAGAATTACTAAAAACTGAGGCAAAACAATGGTCCCCTAACCCAAAAAAAAAAAAAAAAATTTAAGAAGGTTAAATGAGAAAGTAAGAATGGAAAACTGGAAGTAGGAGTGTCTTGAAGTCATGAAAAATTTGCAAATCCTGCTGCTTTGTTAAGGAAAAAAGAGTAGGTAAATCTCGGAACACTGGCAGAAGCAGAACACTTTTAGTTCCCAAACTCTGCTGTGCAGTGTATCCACTCTGGTTCTTATTAAAAATTCAGGTTTCCTGATTCACACTAGGAGATTCTACATCAGGAAATCTGGAGTGAAACTCAAGAATAGGCACTTGGGAATCCCTGCTGTAAGAAGTAATAAAAGGTTAGCGTGGGTAGTTAACACTTGTATTTTAGCTACATAAAACCCTGAAATAAGTCAGACCAGATAAGACTAAGCCTGGAGTGAGCCAGGTGGTTGAAAGTAATTCTAGTAGCCATTAGCCATTGATGTTTATGGCAGTTTCTCTGAATTATGGTTATATTTTTTGTTATTTATTTATAAAATTTCTAAAGAGTATAGAGAATAGCATTGTATTTATTTGCCCCAAACAGTTAATTTAGTAGTTGGACTATCAAAGTGAAGATCTATCCACTCCCTGGATAGCAGTTTGTAACTTATCTGAAGACTTTTTTTTTTTTTTTTTTTAGGAAAAGAAAAAGTATCTTTATTATTATGTGGGATTGTGGATTGTTTTGTAACAGATAAGGGATCTGAAGACTCTTAACCTATTAGCCAAAATGATATCAGAGCCAACATGGAAGACAAAACAGGTGGTACCCTTTTAGTATAGCACATCTCAAACTTTTTTGAGAAGACCTTTACACTCTCAAGAATTATTGGGGACTCCAAAGAGTTTTGTTTTTGTGTTGGATGGGTTATTTCTATTGATGCTTACCATATTTTCAATAAAAAATGAGAACTTTTAAAATATTCAATCCACATAAATATAACAAAGTGAGTCTATTATATATTAGTAAAAATCATCCATTGAAAAAGATCTCATTTCCATAAACAAAACAAAAATTGTGAAGAATATCGTTGTTTTACAGTTTTAGAAATCCTTTATAGATGTCTAACTTTACAAAAGATACTTGGATTTGTATATTTGCATCTCCATTCAATGTGTTGCAAGATGTTCTTTTGACTCAGGTGCATAAAGAAAATCTGACTTCACACTGATACATAGTTGGAAAAAGGAAGACCTTAGGGATCCTAGGAAAGTGTATCAGGGACCTGGGCTCCTCTGGCTATACTTTGAAAATCGCTCTTGTGGAGTAAATCCAAGGCCCTCACCATGATCGTGAGTGAGAGTTTACAGCTGAAAGTACACAGTCCTGAGGTCTGTGATGGCGGGTTCAAATCACAGAGACCTCAGATAGGACAAAACATGGCCAAGCGTGGTGGTGCACACCTGTAATTCGAGCAGCTTGGGAGGCTGCAGAAAGAGGATTGCAAGTTCAAGGCCAGCCTCAGCAACTTAGTGAGACCCTGTCTCAAAATAAAAAATTAAAAGGATGGGGACGTGCTCTGTGGTTAAGTGTCCCTGGATTTAATCCCTGGTACAAAAAAATAAAAAGAAAAAAAAAAAAAAGAGGACAAAGTGTGTCCACATATTCCAGATTGTCTGGGAGGAAACTACCAAGAATAAAGAGGTATGGACACTGCCATGAGGTATCATCAGGGATGTTATGGGACAGCAGCTGGGTTTGGAGATGGTGGGTTCATTCAGTGAGGGAGTCTGAAGTGACATTTCTGCAGCTTTGTAATCTGAGACAGCTCAGGCCCACTGGTTCATGCATTTAAAAATTCTGTTTAGTCTCTCAGACATCAGGTGCCTCAATAAGCCTTGCTCAACATTTCTGAGTTGTTTTTTTTTTTTTCCTGAGTTAATCTGCAGCTGAAGCTTTTTATACTATAAGTAAAGGATTTCCCATAAGTTTTACCCATTTTTTTTCTAACAGTACTTCTCTTTCTTTTTTTTAAAGAAATTTCATAATCTCCCCTACTTTTGAGCAACTATTTCCCTTATCTCCATAGACTAACTAATTCAGCAGTCCAAGGAATAACTTGTAGATTTGTATCTTTTATTGTTTACTGAGTGCCTCCTGTGTTCCAGCCACTTCCACAAACATATATCTCATTCCACCCAAACTAACCCTTCAGATTTTTACTGGTACAAAAATCTGGTACAAATATTTACTGGATTTTACTTGGATTTGTATATTTGCATCTCCAGTCAATGTGTTGCAAGATGTTCTTTTGACTGAAGTGCATAAAGAAAATCTGACTTCACACTGATACATAGTTGGAAAAAGGAAGACCTTAGGGATCCTAGGAAAGTGTATCAGAGACCTGGGCTCTTCAGATTTTTACTTTTGTAGGTGGATAAACTAATACTGCCCAAGGTCACCCAAGGTCTATCAGATGACAACATCCATGCTCTTGGACCATCATGTTTCATACCACCTTACCCCAGGAAAGCCCTGCATTCTGCTCTTACAACATCTGCTACATCTGAATTCACTTTCTTAAAGCATGAAATGACACTAATTCCTTAGTTCTGTCACTACTACTTTTGACATTGTCCACACAGTTGTCTCATCATGATTCTACTCCAAGCAAATTACTTCCAACCCTAATTTTATCCCAGCTGCCTTCCAATAATGCCCTCCTCCTACCCTCTCACTTTACTCCCATCTTTGGGATTAGTGGTCAAGGGCCTGGGTGCTACAGTCAGACTACCTGGGTCCAATTCTGCCTCTGCCAGTTCCTGACTACTGTGGACTCTTGGAGAGTGGATTGACTTTCTCTGTCTTGGATGCCTCATCCGCAGACTGGTAGCAATGATAGTGCTCACCTCTTAGGGTTTTACGGAGACTTAATGGGTTAATGCACATGGAGCATTTCAAATGGTGTTAGATATGCTCTTAATGAGGATTAGCTCTCAGATTACTTTTCCAGCTATACAGCTCAGGTCAGCTCATTCCATGGTGGAGCAAATGGCAATATCACCCCATTCATACCAAATAAAGACCAAACTCTTAAGCTTGATCTTCAGTGCTCCTCCAACCTATTTGTCTTCCTTCAACCAATTTCCCATACTTCTTTTCCATTAGATTGCCAAATACACCTCTCTGACAACCAGAACAGTTAGATGTCTCTCTCATATTCTTGTTTCCATATCTTTATTTCTCTATACATCCAACTTTCTGCACATTAAAATTCCATTTATTCTTCAAGACTCTAAAGTCATCCTTTTAAGAGGCTTCCCTCATTTTTCCAGTAGAAAGTAATCTTTTTACCTGTAGATTCAGCTCTTTATTAAACTGCTCTTTTGGTACTTCACAATGTGTTATTATCAAATATAGTTATCTATGAATCCATCTACCCAACTAAAATGCAACCCCCTCCCAAAACAGGGAATATGTTGGACTAATATTTGTGTTCCTCTAAGTGTCTTCAGTTTCTTGTTCATAATGAGAATTTAATAAAAATTTTGTTTGAATGCCTGGGATATGGGTTTTATCTCATAATAATAGCTACCCTTTGTTGAGATCTTTCTCATTGCCAAGTACTGTGGGGATTATTATTATTGTGTATTGTCTTATTCAATCTTTACAACTTTATGAGGTATTGTTATTCTTCCCATTTTTCAGATGAGTACATTGAGTCACAGATAAGTATTTCACTCAGTGTCACCCAGTAGTACTTGGCCCCAGTGTTGCCTAACTCCAAACCCACACTGCATTCAAAGGAAGGCTTTATGGAGCTGGATTGACACACACACACATATATACTTACTGGGACCTAATTGGCCGCTGGGCTTTCTGCCATCTCAACAGTCACATCCTGAACTCCCATAGCTCTATCTTAGTTGAAATGTTCTTCTTCCTTTATGGAGATGATGAATTCTAAGAGCAGCCACAGGGAGACCTCTTCTGCTGGCTCCACTCCCTGGGACAGAAATCAGGTTCCAGTAGGTGACTGAACTCTCCAAAGGATTTGTCAGCATTTATGCCAGGCTTGTTAAAATGTAGCAAGCAAAACATTCAGTGCCTAATGTGCAATGCATTGTAGCTTATTTGATAGTATATTTATGCATACATCTTTGGAAACAATATTCTTGTAAATCTTGTATCAAACCCTTGGGGAGATATTGGTAGTAAGCAGAAAATCAGCATCACATTGATCCTACATGCTCCACGATGCTAGCAGTAGTCATGAAATTGAATTTCATCTTAACATATTAAAATCAATATGCAGTGTTCAGTTTAATTTAGAATGTAAATACCATCAAGGGCTCTCAAGACAGAGAAAATAATAGTTCCTAACTCAGATATGTATGTATCATTACACAGACCACTTTCTGTTATTTACAGCAAGCATGACCCTGGAATAGAAAAATATGTTGCACAGCCTGTCAGAGCAAATGAGAACTCAAGTTCTCAATTGATCAGAATCAGTGGCTAATAAGGTTTGTCTTAAACAAACATGGAAAGTTTGGCTAGTTTTTTCTCCATATTTTATCTTAAAATAAAAATAGGAAAATTTCACTTATTGCTTCTGATTCTCTAAACTGTACAATCAGGCACCATAGATGGGTGTGGTGGTGCATTCCTGTAATCCCAGAGACTCAGGAAGCTGAAACAAGAGAATTGCAAGTTGGTGGCCAGCCTTAATAACTTAGCAAGGTCCTAAGCAATTTAGTGAGACCCTGTCTCAAAAAAAAAAAAAAAAAAGAGCTGAGGATATGATTCATTTGTTAAGTACTCCCAGGTTCAATCCCTAGTACCAAAAAATAAAATAAAATAAAATAAAATAAAATACCATCACTTTGTGTAAAATTCCAGTGGGAGGGAAAGAGTGCAGAGAAATTTTTGTAATATGTTACAAAACAAAAAACAAACAGCCAAAATTCTCTTTGCCTCATGATGTATGTAGCTCCAATGGATGACCCTTGATTTGGGATATGAGAATGTGGAGTGCAAAATTTGAGAACTTATAAATTCTCTCATTTTATTCTTCTGATTTGTTGTTTATTCATCTTCTTCTTTCTAAAATCATGGATAAAATGGACATCGGCAGTTATTTTGATCACTATTATATGATTATTGTATTTCTTTTTTTAATTTTTTTTTATTTTGGTTCATTGTACACAAATGGAGTACAACTATCGTTTTTCTGGTTGTACACAAAGTAGAATCATTCAATTTGCGTATTCACACGAATACATAGGGTAATGATGTTTGTCTCTTTCTATTATCTTTCCTTCCCGGTCCCCTCCCCACCCTGATTATTGTATTTCAGTGAAGAAAGGAAGATAGGCTAAGTTCTTTGCATATGTGGTTTTAGTTAATACTCTTACTAGCTCTGGATGCAGGCATCCTTATCATTTCTATTTTATAAATGAGAAATGGAGATTTAGAGAAGTGACACTACTTGTCCAAAGTCACACAGCTTTTAAGTAACCATTAAGATTTGAACAGGGGTTGTGTGACTCTGAAAGACATTCCCTTTTCTGTGACTGTCCTGGAGTGCTGTTCCCTTGGCTATAATTATCCTGTCTTCAAACAAATCAAGCCTCTCTTCTAAAGAGACTTGAAAAGCACCCAGACAGTGAAAGGAAGGTCTTATGACCTGACTGGGAAAGTGTGAATTTCCCAAGGCACAGGGGTAAGGCAAATAATCAACACAGGTGTTGTCAAGCAGCAGCCGTGATTTTGTGACTAATCCAGTCTTCCATTTTCATTGTTGCTGTTGGCCCTCGTGAATGCAATATTTCTATAAGAGCTCAAACACAACCTTGAAAGTCTGTAGCAGTCTATCATTTAGTTTTCCAAAGGGCACAGCTAAGAATCAGGCTTACAGAGCACATTTATCTTTGTTCTTCCTCCTGCTGGCACGGGTGATGTCCAAAGAGTATGTAATCACCCAGTCAAAAATGCTTATTGCCTGTATTACCTAAGCACTCTGGGGGGAGAAAAAAAGCCCCTCAGTGGTATTTAAGTAGCCCCACGTTTACCCTTAAAAGAATATATATTATCCGCTGGTTTCTAGATTTCTCGCAGTGATTGAGTAGCGCTGCACTTTCAGGAGCTGCTTCTCAGGTCAGAATCACAGGGATACTGTGAGGTAACGTCTGGAGAGCACTCTGAGCTCTTTTGAGAAAGCTGCAATGTCAATACCATGTATTATTATTTATCATCAGCCCAAGAGAAAGGCATAGGCAAGTAATACCTTTTATTTTCTTCCCTGGATCCTGTGACTCAGATTTCAGTTGGGGGAATGTTCCAGCACCTGTAGTTGTTGACTGAAAAGATGCAGGTTGTATTGGGGCACTCCAGCCACAGAGGATCCTTTCAGTGCCATAGATGAAGAGAGACAGATCCAGAGGATGGACAGGCCAAACACACTGTCCCCGAAGGAGCAGAAGCTGTGCTTTCCTTGTGCTGGAGATATCCTGTGTGTGTGTGTGTGGTGTGTGTGTAAGAGGGATGGATTTTGCACATCTGGCAATAATGAAGCACACCTTTTTAGAAAAATCAAAGTTCCTAATACAGGAGCATGTGAGATTTTTCAATTTGTAAAATGTATGCACTCCTGAGTTGACCAGCCTGGGTTCAGACCCATTTTGGCTCCCACAAAATACAAGTTATCTCTTAAATTTCATCTCAGATGCCATGATTTTATCTTTAAACTTTTTAAAGTAGCTCTTGTGTCCACCCAAAATTCATTCGTTGAAGTCCTATCTCCAGTACTTCTGAAGGTAATTACATTTAGAACAAGGAGCATTAAAGAGGTAATTAAGCCTAAATGAGGTCACTGTGGTGTGGGCCTTACTCCAGTATGATGGGGGTCTTTGTGAGCAAAGATTAGGGCATAGAGATACCGAGGGAAGACCATGTGCAGAAAAAGAGGAGATGGTCATCTCTCAAGATGTCAGAGGAAACAAACTGTGTCTTCACCTTGATCTCAAGCTTTTAGCCTGTGGAATTATAAGAAAATAAATTTGTTACATAAGCCACCCAGTGTGGGATATTTCCTTACTTTTCTAGTAAACTAACACAGCAACCATAAAGTGACTAATAAAAAAAAAATTATGCTCTTTAAAATTTTGCTACTCAAAGTGTGACCCATTGGTTTCACTGTGGACCTGATAAGAACTATAGAATCTCAACTCGCACCCAGAACTTTGGAATTAAATTATTCCTTTTTTCCAGTTCCCCAGGTGATCTATATGCACATAAAGATTTGAGAAGAACTATCATTGCCTGATTCAGTTTGTTTTGATGGGTAACAAATCACCCAAAATTTCAAGCATAAAACAGCAGTGACTTACAGTATTAACTCCTGATTTTGTGAGTTGGCTAGGGGATCATTGCTGGTTTTACCAGGGCTCTCCCATGTGGCTGCATTGGCATAGCCATTGATAAGCAGCTGTATCTCATGAGACTTCTAATATTTTATTACTGTTTTTATTGTATAAGTTTGTAAGGCTACCTTATATTTATGACCAGGGTGGTGTTTTTCTACTTATGGTAGAAATATAAAATTCCATTTTTAAGTAAGTACATTTTTTTAGAAAAAGGAATCATGCTTGAAGTCATTTGATACAAAGATGCAAAGAACATTGTTAAATGAATAATGTTATGAACTGTATGAAGCTATGGCAAATCTTGAACTTAGTATGTGAACTATTAAAGTTTGAGAAACACTCTCCTGGTTTAAAATCTTCAAATTTTCTAAGGGATCAAAGACCACCTACTACTTTCAATATTTGTGGGAGTCTTTGAAAGGATAGTAAGGAAGTGGAAAGACATGAAGTCATTAAGATATTTTTTTCTCCTTTAGACCCTGGGAATCAAATTGGAACTCAAGGTGTAGGAGAAAGAGAGAGCGTGCCTCCTTGCTCCCCTCTGTGTCTCTTTTAACCCAGGATTATCATGGTAATATCAGCACCTGACATTTATGTGGGATTTTATGGTTTGAAAAGCTCTCACACATGCTTGAAGTCATTTGATCTGTAAAGCATTTGATCTGTATGGCATTTTATCCTATATAGAAAGTGATTGCTTATCTTTGAAGGGAAGGAAGGTCTGGCTATTGTTGGAATATTTCTCCTGATACAGTCAGAACTTCCCTTATATGCATGGTGTTTTCTATAAGGTTGACCTTGTTGGAGGCCAACTGTGCTTTTGGTCTTCTAAGAGTTGCTGGGCAGAGCAGTATCAACATTAACTGAGTGTTTTCCAAGGAGGACAGGGCCAATGGACTGAACGGTATGGTGGACTGGTAAGCCTAGAATCAGCCCACTACTTTACCACATTTGTCCCTTGTGACTTTGCCTCATAGTCTTGGTAGAAGTATTTGATCATTGACAATAATGGCAAAGTTGTATGCCATCTAAAGTCCTCCCTGTCCTTCAAGCACTCTGAATAATTTTCCCTCCTCAGTTTCCTTGAGGTGCAATTTCTTTTTCCTGTTACTAGAGTTTCATAGAAATTTTTAAAATATTATTTTATTTACTTATTTTGATGTGGTGCTAAGGATCAAATCCGGTGCCTCACACATGGTAGGCAAGTGCTTGGCCATTGAGCTACAGCCCCAGTCCTAGTTTCATAGAAATTTAATAAGATCTCTATTTTAATCTTTATTGGGGTTGTTTATGTTTGTGTTTATTTCCAGTGCTAAAGTGTAGGTCCCTAAAAGTGTAAAACAATTCTTTCCAACATTTATATTCACCAGAGTCTCTAATGCCATGTTTTACACATGGCAGTTGCTGAAGGAGGTTTTGTGGGCTAAAGATCAAAACATAAGACACAAACTATTATCAAAAAGGGAAAAGATTTTAAGCATGTTGTTTCACATGAATATCCTGAGATTTTATAGTATGTGCATTGTAGCCTAAATATAAATTTTTGTATCTCAATTCCACCAGTTTTTGGTCTTTTTTTTTTCCATTTTCTATTTTTCTTTCTAGGTGTGAATGTTCAGGGCAGTGGAAGCTGTGGCTGAAACAAGTGCTACTACCGTGGTCTCTGAGCAGACTTTTATCTTTAATTTTAAAATATGTGATTCCCATTCTTCTACTGAGTTTTAAAAATTATAGACACATGTTGTGAAAGTCTTATTTTTCTTTAGTTGTGTGTGCAATAATGAATGCTTATTCAGACAATTTCATTACAGATACCTCAGGATATATAACTCAGATAAGATTTTAACAGGTAGAACTAATACCTGATAGCAATTTAATAATTTACAAGAGAACTATGATTGTTTTAACCTTCAAAATAAAGCTTATTTAATCAGGCAGAGAAATTTTGGCAGCGGCTTTTTAAGTTCATGTGCCTTGTGATTAAATTTATTAATGCTAGACATCCTTCAGTAACTTGACAAATTAAGAACTCTATTTCCCAGGAACTCTCAGTTGCCACTTCTAATATCTCAGATTGATCTGGCTCATCTCACCCCTGGTCTGAATTTTGCTAAGGGAGAGTGTCACACATTATTCAAAGGCTATGCAGTGTTTTCGATCATGTTCTAAGCTCTGGATATATTTTGTTTATTTGTGTAATTACTCCTCTTAGCTGTGAGAATTTGGAAGTGCAAGTAAAGGAATGAGGCCTAAATATTGTATTTGTTCCGCATTTTCACTTTTAAAAACTCTCATGCTCTATGGTAAGACAGTGACAAGCTTAAAATAGTTTCTAAAGTGATCTTTTCTAACCTCCTATGAAAATAAATACAATCAGCTCAACAATTTAAGAAAACACTGGTTCCTGGAAACTTCCAAAATGCCCAATAAGAAATTGAAATATACAGAAACAAGAAGAGATTTTGAAGGAACTAACAATTGGTCAATGCTTTGAAATGCAAGGCAAAGTGGGATAAAATGTGTGTGCTTTAAAATTAAAAATAATCAAAATCAAAAGTACATAAAAAAATGGTGAAAAATATGAAAGGCTTGAATGTGAAAATTAGAGCTAACATTCAAACACGTGGCAGAGCTTGTGTGGGAAGGGTACCTACAATTGGTGGTTTGGAGAAACTGATTTGAAGAATCCAGTTGCTACCTACATATGCATTTTTACCTGATCAGTATGGCTGGCTGATAAGGAGGGTGGAAGTCATGCTAACTCGTCAGCCAGCCTCTTGGATGAAAAAGTAGAGGAAGATAAAAGGATATAATGTTTAGATGTTCTGTTTAGGATGTATTTTTTCCACTGGCCAAAAAAGAAGCAGCTTCTTTTTGCAAAATATACTATTAACTAATATACTATTAACTAGTATAACTAATATACTATTAACTTTCAGTATTTCATCCTGCATTCAATGATGGACTCATGTGTCCTGGACTTTTGGAACATATTTTGGTGCTAGGTAAAGATCAAGTCCAGACACACATACTGCCTACATGTACACGTGTGAGCACATGTGCCTTTGTAAAATGTTAGAGAATTTAGAAACTAAGATTTGTGAGGTTATGCAGGCCAAATTCTTTCTCCATGATACAATGAACAAAATTTTATTGAAAGAAGTTTAAATAAAGGACTTCGTGTAGAGAATGTACTTAGTGTGCATAATCCCAGCATCAAATAAATAAGTAAATAAATTAACTGAAATAGAGATGTTCAAGGTCCTCAAAGTTAAAAAAATGCTCTCCTAAAACTTGATTAACATGGAATTCAGCAATGCACTTGTAGATTACTTCAAATGTACAAATAGAAGCATATTGTGTATCCAAATGTATGGTATTTTTTAAGATACAATAAGAACCAGATTATTAAAAGAGAGAGAACCTGGGGCTGGGTTTGTGGCTCAGTGGTAGAGTGCTTGCCTAGCACATGTGAGGCACTGGGTTCGATTCTCAGCACCGTATATAAATAAATAAAATAAAGGGCCATTGCCAACTAAAAAAAATTATTTCAGAAAGAGAACAGTAAGTCATTTAATCATTGAACATTTAGAGGAAAGCAAAGAAAACCAAACGAGAAATAAAAAGATGAAAATGATAAAAGAAATTGCAGATATTAGTAAATTATAAAGTAAAATTTGTAATTGGAAAGAAGAATTAAAAAAGGAACATTTTTAAAGAAATTCAATAAAATAGATAAGTACCTAGCAAATCAAATGACAAATTGGACAAAATGCAATTATATACCAGTAGAAATAAAAAGTTCTCATAAGTGCTTGCATAAGCCCCTATGTTTAATTTTATAATGAGTTGAGTCTAAATGACATGATTATTGGGAAGAAAAAATATACATCCATAGAACTGACTTCAACAAGAGAAAACCTGCATAAGAAATTAAGATCATAAAAAGAATAACTTTACCAAGGTAGTTACACAGCCTATGATTAAAAAAACCCAAAAACAAAAAACAACAACTTTGCAAAATTGAGGAAAAGAAGTTTCAGAGCAGAAATGACATGCCCTTGGGCAGACACCAGTATAGTTTCTCCTATCCTGAGAGGACAGAAGGAGATGGGCTCTGGGACAGCCTGGGTCCCTGAGTGACCATGAAGAACAGAGCCCCCTACTGACCCGCAGTAGACATATATCCTGAGTAAGTAATAAAGGTTATCTACTGACATGTTGAGGTTGGTTGTTACTGCTTAGTCCGTCTTGACTGAAACTAACAGAGATATAAAAATATACTAAGCAGAACAAATAAGTATCTAGAGAAAAGATTATCTAAAAGAATATTACATGTGAACAAGAAACAACACAGATAAGTGTGGGAAGGCACAAAAATAATTAGTTAAGTGGAAAATGAAAATTTTGATTCTCTCATATTATAGATGAAAATAAATTTGAATGTGATTGAAGACTTAAATGTAAGTAGGGACTCAAGCCAAAATAAATAAATAAATAAATAAAACGAATAATCTGGGTGAATATTGAAATGCTTAGAGCCATCTGCTTTTGGGGAGTTTAAAAAAACATTTAGAACAAGAATTAAAAGTTAACTCCAATGAAAGACCGAAAATAATAATAATAATAATAATTATTATTATTATTACTGCTATTATTATTATCTTGTACTGGGATTTGGGTTTACTTCCCTGAGCCACATCCCAACCCTTTTTATTTTGAGACAGGGTCTCACTAAGTTGCTGAGAGGCTGTCCTAGAACTTATGATCCTCCTGCCTCAGCCTCCTGAGTAGCTGAGATTAAAAACATGTGCCACTGCACCTAGCCCCAAATTAACAAATATTGAATTAAATATGAAGAATCATAATCTAATCAAGTGCTACTCAACTCTTACGTTATTATTATATGAGTATAAATCAAAAGGATAAAATCAAATAACTCATTCTTAGCAAAATTCATGTTTTAACTTATAAACCAATCTAATCTATATTGAATTCTAATCTACATTGAATTCATGTTTGAGAATGCCAAAGCATCACTGATATCAAGGAAACAATGCTCCCAACTTGATCCTTCAGCTTATCGGTGATGTGAATTCTGATAGTCACGTGACCTCTCAGAGATGGTTTCTTTTTGTTTAAGCGAAGGTATTGAACCAGAAGATCAGTAGTCTTCTCCAATTATCAAATACTGTGATGGTGTCATGGTGTCAGGTCAGATTTCTGCTGCTGTGACCAAAACAACTGACAAGGACAACTCAAGAGGAAACATTTATTTTGAACTCACAGTTCAGAGTTTCAGTCGCTGGTCAGTTAACTCCACTGCTCTGGTCTGAGGTGAGGAAGAACATCATGGCAGAAGGGTATGGCAAAGGAGAGCTGCTCAACTTTGGCCGCAGGGAAGCAGACAAGAGAGCCAGGAACCAGGGCAAAATATGTGATTTCCAATGCACGCCCTAGTGATCCACCTTCTTCAGTCATACCCCTCTTGCCTACAGTTACCACCCAATAATACATTTAATTTATTAATCCATTTGATGGATTAATCCACTGACTAGGTTACAGCTTTCACAATCTAATCATTTCACCTCCTGCATTAACACAGGAGCTTTTGAGGGACCCTGCATATTGAAACCACTACAGTCACTAGGCATCAAAATCAAGCTGTTTAAAGATATTATTGTAAGGAAATATTAAATATTACACAAAAATGACTAGTTTAAACAACAGAACATATTTTAATGAAAGCATAAATTAAAAAGTAGTCTCATTTTTTTCTTGGGATTTGAAAATGTGATGCATGTGCATTGTCAGATACAATACAAAGAAGACATGTCAATTGGTTTCTTCCTGAAGCAATCCCTCAGAATTCCACAGTCATGAGCCCACCCATATGCCCCAGTGACCTATTTTTAATGTGTGAATATTTTGCAAATTATTTAGTAAGCAGTTTAATTCGAAAAGAAAGGGAAAATAGATCATAAAAGTATTTGATCATTTATTTTGATTTGTGAGGTTTGATTTTAACTACATAATTTCATAGTACAGTCATAGTGTCTGGTGGTGTTTTTCTAAAAAATAATAAAAGGTAGCAGATATGAGCCTTCACTAGAGCTTTTTGCTGTGAGATTTTTGTAGAAACCTTGAATTTAAGATTAAAATACACTCAAATCAGTGAAGTTCCTATAAACTAAATGTGTTCTTAACTTACACAATTGAAGAAAACAGGAATGTGCTTATGATTCGGAAGTAACCAAGGAATACCTGACTTTTGCTCATCTGATTACTGGTGTCTCTTCTCAAGTTCACTAGGAGATTTTGAACTTGAATAGGAGATCCCACAGATGTGTCAAAGGCAATGGCATATAAGATGTAGTCAGTCTGTCACTGATAGGAACATGATTGCCCATGGACATTTATGAAGCAGATCCTTAGTTCCAGGAAGATTCCATGAACACAGCACAATGCTTACTATCAAGGAGACTGAATTCTGGTGTGTAGATAGCAGGTGAATTGGGAGAACAAACATCATGTTCTGTAATATACCAAAGTTCAGTAGTTTAATATAATACAAATTGACTTAATTTTTTTTTTACAATTTTACTTCTTAATGGTGATTGACCTTCTTTGTTGTCATTTCAGAAATTTGGGCATCTCCCTTTGCTGGCTTATTTTCTGCTAGGTTTGTGAGATCCTCTGCTGGATCCTTGTATCTGGTCAGAAGAGAAGGGTAGAGGATAGTACTGGAAGAATTGATGGGTTAAGATAAAGAGTGACTGTCCACATTTTATTGCACAGGATTTGGTCACAAAGTCATACTTAACTGCCAGGAAATATGGAGAACATGGACCAGCTTTGTGCCCAGGAAGTGGCAAAGATGGATTTTAGTGAACACATTTGAAGTCTGCCATAGCATGTCAAAAGAAGAAAACATAATTAGTTCACCATTACTATAAAAGAGATAAAATGCAGTGCATGATGGAGGGCAAATGAAGAAAAGGTTGACCCCAGGTGGGTATACTCACACAGGATAGGAATTTGTTAGTGCTGGATATCAAGTTACAGCTATAGACTGTCTTAGTTCATTTTGCTACTACCTCAAAATACTTGAGGCTTGGTACTGATTTTAAAAGAAGGTTTATTTAACTGCCAGTTTTAGAGTTTGAATGTCACCTATCAGGCAACCCCATGTGTTCAGTCACTGATGAGGATTCCCTCTAATGGAGAGAAATAATGTAGTGGAGAAGCAGAAAGGGTACATACACATTTAGAAGAGGCCAAGTGTCAGGGGACAAACTTACTTTATAACAATCTGCTTTTGGAAGACCTCTCACTCTAAGACACCAACTTAATCCCTTCTGAGGGCAATGCCCCCTGGGATCTAATTACCTCCCACTGGGGCCCAACTCGTAAAGTTTTCACCACTTCCCAACACTGTTATACCCATGACCAACCTTTCAGTATATGGACGCTGGGAGACACACTTAAACCACATGCAAATTATGGCATGGGCTCAGGAAAGTTTAAAGAACAAAAAGAACATTATAGAATAAATAAGGTTAAATTAAACCACAAACACTTTACAATACATAACAAGAGTGGTTTCTTAGTGGAAACTTTTAGTGAGATAATTGTGGATTCCTTATCGTTGTAAGAAATAATGTGGAGCGATGTCTTGTACATTTCAGCAAAAAATAAAATCCCTCTTCTAACTATCTATGGCACTTAAGGTGCAGGCACTCTTCCTTTTGTTAACTCCTCTCTCCCATATCCCAACATTTATGAAAATTAAAAACCAACCTGGACAGTGTTCTGGGAGGAGCCTGCAATCTGTATATTCTCAGACAAGATTATATCCCACTATGCTCCATTTTTTTTCCATATTACATTTAAATACTGAAAATTAGTGGTGTTGTTTTTATCCCAGTGAAGAAAACACTGATGAATTTTAAAAGACTCCAGGTAGAAAGAAATCAATCATATTTATTTATATATTTTATGCAAAATCTTTCCCATAATGAAAGTTTACAATATAATAAAAATAAAAGATATACTCTAAAACATTCTAACTTGAAACAACCTAAGTAAAAGCAATAAAGTATTCTATCCACTATCAACCACATTTCATTCTTTTACTCTTCCTGGCAACAAAGTAGTATTGATAATGACTCCTCTTTTCTAAGATGCAGCACTGTGTTTCAAAGTTGATGGCATTGCATGGTTTAATTGGTACCAATTCTTTCTCAGTAAATACAGAAGTGGTACATCTTAAAATTCGTGTCTTAGATTAAAGGAAATACAGTATTTGTTTCTTGCCAGGAAATGAGAATTATCCCCTCCTACTTGAGCTTATGGTTCTAGTGCAGAAGACAAGTTGTGTAAAGAGATTAAAAATTGGGTAAAAGTGCATTTGCACACAAAATGCTAACTGTGCAAAGGCAAGGGAAATAATGATGGTTTTTGATTCAAATCCATTCGTTTTTTTCTTTCTCGCAGATAGCAGAAACTCTCAGAGGTGGGGAAGCGAATACAAACAGACATAGGGTGGTACAAAAACCTACACAAAATTTTTAATCCTTGCTAGATGCCCGACCTTCATTTAGAGTTTTCATTTATTTTTAAACCTCTGGTTAAAAATACTCTCAAAAAGGTGGATTGGCAGATCCTAAATTCATCTGGGTGTTTTCCCCACACCTCATGAACCCTCCTCTAATGGAAGAAGATTCTCTTCTGCCTCCTGAGTAGCTAAGGCAACCAGGGCTTTCTGATCGCCTTTCTCATGATTGGTTGAGACCTAGTCATGTGACTTAGTTCTGACCTATGAAATGTTGAGGGAAGTCTGAGATTTTTTTTCTGAAAAAGTTTCCTCACTGATTGAAAAGAGATGTTTGGCAGATTTCTTCTTCCTTTTAAAATTTTGCTTTTTAGTGTCTACATGTGATAACTAAACCTGCACCAGCCATGTCGTGCCCACTCAGAGGTCCATTTCAAGGGTAAAAGTCCAAGTGCTGAGGATGACAAAAGGGGAGATAAGAGCCTGAGATCTTGATCTTAGGTGGTGTCACTGGGCTCTTCCTTAACCCATCTGGAAGTAAGTTTTCCTCATCATTAATGACCTTTTGAGCGGGGTTTTCTGTTTCTTACAGCCTAAAATTAATTAATTCCTTCCTTCCTTTCTTCTTTTTTCTCCTTTTCTTTCTTTCTTTCTTTCTTTCTTTCTTTCTTTCTTTCTTTCTTT